>QXEO01000458.1:0-176847 GCA_007115705.1 Dactylis glomerata | reverse complement strand
CCGCCATCCAGTCTCACATACGCCTATCGGACATCTAGAGCCCCATACACCTTTCTCGGACGTCCTAACCTACATACACCCTGTAGGTCATCCAGTCCCACATACGCCTATTTCTACAAACCAAACCTATGAACACCTCCCATTGACATCAAGCCCCACATACGCCTATCTCGTTCATCTGGAGCCACCAACACCTTTCTCGACCATTTGAACCTACATATAACCCCCTCCGTTAATATTCAACACCACACATACATATCTATCAGTGATCTGGCCCTAGAAACACTTTTTGGCCATCGCTCGACATACACCTCTAAGGGACGTCCGTCCCCACGTAAACCTCTCTTGCTTAATATCCGTCCCCACATACACCTCTCTCGGCTATCCGGCTCCATGTGCATTTCTCTGGTCATTCGGTCCCCACACCTCGGTAGGTCATCTGGCATTATGTAAGGTTTACAAGATTACTTGTCATAACCCAGATTTTTTAGTTACTAAAAATAATATTTAAATGATATTTGGCATCTAAATATTTTAGTTTTCCGCTAAATACCTTCTATTTGATAACATTATTACGTGTAGTAGTAGTACTGCACTTGTACGCAGTCTAATTAAATAGCACATCGATCCATCCCATTTTAAGTAGTAAGTACTGCAAGTCTGCAACCACTTGCACTCGTAGTCTACTTGCACGCGAGCTATCGATGCATGCATGAGAGTAGCATCACATGGCCATCTCTAGCTAGCTCCTACCACTTTTTTATTCTCTCTTCAATAACGAATCACGACCCACACATAGCCAGAAATTAATTAGCCGATCAATCGAGTTGCACTCCTACGTACGTGCATGCATGCATGCATGGACTACTCGTACGCATATATATATATATAGCTAGCTAGTCCTGTAGTATCTTGTGGCGCATTTTAAGGGATATTGTAGAATTTTTGGAATTAATTTTTTTGATCAAAATGGGTTTGCTTGAAAAATAGGGCAGCAGAAGCATACAAAATGATCAAATCAAAATTTTCAGAAACGAAAGCTACGTTGGACGATAGTAGGGTCCACTTGAGAGATATTATCCCGAGAGTGATAGTGTTTCACACTTTTCATCGATCAATCCTAAATTTGATGTGACATCCATTAGATTTTGAGTTGCCACAATCCTTAGGTTTAGAACGGACCAATACGGTGTGAAGGGCGGGGATCGAATAGGGTCCTCGTACAGTACAAGGGTGAAACTATGCATTATGTGGTGGTGTTATGCATGGTCCGTTCCACCAATGGTGACATCACTAACTAGTTGCTCATGGTGAGGCTCCGAACGATATATTATGACCTCCTTGGGGTTGATGCAGGTGGGTTTTCATACCGGAGTTTATTGTGGCGAGGAGACGAGAGATGACAGGCTATATATGCTCTCGCCTGGTGTCAGTGAGCTCACGTCCATTTGCGACAACGGTGAGCCCATACTGAGCTAGACGGTGAAGAGAGTAAGGGTGGTGTGGGGGGCACTCTGAGATGATCCACTGTCGTTCCATAATCGGGCGTGATATTAGATCATGCTGTTGTAGCACGGAATTCAAAAATACTATAAAATAAAAAAGAGCCATATGAAGTATATATAATTGTTTCGCATAGACTCGTGATATGCATGCATGTATCAACTCTTGAATGGCTAGTATGTTTTATTTTTCACCTTCTGCATACACTAGCTAGTTAGGTGGATCATGCATGCACATCCTCGAATTCAGACGATGCATGTGTATGCAAAGTCAGCCTAGCCATGTCACGTATACATGTTTGTATATAGCTTCTAATTTGCCACAAGCAAACTCGTACACTAGCTACTTAGCTGGCTTCTTAGCTCATCGGTTATGCATCCATGCATCCAATATACGTACAGACGAGGGACCAAACACGACGTGAGAGAAAGTACAATCTTATTTGTAATTGCTGTGCAAACTAAGATTGTATGTCGAGGCTAATAAATCTATCTAACTTGATCGATGTGCTGCCCAATGTAAAAGGAAATTGGCGCAAGTCCTTGTACGTATTGTCATGTAATAGTTTTCTTGGGCGCTAGCTAAACCAAACCAACCAAGATATCGAGAGCCTAAAAAATCAATTTTACAGTTTTGCCGGTGATCCAGTTACTCTCCGGCCGCGCGGAGGCATATGGACGACGACGTGCAGCCTGAGCTCAGCACCGTCTATCACAATGCCATCTTGGACACAAGCCCTCTAGAACACTAGTGATCGGTCGCCTATGGGTTCAGGCGTTCAGCTAGTGTGTCTAGGGCCTGATGCGACATCATCTCTAACTCAGCTTTTCTCGATGCACGTACAATTCCTTCTACCTCAACCCCTTCTCTTTGTAACCGACCACTTCCGAGGCAATAAGAAACATGACCAGCCACACTCACACCGCAGACAACTGTCATTGACTCCAGGTCTAGCATGGTCTGTTTAGCCACCACTGATCGTGCCTCGGACAATTGCCATTAGGCTAGCGATGATTTTCATATGTGCGGCTTGCCACCAAAGGTGACATCAACACAAAGGCGGCCGGAACATCTAGACGTGACGATCTCCACCAAGATGAGGAGTTCTTCCTCTACATAAGCCCGCGATGTGCCAATGTCATGTAAAAACACGATGCAAGGTGTTCACATGAGATGCCACACGTATATACCTCGTGTCCGCAAACGGCTTCAACGCGTACCACAACTTCCACACCAAATCATGGAGTCGACCGGTGAAGATGCGAATGACGGTGGTGGCGCATGCATGGCCGACGACATATCTGTTGTGCGTGAGCGTCCGATTAACATCGAGTTCATGAATATGTGGATCCACCCGGTGTGAAACCTGATTCTGGTTCGGAGGCCTTCTTGATCTGACATGCCTCGTCTCCACTCTCGAGCCAATGGAGTCACATTTCACGAATCGATTGGCACAAATCAATCCATACGGTTCTGACCCAACCCTAGGCAATGATTCCAAGAACACAACGCTGCACAATTTTGTACTGCATCGGACTCGCTCGGCTACCAGGTATTTTATTTAGTTGAAAAATCCGGGTTGAGCGGGGGTAACGTACAGCTATTGTTTGATTCGTATCTAATTTTTTTTGGAAAGCCACCACGTGAAATAAATTCCTGGCAAATAAATTCAGCCGGTTGGCATTCCAAAGGCTGATTACTGCACAAATAAATTCGAATCAGGACCCAAATCGCCGGAAGAGAAATTAACGTCTCACTTCCAGCAAACGGAATCTGAACCATCCAGCAATTAATCTGAATCATACTACTACTACACATAGGGATCTTTGTTCACGGAAAGAAGTCTAGATAACCCCCCTAACTATCAGGTTTGGGTCAATTAACCCCCCTAACTTTAAACTGGGTCAATTAACCCCCCTAACTATGGAATACCAGGTAATTAGCCCCCTGACCGTGGTGATGGCTGTTTAGAGAGCGGTTTTTGACAGCGTGGACAATGGTTTTAGCCAGCTAGACAACGTTCTGTTTCATTATCTAGACTTCTTTCTTGTTCACGAGGCTTGCTGCGCCGCCGCTCACCATTCCTGACCCGCAGCCCGCCGCCCACCACTGCCTCGCAGCCCGCCGACCTAGCTCTGTCTCCTTACGAACCGGGTGGTTCCCTCGCCTCCGCCGCATCCCAGCACCTCAAATGGCTGATTTTTTGCTAACCCTAGCTGCTCGCCTGCCGCCGTCGAGGACGACGGGCCCCGGCCTCATGCGTTGCGCTCCGCCTCCGGCTGGCTCTTGCCGTCTATTCACCGCCCGTAAGATCCGCTGCTTGACCACGGCATCAAGTGAGACGAGGTCTTGTTCCTTCCCATCCTCGGCGGCGACCTCCCGCGGACGCCGTTGTGCGGCACGCTGCATCGCCTGCGTCTTGGCGGGGGCGCCCTACGGCAGGGAGGCCATGGACGCGACAGTGCATGCAGTACTTCGACCCCCCGCATCTGAAGGCCGGCGAGCTCACCCCCAATCCCTACTGCCGCCGTTCGGTTCGGATAGAGCTTCTCAACAGTAAGGTTGATTTCTCTTCCTTTGCATGCGCTCCTGTCAATTCCATGCTAGCTAATTAGTTCCCTACCGAAATTATACAAAAATAACTTTATTTGTAAACCAAAGATGGTCTTTGGAGCACCATCTTCCTGACGAGTCCGGCCTCAGGTCGTGTTGACGGTTTTTAACCACTATTTTTTTTTTTTGATCTCTTCTCTTGTCTAGGAGGGATACCAGGCAATGAAATATCTGTTAAAAGGTCTTTCTTTGTTGTTTACTAGCTATTATAGATTGGTGCCGTGCAATCTTGATAGAATTTTGCTTTGCTTCGATATTTCACTGTTGTGATTTTGTTCTGATGATAGCAAGGATAAGAACATAACTTTTGCTAGACAGTGGCAGTGGTGACGAACGGCGGCGGGTTCAGAATGGCAAACTCGCGCTGTCCTTCCACGCTGCTGTCGATGACTTCCGCGTCCTTTTGCAATGAATTTCAGAAGTAGTTGTTTCCTATGTTAGGCCAAGTGAACGGAGAAATACACGTGAACATTGTTAATCCTAAAAACGTCTGTGTTTTGAACAAGTATTTCACCGTCATGAATCTGAGTTCTCAGTTATCCTAATCAACTCAACATCCTGTTTTGCTTACTACTTACTACTGTGTGCAATAATGTGTACACATGCATCCCATAAATATATATACTAAATTTAATTTGATATATACGTGCTTAGCACTTTGTGCTTCTTTTTCTACATTGAAGAATCTTATCTTCATTGATGCATATTTGAGCTTAAAATATTTCTGCTCTCCTAACTGAATTTTCTGCAAACCTGCAACCTATACACTTGAAAACCGCTGTGTTTGAACTTGAAGAGGACCACCTGTCACACTCAGCTTGGCTCCTGATTTTCCCCTATCGAACACATCACCGTCTCTCGCAGGGGCGGAGCTACGGACGGTGCTACCAGTGCTATAGCACCGGTCCTGCAGATAAATCCCATGGGAATAGGTTTGAATTCATGGCCCAAAGTACAAAATTAATATGTACCTAATGCTTTGGCCTACTCGATTCCCAATCAGCAAACGATGTATCTCTACTTCCTAAGAATTTTGGAACGCTTGGCGCATGCCGTGGACGGTGCCAAAGCGGGTGCGCTCCACCGGAAGTGTAGACCGGCGGTCTTTTCTTTGCTCTTCGACTGCCACCATAATTTAGCACCCCTCTTGCTTCGCTTCTGGCTCCGCCACAGGTCTCCCGGGTCTTCTTCTAATGCACCCCTCTTGCTGATTTGTCGGGTTGGCTCAATTTTGAGTCGCGACTAACAAAAAATTGCTTGCACTTTAAAAAATTGTTCGCTTTAGTCCGCTGCTATTTCAGTTTATGTTTTTGCATATATATACTTAACTCATCTTGATAGAATTTTGCTTAGCTCATCTATTTGATTGCTATGATCAGGTTCTGATGATAGGAAGGATACGAACAAAACTATTGCTACATCTGATGGTGGTACATCCCAAGGCGGTGACAGCGGTGAAGGATGGTGGTGGGTTCAGGACTGACTTGGATGACGCCAGGGACGAGAACGGCTACAGCTGACTGTTAGGTGCCTCTCACTGCCTTCTTTTTCTCTATTATTAAATTGTTTCAACTCTGTCGCTTGCTAGCATGATGATGGCTTGTCAAATTTGTATCTTCCAGCCATTTATCTAGTGATCTATCTCCTGTCCATTGCCTCAATAATTGTAATCATGCACGTTAATTGTGCGTTTGGAGTTGGTTCCATCTCAACATATATCGTTGTTGCTTGCTTGCTGCTCGTACATAAGTATGCACTTCTGCTAGGTAAATACTTCCGCCGAATGTATTCTTAACTAGTACAACATTTATCGAGTGTTAAAGCTCACTCGCATAATGGATTGATTGTGAGTTTGTGACTAGCATTTTCCCTTGAGGTAGCCTGAATCTAATGTTAATAGGTGCACCACATGTGTCTTGTTATTTTCTTATTACATCTTTGCGAAAGAGGGTAGCAGCTAATTCTTCATCCTACTATCATGTCCTCTGTTGTTGCGTATTAACATAAAAATCATTTTCCTGCAGGCTGTGATGGGTGGGTTCGATGAGTCCTGCTCGATCACCATTGATGGGAGTGGTGGCCTTACCCTGCAGCAGTGGTGTGAGGAGTTGCAGCAGGTCGAAATCGACTCAGCGCACAGGCCATAGCTCACCCACACATCATCAAGGTGCAGCAAAGGGACGGGGGAGGCTGCCAACAAGCATGATGTAGCAGCTGAAAAGCTCAAGGTTGTCTTGCTTTCCCTTTTACATGCATGGTGTTGCCCTACTAACTAGGTTCTTGGTATTTACTGATTGCATGGCATATGGTGTGTACTACTTCCTCTGATCCATATTACTTGTCGCTAATATGTATGTATCTAGACATACAAATGACACGTAATATGGGTTGGAGGGAGTACCTCCGTTCTGGAATTGTTTCGAGACTGGCAGTTGGACTAAGTTGAATCATTGTGTTAGTTAGCGACAACCTTTTTGGAATGGAGGAGTAGCAGTTTGTGGTTGCTTGTGAAGTACTACATGCTACTGTTAGTTTAGAGATCCATGATTGAAAAATAGGCACCACCTTTGTGGTTGTGCTGTTGTAGCTTGCAATAAGGTACTGGTTTCTACTTCACTTTGTTGTGATTGATTGATCTTTGTAACACACCTGCTGTTTGTTCAAGTGCATCCCTTCAGTACTCACGTAGGAGATAATCCTATTACTCTGCACCTTCATTTTGTGGCTTTCAGTTAGTTTACTTTGAACGTTTTGCTCTCATATTTCAGTGTTACCATTTGACATGATCTCCAATCGTCATGTCTAGTGTTAAATTAATGCTCCTAAGCGCACCCTTAATTGCATTAAGTGCTGAACAGAGGCAAAATGCCTAGCACTTAATTGCGCTTAGCCTTTAATCCTTCAGAAAAGGGATAAGCGGATGCAAACGCTTGCTCAGCGCTTAGCGCTTAATAGAATCTTTTCATGTCCTAACTCCTTTGCATTGTGTATGTTACTCTCACCCAGTGGAAAATCATGTTTCACCGCCATACATGGTGTTCAATATATGTTTTTACTACCTTTGTGCACGGATGATCACACAAGCGTCGCTGTGCAGGAATTGCGAATTCAGAGAGGGAGGAAGAAAGCGATAGTGGTATTACAACACTTCAGAGTGTTGGCTTGGCTGTATGACAAAAGATGGTGCTAAAGGTGCTTCTGCCATTGGGAGGTATATATCCTTCATCTCTCGGACTGTCTGTGTGTTATCTGCTAGTTATTCTTCTTTAGGTCACAAGATCCGATCAGAAGTTCATGAATTATGTTGGTGAGATGCAGCTTATCTTGAGGACCACCTATGGGAGAGAGATGAATTATGTTGGATTCAGAGTTGTGCACCACTTGTGGGATAGAGATCGAGCGGGAGGAGTTGTGCAGCTTGCAGGTGGGTTTCGACAACGTACAGAGGTGCTGTTGCCTGCGCCGCCGCCACATGCCCTCCTGCTCATCCCTCCCTGTCATTCGGACCAATAGAAGAGAGTGTGAGCACTGAGCACCCCTGCCTCGCCTAGCTGCTAGCTGCAGGACGACCGGAGGCGGCGGCTTCTGCCCGTCTTTGTTAAGTTGGTTATGCCATAAGGAGGTACAAATCCTTTATTTCTATGTCTAGTTCTAATGGTGCTTTGCGTGATCATTGTATGTCCGGAACGATTCTGGAGTGCACTTTATTACCTGAACAACGCATGTTTACAAAATATATGCAATTGAACTTAATGTTTGGAGAACATTTTAATGTGATGTCCATAGCTGTGAACAAGTTTTCACTTGAGTGTATGATGGTGGTGGATGGGCTTTTGGCCTAGTGGTGAGAGCGCAGTGGCGCCTCCCAGGCAGCGGAGGTTCGAGCCCTGGGTTCGACGTGTGTGTCAGACTTCTCTCTTAATACAATGCCCCCTGTTGGTCTCATTTTTAGTTTATCATTGTGCGCAACGGACTAATCAACCCTGTCGCCTCCTTAATATATATTGTAAGATTGTTCGCCTATAGTTCTCATATGTAGCTCTTCTCATAGAAGAGAATCGTTTCTTGCTTCTTATGATATTGTGATGGTGTAAGCTAAGATATATAATTTGGAGGTACCTGCAACATTGTAGGTTAGTATGTAATCATGACTAAATGGTTTGATCACATTTATAGCTACCTTCTTCCATTTGATTGTGCTTGAAAAGATATATCACGCTGGAACAGTTTGATCATATTTATAGACTCATAAATTTTGTGACAATGCTCTTCACATGCTTGAAAATTTTCACTTTAGGATCTAAGCATGAGATTTCAGAACTGGATCCCTATTTGGTCCCTTAATTCTGGCTTGTAATAATGAAGTATGTAACTGCAATGATCCAATTTTGCTTGTATGTGAAAAGTTGAGAGCCTCATTTGTTTAATATTGAAATATTTTCATTTGCAGAACAACTATGTTCGTATATGAAAACTTGAGAACCTGAATTATTGAATCTGTCTACTTAATTCTAACTGTCTTGCTTTATGCACGTAGTGACACATGGGGAGAGGTATTGGAACTGTACGGTGGCATGCAATGGCATGCAGACCAATGCGGAGGGGTGTGTGTGTGTAGGAATAATGACTTGCTCCACTCGGAAGACGTCAGGGACAAGAGCGACTATGGCTTTCAGTAAGGTGCCTCCCACTGCCTTCTCTGTAGAAATATTGTTTCAAATTTGTCGATTGTTAACTGGATGGTGGCTAGTCATTGCTTAAATTTGTTGTGGGTTGGAGCAATGTATTGATTTGACTCTTGTCTTCGGCCTGAAAATTTGACTGCTCTTGTCGTGCGCTCTAGTAGGGCCTACTCATGCTTACCGATGGACTTTGTGCCTCTTAGGGTTATTTCGATGTTCAGTATGTGCTTGTAGAATGTGGTTACATATGCACTACTTTTAGGTAGATACTCGTCATTGTTCAAATTTACCCATCTATTGATCAAGGGAAAGATGCATGACCAGATAATTAATAGTTTTAGAGCTAGTTGCTGTAGCAAAATGGATGTTGTATGTTCTCTTTTTTTTGCACTCATGTCTATTTAAATATGCTGTTGGTGAGGTATAAATATTCCTAGTGCTAGTGTTGTTGCTGAGATTTATGCTAAATGTACGATAATAGTTTATCTATGAAGTAAACACAGAGTGGCAAGCAATAATTAGGATACTACTTTTTTTCATTAGTATACCTTTAGCACATGCCCTGTTCCTCCAGGAGTACCTTGTATGTTTTTTAGTTTGTCTTATTACATGATGAACCAAACAATCCATGAGTACCTTGTATGTTTTTTGTTTGTCCTGAATCAAAACCGTGGCAAGGCAATACCACTAGTATCTCTAGATATATCAATTTTTTCTTTCAGACTTAATTTGATCACTAGTAGTCTCTCTTAATTAACCTCTTTATGATCACAGAATTTCTCGCAGCCACTCGTACCTGTCCTGCATTTGGAGGGTGCCTTCAAGCTGAAAAATGAACCGTGGGCTCATGACTACTTCCCCCAATTGGATGCAAAACCACTTCAAATTTGTTTGTTTGTAGGCTGGTAGCTTGATGGCTATTGGGTAGTCATTGTTCGAATTTGTGGGATCGCTTCAATAATTTTCTTGCTATCCTCAGCTTACTCAATTTATATATCTAGCAGCTCCTAGAAGCCTTGGTGGTGTGTTTTCAACTACCTCCTGCTTCACATATGCCCTTGGTTGCGACGCCAACGATGAGTTATGGCACCATATGATCGGCAATGTCGGCGAAGAAGCTTGGAGGAAGACCTGGTGCTCACTTTCCTGACCCGATGCTGCTGCTGCTGTCGTCCATGTCCCCAAACTTGCTACGACTGACGTCCACATCCCCAAGCTGCTGCGGTTGACCATTACTCTGTTATGCTAGGTCTCTCTTCTCCCCCTTCTCCATGTATTTCTTTCTAAAGTTTGTTTTTCTCTCCCTGTTGAAACCTGTACGCAACGCACATGTATGGATGGAAATCAACAAGAACTTGTTGTGTGCGTGCATAGGAAGTGGATGTGTATGATGCTTTTTTTCTTCGTTTGCTGCTTAATCATGATTTGACTAGGAGTATGATATGGAGTGCTTGCTTATTTTTCTTACCTGCTTTAGGCTTATGAATAAGATGATAACAACTGAAAATTAGCTATTATTGTGCTATCAGTAAAATGATACCATTAGGCCATTTCTGGTTTGCTTGTGGCTCTACTTTTATGCCAAACTTAAGTGTGCAACTAGAAGTAATTTGGTTATTTTGCCAGGTTCAGCATGCTAGCTGCCCATCTCTGCAACCCCTCCGCAAGCGAGCCAAGGGCAGCAGAGGGGCGGAGCTGCACCGTCGTCCTGGTGGCTGGTGTGGACAAGCAGCGCGGGCAACAGCCACAGCCGACGGGAGGGGGCGGGCAACCTCCCTGAGCTGCTTCCACCCGCGACGTCCCTGACCTTCTGCTGCTGGCCACGTCCTGACCTTCTGCTCCCGGTGAGCTCCTTCTCCTCGTCCTCCTCCATTCCTTCCATGCATTTAAATTTGTTCATTTTTATCATGTTGAGTGTGTTACCAGTGGACAGCATGCTTGTCTGAATGTTGATATGTTGTATCTATGGTATTATAGGAATAGGGTTTGGTATGGTCTGGTGATTAACTGGCTTTGGCCATAATTCTGCCGGAGAAAACCTCTGTTTTTCTTTTAGTCGCTCACGTTAGCTTTAGGTGGTGCATATTTTTGTGGGGGATTAATTAGACAACAAGTGGGTTAGGTATTCAAATTGTTTCTGTGCATGCTGAAGCTATTTTGATCCTCAACTGCTATATGTGTTGCATGCTTTTGGGCAAATGACAGATTTATTTTCTTTTGTTGGCTTGTATGATCTAGCTAAATCTTTCAAATTCTTAGAACTTTAGAACCCTTGTATCATTTATCTGTGATTTGAACTTACAAGATCCTGCTAGTATTTAATATAATTTCATGGCATTACTTATGTTTTTTTTGCAGGTTACTAGTATCCATTTTTTTAAAGAATGAAATACTATTTTCTAAAAATCTTGCAGGACTATCCTTGAAGTCTCAGGATGCAGATTGATGGGAGTTTGTCAGTGATGGCCGATGAGCTCACTGCACCACTGTAACTATGGCGGGGAGGCAAGTAGGAACTGAGGAAGAGATAGTGGTTGTTTGCCCAGGCTACTGCTGCCGACAGTCCACCCGGAAGTACCGTTGGACACCTCCAAAAGATGCTACCGACGGCAACGTGTCTGAGTTCTTGCTGCCTAACAAGCTGTTGCTGGTGATCTCTCTTTCTCCTCCTCCCATCTTATTTTTGCAAAAAACACTTCCTTTCCCTTTTGAATTGGATGTGTGCATATGCAATAGAGAATGCACGCACGTGTGCAGTAGATGGAGATCCATTTAACTAAATCAAAACTTGTTGTGTGCATAAGAAGGTCCATACATGTAAATTTTCCATACATGTTGCTGCTGAATTTGAATGATTTTCATAACTACTAGTAAGCATATGTGCTCACACATGTGGTGAGAAAACTTTACCCTTTCATTTCAACATTTCACTAGCTTTTAGTCCAAACCAAGCTTAAGATTGTTTATCTTCAAATACAGGAAGATGATTTCTGGCAAAAAATGTTTAGAGTTAAACAGTTCAGCGTGAGAGATCAAACAATTTTTGAGCTAACTATGCAGTCTTCACTCAGACTAGTATTTCTATGAAAATCACAAATTGAACTCCAATTGTTAATGCTTTAGTGCTACTGGAACTTAACATGGCAAAATATAAGCCAATGGCTAGATCACTAGTACCGCAATCTCACATCATTTATAGATGCATTGTACAATGAATGGCACAACTACAAGAATTATACTACTCCCTCCATACCGGATTACAGGGCAATTACGCACTTCGAGACAAACTTTGACCTTTAATTTTAGTCAAGAAAATATAAGATATATTATATAAAAATTATACCATTGAATTCATATTCAAAAGAACTTTCCAATGGTATAATTTTTATGTCAAATATCTGATATCTCATATTTTCTTGACTAAAATTAATAGTTAAAGTTTGTCTTAAAATACATAGTTGCCCAATAATCCGGTATGGAGGGAGTATTTGTGTTGGTCTCTTGTATATAATATAGACAATGACTGTAATCGGATTACACTGGATTATATCTATTCAAACTCTAAGTGACCACACGAGAGGGCATTGACGTAGCTGCAACACTAAATTAGTCAGCACACTAACATGGAAAACAAGCAGCAGAATAAAGTGTTTGTTTCTGGTAAGATATGTGCAACAGGATCACATATTGGATCACCTGCGGTATGTTCCAAACATCCTGCCTCCCTCTAAGCATTTGAACCTTTGGCACCCTTGTGTCTCTAGTTCTGAAAACTTGAAGTTGCTCATTCAAATCCCCTGAAATAAAGTTTTGATTGAGTTGAAGGATTTGCTGTGCAAACTATGGATTGGGCAAGATTGCTTGTTTGTCTCTGTTAAATATGTTCACATTCTACCTTCTTGACTAGATGGACAGATAGTTCATATTGCTTCTTGATGGTAAAGACAGATTGATTGAGTGATTAGATGGCCATGCTTATAAGCATTACACCTGGGATGATTAGATGTCCATGCTTATATATACATCATAGGTGATGTGCCGTTTTTGGCCACTTGTACTCTGCAATTCATTCGTGTCGGTGACTTGTTGGCTTCTTAGGATATTGTCTTTAATATCTTTTTTACAATGTATGCTAGACCTTTATAATGCCGTGATTCAAATTTGTCTGCATTTTGTTGTCTCGATTTGTTGAAGAGGACTGCTGGAATGTTGATTGTTCCTAACCGCTAACTTCTGCTTCTCCTCTGCATGGAGTGTGTAGTCCCTAATTTTTTTTTAGTCCTCATTTTTTCTTTTCTAGATTTATTTTTCCCTCGATCGTGAGAAGGTGACTCTGCCTAATCATTCATATTGGCAGCTTGGCAACTATGTAGTAGTTCCTTCTGTGCGCAGACAAAAGCTTGGCAACTATGAAGTAGTTTATGAAGCTCTGAACACTCATAATATGTTATTTTGTTTTTCTGAATTTAAATCCGTGACTTGTTGAACATTCTTCTGTGCATGAAAGTGTTGGTGCCTTTATTAGCCAAGTGTATCTTGTTTGTGTCGTCGGGTAATAGTTTCTAGTGCTGTTATTGAATGTGAAACTTTTTTGGTCTGTTTGTCATGTAGGTGATGGTTGGATGAGCTTATCTTGTTCGACCAGTGGTAGTCGGACAGGACAGGGGACCAGTGCATGCAGCAGTCACTAGATTGCCGCTGCGCTCTTGAAGGGGAGATGTGGAGCTGGAGGTGTCCAGGAGGGAGCCATTATATGTTCAACATATGTTGCAGTTGGTCGTTTAGGTACTAGAGAGTGACGTGTGCAATTAATTTTTGCAGTAGGCTTGGAGCATATTCAACTAATTTTTACACTATTGCATCATACTTTACCACTGCAAGTGTTCCCTGACCCTCTTTTTTTTTGTATTAACAGGAACAACATGGGTGCGTCTCCTGCTCAGTTGGATAATCACATGTTTGATCACTTAAAGAACTTTGGTCCTGAACTACGACAACACTTTGGTGAGTGAATCAACACTTCTATGTTTACTTAGGTCAAAGTTGAAACGTGTGAGTTCTTCAGGAAATGTTCTATTTTCTGTCATCGGGCGACTTTTTCCCCTTTTAAGCTATATGAAAATCCCAAGTCAACATTTTCCCTTCCCTATTGCTGCTTTATGTCATATTGAACACTGTATTGCCAATCAGTGTTGTTTTAATGTCCTTCTTGATGCAATGACCAACTAAGAGAGCTTTGATATATGCTCCTGTAATTTTTGTTGAGCTGGATTTTAAAGCCTTAAATCCTGGATATTCCATGTTCTCTGAATATTAACTCTTTCGTGTGCCAACTTTGAATGCTCAATATTGATTAGATAGGCCTACAAATGACTGATTATTAGTGGTTGTTGTGCCTCAAGCAGCAATGCATCGAACAATGTAGCATTGGCTTCTAATAGTCTCTCGCCACTAATTATATATGATATGAAAATCTACATGCTCACCAAGTTCCACTGGAACACCTTCCAGTCATCACATGTTACTAGTATATGAAGCTATGAATGAACGCTCATAATCGTCATTCGTTGGAACATTCTTTTGTGGGCGTACATGTTGATGACTGGCCTTAGCTAAGTAAATATTGTTCGATTTTGAGTAAATTTTCTTTTGGTTTGTTGTCTTGCAGGTGATGGACGGCCGAGCGACCGATCCTCGTTCAACCAGTGCTAGTCGGTTGTGACGCTGGAGCGGTGTATGGGGCAGCAGATTGCTATGGATCTCACTTTTGAAAGGAAGAAGTTCAACTGGAGGTTGCCAGGAGGGAGGGGGCCATGGCCGCCTCATCTGGACATGCTACGTCTGTTTGGTCCTTCAAAACACGGGTAAATACACAAGGCTATATTATTATTCTTGATAGCAGCAAAGTTTGTGAATGAATATTGATGGCTTGCTGTAAATGATTGCATGCAAGTTCAAAATATATGATTAGTTTCCTAGAATAAAATTGTTTGCATGCATATCTCTACTGGAAACCCAGTCTTGATGTGAGAATATGCTAAGAGCTGTAAGCTCCCTATCCTTGGACGTCTTAGGTCGATCGGCGTGTCGCTGTCCGGGGGCCACCTACAAAGGAAATTGGCGCTTGGCTGTCTGGTCGGGTCGGCCACTTCAGGCTGACGCGAGCGTCGGTTGTTTAGTGATTCTTGGATCGCAAGGTCGGTCGCCCCCTTTGATGTTTTGGTGTGGCGCCGCCGCGCTGGTTTCTCCTCCCCAGTAGGGCATGGACGCTGCTGCTTGGATGCGCCGGCGGGTTGCAGTTTGTTGTTTTCTGTGAACTAGGGCACCAATTGGAAGAAATGAAGAAATTGCTATATGTCAGTATCATAACTAGTAGTAAGTATATGTGCTCACACATGTGGTGAAAAAACTCGTTCATTTCAACATTTCATTGGCATGTACTCCAAACCAAGCATAAGATTGTTTATCTTCAAATACAAGCTGAAGGTTTCTAACAAAAAATTCTTAAGAGTTCCACAGTTCAGCGTGAGATCAAACAAGTTTTTAAGCTAACAATGCATGCTTCACTCAGACTAGTCATTCTATGAAAATCACAAATTTTTGACATTGTTGATGAGTTTATACTATCCTCGGGATGAAAATCACAGTTCAGCGTGAGAGATCAACCTCCAGCTTTACTATGATTGATTGGTTTTGTGTTGTTGATGAGTTTATACTAGCCTGTCTCCTCTTTGGTTCCGAAGTCCGAATGGCACTAGTTTGGTTTTGTATTAATAGGAACAACATGGGCGCATCTCTTGCTTAATTGGGATTTTCATATTGAAGATTGTATTGACCAATCGGTGTTATTTTAATATCCTTGATGCTTGATGCGTCCAACCTAGAGAGCTTTGAGATATGTTTACTGTTAACTCTTTCGTGTGCCAACTTTGAATGCTCATGTTTATTAGATAGGCCTACAAATGACTGATTAGTAGTGGTTGTTGTGCCTCAAGTAGGAATGCATCGAACAATGTAGCGTTGGCTTCTAACAGTCTCTCGCCACTTATTATATATGATCTGAAAAATCTACATGCTCACCAAGTTCCACGGGAACACCTTCCAGTCATCACATGTTTATAAGTATATGAAGCTCTGAATGAACGCTCATAATCGTCATTTGTTGGAACATTCTTTTTGTGGCCGTACATGTTGATGACTGGTCTTAGCTAAGTAAATTTTGTTCAGTAAATTTTCTTCTGGTATGTTGGCTTGCAGGTGATGGACGACCGAGAGATCGAGCCTCGTTCAACTAGTCCTAGTCGGTCATGACGCTGGAGCGGGCAGCAGATTTCTATGGATCTCGTTTTTGAAAGGTAGAAGTTGAGCTGGAGGTTGCCAGGAGGGAGGGGGCCATGGCCGCCTGATCTGAACATGCTATGTCCATTTGGTTCTTCAAAACAGGGGTAAATACACTTGAGGCTATATTATTATTCTTGATAGCAGGAAAGTTTCTGAATGAATATTGGAGGCTTGCCGTAAATGATTGCATGCAAAGTTCAAAATCTTTGATTAGTTTCCTAGAACGGAATTGCTTGCATGCACATCTCTACCAAAATCCAAATCTTGAGAATACTTTGCTAAACTTGTACCGGTTGTACCTTATTACCACAAACTCTGGTTTCAGGAAATGGACTAAACGCCACAAAACTGGTTTCGGGTTGTGTAAAATAACCAAATAAATGAACCAAATAATATCCTTTGTGCTTAAACTTTGTTGGTTCTTGTAATTGGGTGAATAATGAGAGTTACTTTGGACCCAGGAAGTGTTAGTTAATAAAATTATACATGATCCCTTGTTTCAGGCTTGTACTGCATATATATGGGAAGATTCGATTTATTAGTGACTACTGACTAGCGAGCTCATCCATTAGTAAAAACTAAAAAGGTACATGTGTGAGCTAGAAACCACACGTTTATTGCTTTCTTACTTCATGAGCCTTTTCACATGCCCAATGTTATTTTGACCTCTACTAAGACCAGTGTAGCCAAATACTTGCACAATAGAAGTTGGAGGTGTGCCATCTAAGAAAATTACAGATTTTCTGTTCTCTATTTTAAATGCTATTTTGTCTAATAATGCTGATATGATCTTCCGTGTTGTATCAGGCGGGGATGCGTTGATTTGGGTTTCTTCTTAGATATGTTCCATGATGTGCGCTTCGTTTAGTTTCTACCTGGTTCAGAGCTCGGTTTTTAGAATGTCAGTACAGGCTAACGAATGTTGAGCCCCATAAAGTAATTTGAATCTGTCCTAGTTTCTTTAATTGAACATGCCTATTCAGTGGTATTTGGTAATGCATAAATAGCTAGCGATCCAACCAGGGCCAGGTTTCAGTGCTAGTTATTTGCTTTATTTAAAATGATTTGAAGGCTTCCTCCTGGCCATCATGATGATCTCATCATCAAGCTATGTTGTTCAAAGATAACTAGGAGGTAGATGGCCGCAAGATTTCAGTTCATTAATTGTTTAAATAGTTTTCTCTATAACCAGAATCCTGTTTCGTAGTGGTATTGTTCTCTACTCTAGTTGTTGACCTCAAGTCAGAACTCGATATCCTAGATTATTGATGCTCTACTTGCTGAATGCCTGTCTTGAAAATTTATCCTAGATTTACCAATTATTTGTAACATGTTGATTTTAATTGATGTGTTTTCTCTAGATGTTATACTAGAATTATAATTTAAATCTCACTGGTTCTGAAAGCATTTTTGTTTTGAGAATATGAACTTGCTAGCCTATATGGTTGCTTCCTGTAGAGCTGACCATTAGGCTTGGTTCTTTTTGTGCACGCACTGGATCTGTAGACCGGGTTGGGCGTGTCCATGGAGTGCAGGAGGTTGAGATGCTCACCCCCAAGGCCCTCCGCGGCCAACTCGACGCCCCCAATCCACAAGCTTGTTGACATGGGCAAAATACAAGGTATGATGTCTGAATTAGAGAGCAAACCTAGGAAGAGGCTGTCTATCAATATGAGTAGCAAATATATAGCAAGACTATTTATGGAATGCTCAGAAAAAACGGTACAAGAAAAGATCTGATGGTGCTTGAACTAATTAAGGCATTGCTGAAATATCTACTGTGCTTTTGCATTTTAAGCTTGGAGCTGTCATCTTTTGAATTTCTTTATGTGTTCCTTGCTCTTAAAGTGTTAATATTTTTCAGGTTCATTCTACATTGCGGGAGATGGTAAACAAAGACACTAACACGAGTGATCAGTCACCTGGCTAGCATACTGGTAGCTAAGAGAATTGAACTATCTCTTTTTCATATAGACTTCAACGAGAGCATAAAAAATATTAAATTTCTCCAGTATTTTTCTTGGGCTCTCTGCAACTATCATTCTTGCAATATCCAACGTTTTCCAGGCCAGATTCAAATCAGGATTAGCTTCTTTGCATGTAATTTTTACATCCCCCTGATCTTTGGGGTTCATCTTTTTCCCTATACCATCGTTTTCTACCGAGGATTTGTCGATGATCATCCCAGCAACGGACTATGCAGTTACAGAGTCTCTTCATCACTATCGGTTAGCAGGCAGAGTTCCTGCTCGAGAATTGGCGATCCACAACCTGTGTGGTAGAATGATGGTATGCATGTCATGAAGATTCTTGGGTCTCCAGAGTTTTATTGGGTTATACCCCTTGGTATTGTATTGTTGCTAGTGCAGAATTCGTTGTACGGATGGGATATACAGCTCTGTAACCGTTCGTGTTGGGTGCTTAGTAGCAGATTAGTTTGAAATATGTACATACATGCGAGCAGCCCACCATTTGCTCGGTGGCAATCAAAATGAAGTGGTACGATAACATGATAATAGTTGTGTATAAACTCAATACCTAATGATAATGACATTTTTTTCTCAGAAATATTTTGATGCATGGTGTCGAGCAAAGGAAAAATTCATTGCTATCTTGAAGTTTTGTCTTATTTTCGATAGTGTTAAAAACCATCTTGTAGCTGAAGCAAAGTGTTGAATTCGCACATGAACTGAAGCAGTTGTACTTGACGATGGAAACAATGAAGAAAATTTCATAGCCAATCAAACCCAGCCACATTATATATACCTCTGTTTCAAAAGCAAGGCATATATGTTTAATAAAAAATTAACGCTCTATAAGTTTTACCACTTATAGAGATAAAAAATAAACAGCCAAAATAATGAATAAACATAAGATTTAAATATCTTTTATGGTGAATTATTAATATAGAGTTTGTATGGTAGATGTTCATATATTTGTGTATATAAAGTTGGTTAAACTACAAGATATCAACTTTTGACTAAATATATGCGAAAAAGGAGGGAGTATATATGCAGTTATCATAGTATGAAAACACATGCATGGTCAAGACTCAGGGAATTGTTAGGAAACAATGAGTATTAATCGGTGAAAACAGTTATTAGGGAGATGAGTAATCAGTGGAAAAGAAGTTATTAGGATGACTATGCCGCTAGTTATTAGGAAACAATCCTCGAATTACGAAACGATTCCTGCCGTAGTTATTAGGAAGATGAGCAATATCGGTGGAAAATCAACTAATGACACCATTAATTGCATGCATCGTTTCTCTACCCAGGGTTAGGTTGGTTCTGCATAGCTCCACGTCAACGATCCGTGTAAACCAAAAAATCTCCACCGCTCATCTTCTTTATCAATCTTTCCAAACAAGCAGAGAAGTAGACAACTCAAATTTTCTTGCTCTCTCTTTCCTCTAACCTACATCTATATATACGAGTCCATCCTCACAAGCCGCGTGCGGTATGCGCGTGACTTGTGACTTGGGCGTGGCGTGGCGTGGTATGGCAAGGAGAGGACCGGCCACTCCGGATCGCTGGTGGTGGCGCTGAAACGAGGTTCCATCCTTCTAGTCGCGGTGAGTCGTATCTATGTTGTTGTTCTTCTCGGATACATTGAACACTGCGAATTTGGGCTTTTGTGTTTTGATGCGAGTAGTCGATCTGTGTACTCACTAAATTGGAAGGAGTTGATGATCTTTTTCTGGTTATGCAATCACTTTCATGCTTTCATGTTAGGATCCCTGGGTATAGTTTGGATCTGGCTTGATAGTTGCTAGTGGTAGTGAGCGCAGTGGGCGTTTTGTTATTTTTCATATGAACTGATTCCGCTCATGGTTGGTGCCATGCGCGAGCGCTGTCCGCGCCTGCGCACCGTCAGCTCGCCTTCAGCGGAAGCCCCGCCAGCGCCAGGTGCATCGCACCTCCATGACTCCGTCCCCTGGCCCCTGCCCAGAAGCACGATGAGAGAGACAGACAGGCACCGGACGCGATTTCCCCATAGCCCTGTCACGGTCGCGCCGCCATAGACAGGTGCCGGCGGCACCAACGCCGGCCGCCCCATCTCCTCTCCATTCCGTGGCTGCCCTCCCTACCCCTGCGCATGCACGTACGTGCTGTCAGCTGAGCATGACGACGCGGGCGGTCGAACGGAGGAAGGAAAGAAGCCTCCAGCTGTCAGCGGAAGCATGCACCACGTGTCGCGGTCGAACGAGCCTGCATGCACGCCTGCACGTGCGGTGCATCTTTTTTTCCCTCGATCGATCGCTACACGCCAGCCTGGGAGTGGGACCTCCCGCCTGCACGGGAACAGTACGTACGTTCTAGCTAGCTAGCTAGCTCCAACACTCCGATCGATTTTTTTCTCCCTTGTTGCCCAACGTGCATGCTCATGTACGAAACCAAGGAAATTTATTTCTTAGAGCAATAAATTGTCCTGTATTGCTGACATCAAGTACATGATAACAAGATGTTTTCATATATACTCCGTATAACCTAAAATGGCCTAGTACCAACATGTTTTGTACTCCATACTACTTCCTCCGTTTATAAATATAAGATATTTTAGATTTGTGAAGTAAATGTATTTAGATAAGTTTTAGTGTGTATATTCGACTGAACGTACACACTAAAAGATGTCTACATACTTTTGCTTCACAAAGTTAAAACATCTTATATTTCTAAACGGAGGGAGTATATTACAGTATTATTATTAGGGCAACATCGACTGGGATACTCAAATAATTAAGGCACAAAAGCCGGCCGTGCTCCACCCGAAACAGGCACGCTCGCCCGCGGCCCAACTAACAAGACGATGCATGCATACGCCACGCAACCGATCGAGACCCAGACCGGCATACGTACTCGACCATGCATGGTAGTGTCTTCCTGGCTAATACTACTACTTTGACACAACGCATTCGCGATCAATCATCCCGTGCTAGCTAGGCTACTCGAGTTCCATCCGTTGACTTGTCGATATACCTAGCAGCCTAGTACCCTGTTGGAATTATATGTGTCCTGCAACTATATTCAAAGTTATTTGGAATTATTTAATATTCGGAATACCTCATTATGGAAATATATATGTATTTATACATGAAATTAGTCTACATATTTACTATGTAATTATTGCTTGCTGGAATATACTTAAGTGTTAAGAGCTTAAGAAAGCCGGTCGATTATCAGTGGAATACAGTACTGAATATTCATACTGGAAAGACTACCCGGGTACACTGATAATCGGAAGGAACTAGGTCATGGATTAGGTCACGGCCCTAATAGCGACCTGCATGATTAATGGAATTTAGACATTATCATGGCGCATTGCTCACAAGTGTGTGTTCCAGGGACGAACGCGTAAAGTCCGTTAATAGACAAATTGTATCGTGGTTGGTAATTTGATCTGGACTGTATCCCGAAAACTAGTTTGACTAGGAATCTTATATCTGTATAAGAGGTGGACTCTTTGGAAAGACAGTATAAGAAGGTCCCTATCCCCTAGCCTCATATATGCAATTTGTGAGCGGCACCACGGATAAGCACAGAGGAATAGGGGATAGACCGCAAACCCTAAATTTCTTACATCGGTATCAGAGCCGATGGTCGTCGATCCGCTGCGCACACCGCCGGCGTTGTCAATCCGCTGTGCACTCTGCCGTCTAACCTAATCCACTAGAGCGGTCGCCGGAAAATCTAATCCGCTGCTAGATCACGTCGCCGCTCATACTCTGTCGTCCCTGCTCTCGCCCTGCTGGAATCTCTTCAACGACGGGCTTTCCACCGATGTCTTCTCCGATGATGCCGAGTTGCCGAAAATCGCGACGGCTCTGCAGGTCAAATCGTCGATGGAATCAAAATTCTGCTGCAACTCTGCTGTAAGTAACCAATTCGCCGACTACGTGGAGAATTTTTCCGCGGAATTTCTTGGTGATAACGATTCATGGTTCTGAGACCTCAAGTTAAACCTGCTTCACAACCTTCCTGAGATCCTGTATCTCGTGATCTGTCGCCTCTAATGAGCTAGCAGCCCCGCGCATCCCGGCGGCGCTCGGACCAGCCCGACGGCCGGCCGAGTTCGAGTCCTCCGTAACCTCGGCGGGTCGACGTGAACCACAGATCGAGGAAGTTTTAGAAGGAGGCGTGCCACCACTTCCTGAATATTAGGCGTGTTTTCTACTAGTGATTATTGCCCCTTCCCAAACCTAAGATCCAAATTCACCTACCCAGTGACACGTTAACAATGTGCTATTGCATCCCAAACTGGGCAAGCAAATGCTAGAACGGTGATTTCTGCGACACCTCTCTGTAAGTCTATAGCCCTCGATAAAGAGACAACACATGAGATAATGGCTAATAACAATCATGGCAGCTGGTCATAGATGCAACCTAGCCACCGTCGTGAGCTCCGACGATAAGCTAGCCACATATGCAAGCAATGATCTTGTGCATAGAATCGTTGCTACAGCCCTTTACAAAATTTGTTTCATGGAAGTGGGAACTGGAGCTTCGCCACGGCTTAGGAGCAGCCTTGCAAGGCTGTGGGCCCATCGTGCAGAGGAAGTCGGGAAAGGCTGAGGAGTGGAGACAGTGACATGTTTTCCACGTCCATCAGTGTCGGCGTTATCAGCAGCGTTGGCGCTATCGTGCTAGGGTTCGGTACATTCGCTCCTATATCCGTGCAACATGCCAACATCACCTATCAGCAGCGGAAGCGGCAGGACTGCCCATTTGTTTCTGTCATCCTATAACTACTGAATCATTGGACACATACAATCTTGTAGCTGGGTTAACAACAAAAACATGCTGCAAGAAAAATATTATATCACCCTAGGTGTTATATGATCAATGGCAAAATGTAACTTTAATTATGTAGTACTATGAACAAGGTTGAGCGAGGGTTAATTATGATCAATGGCAAAATATTATTGCACGATTCCACGCCTTCGCTTTTCCCATAGTATATGGTGTAGCTGCCGAGGTTCAATCTCTTTAAGCACTTGGTCTTGTGGCGCCAACATAACTGTTGCTCGGATTAGTATATGCGGTTCCTCTCCACCCCGCCGCGTCCACCGATCACGGGCACGTGTACCGCCTTGGAGCACGCTGGCCCCAAGAACAAGGCGTGGTCGCCTAAGCTGGTCGCTTCTGCCCATACGCATCCACTGTCCACGAGCTCAAACACCACCCTAAAAAAGTGACCTTTATTGCAGCACTCTCTAGTGGACAGGAGCTTCATAGCAATAGCTGGCTTGCCGTGTAGCTCGAAGATATATGTTTCGTGGGACTCCCAGCACCATAAACGCAAGATTTCCTCTTCGAGGTCGACGCGGTGGACCGAGGTTACCGCCGGGGCGCCGTTTTTGCGGCTATGCAATTAACTGAGACCCGGCGTGAGTCTCAGGCCGGTTATGCGCATCTCTCTGCAAACCCGACTTAGCACTTTCGAGGCTCTGAATGAGCGAAGCTCGAAAATTTCATACCTACAAGTGTATTACTCGAATATTCTCTATACTTTTGCGGTTTCACAGGCCATGCGTGCATATCGGGTGCGGCTAGGAAGACTTTCGGGTGGAGTCCCTGCCATAGTCTTCGGCTATCCCAGGCACTCGGGGGCTACTGACAAAGGAATAACAAACGGCCCCCCGATATTCGCCTACCTGGTTTTCGATCCAGGAGAAGTCTCCCTGGATAAGCTCTTGAGGCCCATCAAGGTGGCGGTCTAGCATGGCCCAGAAGCTAAGCTTGGCGTGCAAGTAAGGACCCGAAGAATTCAAGTTAGATTAGATTTCGTTTTGCTTATGGTCCGATCCAATCTGTACTTGGCTCGAGAGACAATCCTGAGACCCTGCCTTCGGATATAAAACGCTGGGAGGGAGGTCTCGAAACCCTAGACGCTTTTCCACCCACCTCACGCCGGAGCGCTCGACAACTTAGAGCTCTTTGGTTCGGCTAGATCGAATCTACGCCATCATTGTAACTCCGTCATCAAAGCCACCCCGTCAATACAAAGTCAGACAAGCAGGACGTAGGCCTTTTACCTTCCGAGGGGGCCGAACCTGGGTAAATCCTGTGTTCCTTTGCTTTCGTCTGATCGCCATCGAGTTCGCCAGGTCCCCAATACGTTTCCTAGATCGAAAGCCCATCGACATGGGCATTGCCGGGGATAAACCTCGTCAATTGCCATCCTTGTGACCGTTATTATGGTATCCCCGTTTCACGATTCTCTGGGTGGGATCCACGCCTTCGCTTTTCCCGTAGTACATGGTGTAGCTGCCGAGGTTCAATCTCTTTAAGCACTCGGTCTTGTGACGCCAACATAACTGTTGCTCGGAGTAGTATATGGGGTTCCTCTCCACCCCGCCGCGTCCACCAATCACGGGCACACGTACCGCCTTGGAGCACGCTGGCCCCAGGAACAAGGCGTGGTCGCCTAAGCTGGCCGCTTCTGCCCATACGCATCGTCCACTGTCCACGAGCTCAAACACCCTAAAAAACTGACCTTTGCAGCACTCTTTAGTGGACAGGAGCTTCATAGCAATAGCTGGGTTGCCGTGTAGCTGGAAGATGTATATATGTTTCGTGGGACTCCCAGCACCATAAACGCAGGATTTCCTCTTCGAGGTCGACACGGTGGACCGAGGTGACCACCGGGGCGCCGTTTTCGTTTGCGCCGATGTCGAACTTGTATAGTTCACAGTCGGCAAGGCCGTAGAGGTTCTTGTTGCAGAATGCGATGTCCGTGATGGGATGATATGTGTTTGTGTGCCATCCTGTCGTCGTCCACCCACCGTCTGGGCAGCCAATCCTGCAGAGCGCTAGGTTGCACCTTGAGAAGTTTGTTATCGCGGCAAGGATGCACTGGCTTGAGGAAGGATCCTCCGAGAAGATGATCTTTGTCACGGGGGCGTGAGCCTGGCATTCGACTTCACGACTGGCCAGTCTAGGGCGTTTACTTCTGATTACGCTTTGTTTGGCTGAGAGCGGCACTTGGACGCCCGAGAAGACATTCAGGATGCGCAGCCGAGCGCCCGATGCGGCGGCGGCGGCCACCCAGCCTCCGTCGTGAGAGCCGACGATCCTTCCCCATGGGTAACCCCGTAGCGGGACACTTAGGGACCTGCCGTCCTCGAGGCTGTACGCCCGCGCGTCGGCATCCTCCGTCAAGGGGAGGAGCAGCGGGAGAGCCGGTAGCTTGGTGTGCCACGACGCGACGACGCGCCATGACGAACAGACGGCGGCGAAGCGGGTGCGGTCGTACGCGGAGGAGCAGCACTTGCGGTAGCTCATGCTGATGCTGAGGATGTCGCCGGGGAGGTCATCAGACCACCCCCGTCGGGCGTGCGCACAACGGCCCTCGCCGTCGACGGCCATTGATCTGTCCCCGGATCGATCGTTGCAGAAATTAAGACGGTAGTGCCGATCGTGTTTTGTGTCGTTTGGCAGTCGATCTGCACCTCTCTATATCTAGCGCACCATACAAACAAACCGGGTCGCGCACGTACGTAACCTTGAGTTTCCTATCTGTTAGCAGCTGGGTGCCGCCTAGGTTGCTCAAACAGAGTCTGCTTGATCCACGACGGACAAACCGGGACGCGCTCTTTCTTCCATTGCACATCTCCGGTCATACATGTCCGGTGCTTGCAGAGAATAATGCTGACTTTTTTCTGATAAAAGGCACAGGTTGCTTTTGTTTTGGATAGGTTTGTCTACAAATAGTCAGTTGTTTTTCATTTCGCGCACAGACACATTTTCGACCTGTTGACTCTTGTCACGTTTGCTCTAGCATGTTCTCTTCTCTTTTTTTTTTCTCGCGCGGTGCTGGGTATCAGCCCGTGAGTTCCCTCAAGATGAAACTTGATACGATGAATAAATTGAGAGAGAACATTATAAGCATCATGTGTATATATATAAACGCTATTCAGCACCCAACGTAATTTTATGTTGTTATAAATAATCATTTTATGTTTGTATACTAATAGTTATGTTCGTATTGACTCATAACAAAAAAAAATTGACATAAAAATATAGTGTATGAGTTATTACAGTGTAAAATAACACAAAAATACGTATTTTATGTCATATTTTTTTACGACATGTAAATGATTTTTTTACGTCATTTTTATTTTTTCTTACGTTCTGCTCGACTTTTTTTTTACCTCATAAGGTCAACTTTTTGGTGGCGCACCTTTTTAGTGCCACGTCAGCAGCGTGGAAAACGCTACCGCGCCACCATTGTAGACATGTTGGTGCCGTAACAGTGCAAACCGCTGTGCCACTATTATGTGGGCCCAACCGCGTGCGACAATCATGGCATGTGATTGTCGTGCCACGTCGCCTACAAGGTTATAATGGTAGCGCGATAAGCCACTAGTGGAAAAAGGCTTATAGATAGATGTTTTATTAGTGGAGCACATTATTCAATATGCTCCACTAGTATTTACTAGTGGCGCATTTGCAAATATGCTCCACTGATAATTTTCTTACTAATGGCGCATATTGTTCCAAATGCGCCACGCATAACTGGCGGGACCCACCAAAAAGGTCGTCGACAAAATATCCTGTCTTATGCGTGGCGCATTTGCCATATGCGCCACGCATATTTGACCTATCAGTGGCGCATATTGCAATATGCGCCACTGATAGGTCAAATATGCGTGGCGCATATGACAAATGCGCCACGCATAACTGGGGGAATTTTTTTTCACCCGCCACCCACCCCCCCCCCCCGGTGGGTCACCTTTTTAGTCTTTTAAAAAATAAAAGAAAATGATAAAAGGTTTGAAAAAAATTCAAAAAATCAGATTTAGTTATGTTATGTGATCTAGTATGTAATAAAAATAATAAAAATAAATTTTGATATTTTTTACAAAAAAAATTTATGTCTCGGTAAAACGGCCATAACTTTTGCATACGAAGTCAGATTAAAAAGTTTTTTATATGAAAAAGTATCAGAACGAAAAGTTACATCCGAATTCAACGACCTATGGTCGTTTCGACAAATTTTAGAATCTCAAAATTTAAAAGGGAAAATAGAGTTTTTCGCACTTTTATATTTTCAAATTTTTATTTTTATTTTTATTTTTAGATCAAAATTTATATTGGATTAAACTTTTGGATTAATTAGTTATATACACACATATAGCACACATGCAGATATATACACACATATACATATACATATACATATACACACACATATACACAGATACACACATATATACGTATACATACACACACATATACGCATATATACACACACATACACGCACAAATACACACATAGACATGCATATACGCACATACACACACATATAAGCACATACACACACATATACGTACATACATATGCACACATGCATACATATACACACGTATACACACATACACATACATATACGCACACATATACACACATATACACCCATATATATGCACACATGCATACATATATGCACATATACACGGACGTACATACACATATACGCACACATATACGCATATATACGCACATATACGCGGACATACATACACACATATACACACATATACATAATACATATACACATATATGCACATATACACACATATACGTGGACATACATACACATATATACACATATACACACATATATACACACATATATATAATACATATACACATATACAAACATATACACACATATACACATATATATGCATATACACATATATATACACACAAGCACACATAGGCCTTAAGAGGATTGATATGATAGTAATATCAATAAGAACTTGGGTAGGTTAGGGACAGCTCATGCAAATAGAATGAAGAAGTTAAGCGTGCTCAGCCCGGAGTAGTCTAAGGATGGGTGACCTACCGGAAAGTCAAGAAATTCGGTGTGATTTAAAAATGTTCCTCATGTGATAAAATCCTCAAAAAATTAAAATACAATAGTTTTTTCACATTATTTCGATTTTTATGATTTTCAAAAAAAATTGGTTTTTTTTCGATTTTTAATTTTTTTTTTGAAATTTTTGAATTTTCAAAGGCTACTAGTGGCGCATATAGCAATATGCGCCACGCATATAGCAATATGCGCCACGCATAGGCAAATTATGCGTGGCGCATATGGCAAATGCGCCACCAATAAACTGTTACTAGTGGCGTGGCATTGGTGGCGCATCCCATATGCGCCACGCATAAGCCAAAATGGTGCGCCACCAATAGCCCTTTTTCCACTAGTGAGCGTGCCACGCCACCGGCAGCGAATAAAACGTGGCGTTGCAGTCGCGCCACGCCACCACTGCGCGGTACTAGGTGGCATGCGGTGCAACAGACACAACGCGACCATATACCCTGTGTTGTCACGTCATGCCCCTGCCAATGCACGTTCCGGCCGTGCGAAAGGCCAAACATTCCCCAGACCACCTTGTCCGGTCAGCCTTTTTGGTGCCAAGATCAAATTCCTCATTGATAGCAAATTGTCTTATTGCCATTCTAAAATCACGCATAGAAGGAAATATTGTCCCGATCTCTATAGTAGGGCTGTCTATATCATAGGAAATGTTTAGTTCTCCTGGCATGTTGTCATCAACTTGTATTGCTGCTTCAGCTAACATCTCTTTATCAACGGCACTTTCAACTATAGGTGCAGGAGGATGAAGAATACAGTTTTCATTAATGCCTAAGGCCAAACACATCTTTTCTTGAGATATAGGCGCATCCATGGCACCATCTTCTACCGTCGCAATCTCAATGGTGGACCAGTCCACAATGGGAATATGGTCTACATTCATATCAACAGAATCGCCGCCACCAATGTTGTCATTTTTTTGTAGACAAGAAGAAATTTCAGCATTTGATATGATACTACTTTGGCTAGCAACACTTGATAGTACGTCAGCTAAGTTCACTACTTTAGCCGTAATAAAGAGTTGTTTTGATTCCCATCACTAGTACAAAAATGGACATCAATACCGGTTCCAGAGGGGCATTTGTACCGGAAATCAAATCGGTACAAAAGATTCGGGACAAAAGCCCCCCCCCCCCCCCCCCTCTTTGGTACCGGTTCCATACAAACCGGTATTAAAGGGGCCTCCACGTTGGCTCCCAGGAGAGAGCAGGGCTAGGGACCTTTGGTACCGGTTTGTAACACGAACCGGTACCAAAGGAATTCAGGGTTTAGGTTTTTAGGAGGGGTTTAGGGGTATCGGACCATTTCATCGTACGAGGATCGCGTCGATGCGCCAGAAACGCGTTTGGATTTAGGAGTACATGAAGATCAAGGTAATACATATCAACTGGGTGCATATAATATAACACATGTAATTGCATAAGATCGCAAATTAAGTAGTACATGCATGAAGATCGATCTTCATGCATAGTGGTACTCTCCGAGGCATACTATCTATTACATGTAGCATAGTGGTACTCTCCGAGTCAAGCTATATATTACATGTAGATCTTCATTCATAGTGGTACTCTGCGAAGTTAGGTATGACGTCCCGAAGGAAAAATCCCGCCAATTCCTCGCCAATTGCTTTGAAGCGGTGCTCGATTGGGAGCCTGTCACGCTTTCTTGCCAACTGTAAAAGAATGATATTCAAATGAATACATGAGCTATGTATATATATATATATCAAATCACAATCAAACAATTATGACTGAAACTTAGCACAAGTTATGGTAACAAAATAAATTTGTGAATATTGTTTTCGTACCTCTCTATTCCTTTGATTATTCGTTCTCTCGCTGACAATCTTATGGATGTTCTCGCAAACATAGTATCCACATAGATTAGTCGCCTCAGGTTGTTGCGCGCATTTCTGTACAAGAATATAATTCAATCAAATAATAATCAAGTATGATAAAGGTGTGTGGACCTAGGTAGTACTACTTACTTTGTTCGCACGCCATATCAGCTTCGGTTTCCATCCACCGGTCGGATCTTCCTGGATGAACGTTTGCCATACGCTGCCCGACAAAAGAAAATGCATAAAAGAGTTATTAATTTGTTGATATCAGAAAATTAACGAAAAAACCGATAAGAATTAAAATTACCTTTTGAGCATATCAAAAGCCGACTTGTATAGTATAGGCTCTTTGGTTAGTGAGTCAAAGACTTCAACCTCTCCATCGTACATTTTAATGACGATAAGAATAAAGTGGAACCTGCGCACGTTTAAATATGCAGTGTCATAGATATAAGTCATCAGTTAAAATTTTAACATATGGTGAGCAAAATAGAATGTGTTATAAGACAGTTACACTTACTTGAAGTTGTAAGGCCAAAGTGTTATCTTTTTGTCACGTTGTCGCTTCAAAAACCTTAGCAAAGTCTCTGGTGTATCCTTGTTATAGATGGGATCTTCTATGTTTTTTTCATGCATTGTATCTGGGTCAATGAACCCAATGTCCGTGATTTCATCCCTTTTGCATTCGAGCTTCTTCGATCTGCATAATATAGCGCACAAAAGATTAAATTGAGGATAATTTGCAGACAATGAATGAGCTGAGCTAAAGACTTCTCAAATTATATCAATAAATCACTTACAGACAATAGCAACTGATGATAGATTTGTCGATGGCCCGGAGATTGTATAACTGAAAAAGTTCGAGGAAGTCAACGCTCACAGAGTATTCTTGGAAGTAGTGCTCATCCTTAACTCGCACCATGATACAATCAATCCCTCTCTTTGTGGCATTAGTGTACCACGCATTCAAATTACGCATACATGTTGGTAGCGACCTGATATTCTCGACCAGATCTTTCCCTTGAACAAATTGATATACTACTTTAGCGATGGGGTAATCAATTGTGTTTTGTCGAGAACTTTCAACGGCCTTCTCGTCAAACACCTTGAGAGGGGGGACCGATTGAACGGGTTGTTCTCCGAGCTGGTACACTTGTTTCCTCGTTTTCGCCGAGACCACCGATTGATCGGGTTTTTTCACCTCCACCATAGCGTCATACGACTTTTCAATAGAACGCCTATAGTCAGATGGCGGCGATGGTGGAGGGTCATATAGATTCTCAACGGTACGAATAACTTTCACCGGATCTAGAGTCTTCTCAAAAGGTATCTCTGGCACTTTCTTAGCAAAATGTTTGGCCACCTCGGACTTAGAGATTTCGCTGCATTCCTCGATAGTTCTTTCCCAAGGTAACTTCTCGATAGGCGGCAGTGGTTTCTCCTTTCTAGGTCTCTTCCTAGGCGGTGTACCGTTCCGCTTAAAAAACGCAGTCTTACGCGGAGGATCTCGAGATGGTGGACTCGCGCTGGGGTCCCTCTCCGGTAGGTGTGGACTTTGCTGCTCATGTGGACTGCTACCAGGCGGAGTCGATGGCCATTGCTGCTCATGTGGAATTTGCTGCTCATGTGGACTGTTACGAGGAGGAGTCGGTGGCCTTGGCAAAAGGACGATGTATTTCTTGGACCATATGGCGAAACCGCGCTTGACATCGGCCAGTGTCTTCTCTTCGTCACCTCCAGGAAAATCAAGGTCCATTGTTTCAAAACCCGGAACAACGTCATCCACCCCGACATGAACACAACCAGCTGGAATGGGCATATGATTGTGTGTTGCTCCATCATCATTTGGGTAAACATAGCCGACCGCCACCTTAACGGACACGTTCCTCATTTGCACATGTAGCTCGCAATCTGTCTTCTCCGTGACATAATCCACGGGGTAGCTTCCTGCACATTCAAGATGCGAGGAACCCACACTGCTTCTTCGCTGAGATGGGGCGGCATCGGCTTGAGGATCTTGTATAAACAGCGGCTGATCAGGTGCCCTCTGATTTTTCTCAAGCACCTCCACCCTATTTATCAGTTCCGCTAACCTGTCTAAGTCCTGCTTCTTCTTTCTCGAACGGCTTCTATAAGTGTCAGCAGACTCCGGCCATGCTTCCTTCATGGTGACACCTGGGAGGGCTCGTACCCGTCCAACGTGTTCCGCATTCCCAAGAGCGAGTGTCAGCTCATCATTCTCTCTATCGGGAATGTACTCTCCCTTTCTAACTTTTTCAATTGCATATATAAGCTGCGTCGTGATTGCATTAACTTTTTCCTTCCATTTTCCCTTTGCAACGATCTGCCCTGTCTTTGGGTCCAACCCTGCCCCATGCGCGAACAACCAGAACTTGGACCGGTTGGGCCAGTCCCATGTCTGTGGAGTGATTCCTGCCTCCATCAGTTTAGTTTCAAATGCCCTCCACTTCGGAATGGCAGTCTTGTAGCCACCTGACCCCAAATGATGGAAATGTTCTTTCTTTGAAGCATTTTTCGTATTTGTGACTGATCGGGACACAGCAGTAGAAGATTTCTTATAGCTCTTAAATGCGGGCCAGTGATCTTTTATCTTCACTAGACTTCCAGTGAATACTGGATCTTTATCTGCATATCTGGCCCATTAATTTTTCTTCCAGGTCTGGAATTGTGTGGCCATCCTCTTAAGAGTCCATTCCTTGACTTTCTTCTTCTAGCCTTCCGTCATGTCTTCCGGTAGGCTAAAGTGTGTCAGTAGACTGTCCCAAAGAAAAACCTTTAGAGTATCATTGACATAACTAGCTTCAGCCCCCGCGTTCTTCGGCTTATGCCACTCTACAATGCTGATCGGTACATGGTCCCTAACAAGAACTCCAGCCTGGTTTATGAATTTACGGCAGTGCTCTTTGGGCTCCACCGGTTGACCACTAGCCTTAAATGCGGTGAGGGCTAACCTACCCTCGCCCTTTAGACGTTGCGTCGGGCCTCGTTGCTTTTTAACAGATTTGCTAGATGATCCAGAAGGCTAAAAGAAAAATGATTCGTTAATAAGTGTAATACAAATAAATCAATGCATCAAGTGATGAACATATAGCCTTGATATACACCTCGCCGGAGTTTATTAAGGACACTTCGTTGTCTCTTCTTTCTTCAGACTCAAGTCCCTCACCGACATCGTTCAAAAATTGTGACCCGAAATCATCGTCATCTCCATCGGGTTCTCCATTGGGTTCCGGTCCACGGGCACTCTCAAATATCATTTTTTGCACCATTTCTTCTCGCTCCTCATCTCGGATGAAGGTGTCGTCCTCCATAGCTCAATGTCACTGCAAATCAAAATCAAAATAAGATATATGTTCAAGTATTGGCCCAATAACTTTTTGTATCTATTTTATCATTCGGATATATATTTCTAGTTGACAAATAGTATGATTATTCCATCCATAACAAGTTACATCTAATTTATCATTCGGATATATATTCCTAGTTTTCATCAACCACGTTTCAAACATCGCATCGGTTTGAAAATAAGTTGACAAATGTTCCCAGTTTTCATAGCAATTATATTTATCATTTGTCTTCATTTTCAAATTATTTTCAGTTCATTTATGAGGAAAATCGAAACCACATCACATATTCATATATTTATCAACAAAGCAAAAGCAGACTTGTACATGGACTGGTTACAAACTTGTCAAAGCACATCACAAATCGTTCAAATTGTCAAACCACATCACATATTCATATATTTATCAACAAAGCAAAAGCAGACTTGTACATGGACTGGTTACAAACTTGTCAAAGCACATCACAAATCGTTCAAATTGTTGCTGCCAAAAGAAAAGAAAAGGATACAGACATGCCACCTTGAAATCTCAATGAATCTTATTATTTGGGCAGTATTACAAACGACCAAAATCTCAATGAATCGAGAAAATTATATAGCAGTTCTTTGCTCTAAGCAAGATATTCAATTATAAGATCACCTCTTTGCTCTAAGCAAGATATTCAATTATAAGATCACCTCTTTCTGCAAAAAGTATTCAGTTATATAGCAGTTCTAAGGAAAATTATAGAAGCAAATTTACAGTAAGTGTAATATTGAATAAAATTTCCAGTATAACAGACTTATCGTACAGGCTTCAAGAAACTTGAGACTCACTACATAGAGAAAGTACACTTGGAATGAAGAATAGTTAACTAATAGTTCATAACCGACTTTTCATATACAGACATAGCTGGTTCTGAACATGAAAAAGCCTCGAATATCAACAACAGTCTGAACATGATACGACTAGTATGCCCATGAGTGAACATTCATCCCAGACCCAAATGTTGGCGCTGCATCTCGCAGCGCCTCTTCTTCTTCCTCTCTCAAACTCTTTCTCTTTCATTGTCTCTCGCAGGAACACACAAGAACACTCACGCACACACGCTCAAGGAAGAAGACTAGAGACTTTGCCAGGAGACTCTCTTCCTTGACGAACACAAAGGCTACATTTTGGTGGTGCCTCCACAGCTACCTTTTCTCATTCATTGATGTGCATATATATACAAGTGACTTAGTAATGCACCCACGCACTAACTCCACTAACACATGACCAGTACCATGCCCTCCTAAAATCACTCCACTAGCACAGACTTGGCCCTCTAACATGCACGTACTAAGACCTACTCTTCTGGTACTAACAACTCAAGATATGGGATAAGCTTAACCAAATACTGAACTACCTTATCCATGCAACTAAGGACTTATCGTATGCAGCACCTCACCTGCTACTTGCCGAATCGCTCGGCTAGACATACACCAGCACTTCACAACCAGAACATGCACATCAGCATCTCACTACCGACGGTATCTCGCCATGGACGCGCTCAGCTGAAGCTTTATCTGGCCTACAAATTCTAGAACCCAAACTACATGCAAACTGAACCAAAATATGCAGATACATGGATGGACGACATGACAAGATTAGTTCTAACACCAAACATAAGTGATGATTATTAGACAAATACAGAAAACAGATTCTGTGAAGCCAGAATACAAATACTAGCATGCAGGAGTATTAAGTATAAGATCAAATGTACTACAGTACTAATTTGTTATTATCCATTCTATCATCAGAATCAGACCACAGCAAAGCATGTAAACATGATTTGACCAACATTACTACACAGCAGCAGTCCAAAATGTGCACAAGAAAAGACCTTTAACAATAAGAAAAATGATGATCTTTGCCTAATAAATAGGCATATTGTGCATGGAACCCATATGAGTTGATCAACAGTGTGACAGGTGAAGCCTTGCTATTGTAAAAAGGCTGCAGCTACTTCCCCTTACTCAATGTTTTCTTAGACAAATTAAATCAATCAGATACGAGATTGGTGTTGAACATGAAAATGATTTCAATATTTCACAGCATACAAGCCACATGACTACAAGCTAGAAGATCTAGATAACATAAGGAAGAATATTTGACAGCATACAAGCCAATATTTGACAGCATTGGAGCATTTCATCAAACAGCTGCGTGATGCCATGAGGGGAAGAGATTAAAATGCAGCAGACGCCCCGCTGGAGGAGGCCGGGGGCGCGGGAGGAGGCCGGGGGCGCGGGAGGAGGCCGGGGGCGCGGGAGGAGGCCGGGGGCGCGGGAGGAGGCCGCGGGCGCGGGAGGAGGCCGGAGGCCGGCGGGAGGAGGCCGGCGATGCGCGGCCGGGGGCGCGGGAGGAGGCCGGCGGCTCGAGGCTGCGGGAGGTGGGCGCGGGAGAAGGCCGGGGGCGCGGGAGGAGGCCGGGGGCGCGGAAGGAGGCCGGAGGCCAGCGGGAGGAGGCCGGCGATGCGCGGCCGGGGGCGCGGGAGGAGGCCGGAGGCCGGCGGGAGGAGGCCGGCAATGCGCGGCCGGGGGCGCGGGAGGAGGCCGGCGGCTCGAGGCTGCGTGCTCCGGTGGCGCATGCGTGTGTTTGGACAGAGAGAGAGGGGATTTGGCGACGGCGCGTGGAAGAAAAAGCCCTAAAGGACCTTTGGTACCGGTTGCGGTAAAGAACCGGTACTAAAGGTTACCTTTAGTACCGGTTCGTAATAGAAACCGGTACCAAATATAATTACTAAAATTCTTTTCGCGATTTTAACCTTTCGTACCGGTTCTTTCCACGAACCGGTACCAAAGGTTTTTTTCTTTTTCTTTTGATTTTTCTGTTGCTTTTTCTGTTGCTTTTCGTTGGATTTTTCTTTTGCTGTTTCTTTTGATTTTCGTTTCATTTTTATTTTGCCGTTTCTATTGATTTTTCTTTTGCAGTTTCTTTTGATTTTCATTTTTGATTAGTTATATTTGATTTTCTATTTTCTTTTGATTAGATATGTTTGATTTTATTTTTGATTAGTTATATTTGATTAGTTATATTTGATTTTATATTTTCTTTTGATTAGATATATTTGATTTTATTTTTGATTAGTTATATTTGATTTTCTTTTTTTCTTTTGATTAGTTATATTTGATTTTATTTTTGATTACTTATATTTAATTAGTTATATTTGATTTCCTATTTTCTTTTGATTAGTTATATTTGATTTTCTTTTTGATTACTTATATTTGATTAGTTATATTTGATTTCCTATTTTCTTTTGATTAGTTATGTTTGATTTTCTTTTTGATTAGTTATATTTGATTTTTCTGTTGCTGTTTCTTTTGATCATATGTTAGCGCGGTGGCACGCTGCGTCCGTGAGAGAAAAAGGGCGGGAAGAAAAGGGCGGAAAGAAAAAGGCGGAAAGAAAAAGGGCGGGAAAACGATTGAACAGGAAAAGAAGTACATATCTCAACTGAAAATTAAGATACATGGCCGGATTAGGTCACAATCGACCGAGCTTGTTTTCGAATGTTTGAGTGATTCAGTCATAGTCGTGTCTAGCCGTATAAACGTCCCCACTGTAGTCGTCGTAGTCGCCGGTGTCATCGTCGCTGGCATCGGGGTCGCGATAGTCGAACCTCGACTGGTGAGCACGCGTGGGCTGAGACTGAGGGTAGCGCAGGCGGGGGCCACGGTAGGCCATGACGCTCTGGAGAGTCCGGCCGCGCCACCATAGCCGACGGCCGGCCTCGTTGAAGTTCGAACGAGGCGAGCCGTCCTCCTCATGCCTGGCAAGCGCACTCTCACGCCGATTGATGAAGAAGGCGTCCCAAGTCGGGCTGTAGCCGGGATGCCACTGAGGATTCCTCCGCTGCTCTGGCGTGAGCTCGAAGTAGTAGTGGTTCGTGATGGCCATCTGGCGCGCCACACCTACAGGGACAGGAGGGACCGGTACGCCTCCGACGCTCAGCATCCAGCCGGTGGGGACGCGGTAGTCCGGCGGGCAGGGGTAGTTTGAGGCGCAAAGCGCCTCCGCCTCCTGGGGGGTTAGAGATACGATGGAAGCCATGGAAGAGAGTGATGAGGTTTGCAGATATGAGTCTAGATGTGATATGTAAATGGAGGCCAAGCCTACATATATATAGTGAAAAATGGCAGGAAGACGGAGGCGGGAAGCGGTGGAAAGCGCGGGAAGAAAATAGGCGGGAACCTTTAGTCCCGGTTTTTATGTCATCTAACAAAACTGTCGGTGGGATAAGGACGTGTGGGTAACCTTTAGTCCCGGTTGGTGGGTGCAACCGAGACTAAAGATGTCGGCAGGATAAGGACGCGTGGGTGGATGCACTGCTCGATGAGATAAGGACGCGTGGGTGGACACACGATGCCCCTGTCGGAGGAACAAGACAAAGTAGAAGCGGTGGAAAGCGCGGGAAGAAAATAGGCGGGAACGCAGTGGCACGGGGAACCATCTAACCTTTAGTCCCGGCTGGTGGGTACAACCGGGACTAAAGGTGGTTTTTGTGTCATCTAACAAAATTGTCGGTGGGATAAGGACGTGTGGGTAACCTTTAGTCCCGGTTGGTGGGTGCAACCGAGACTAAAGATGTCGGCAGGATAAGGACGCGTGGGTGGATGCACTGCTCGATGAGATAAGGACGCGTGGGTGGACACACCTCTGGCGGAGTTTCTCGAAGATGTCGTTGGTGCTCACGCCCTACAACATCTTCGGAAGCTCCGCCTCGGAAAAATTTCCCTGCAAGCCCGTGAAAGACTCTATCTCCTCTAACAGTTTTGGGTAAAGGGTTGGGAAATCTCCCACGGCGGAGTTTCTCGAAGATGTCGTTGGTGCTCACGCCCTACGGCATCTTCGGAAGCCCCGCCTCGGAAAAATTTCCCTCATACAATAACATCATTACACAAAAATCCATATTGAGATACACAAGTTATGATCCCTATCTAGTCTTCTGAGTTTTCTTCTTGTGTTTCCCTTTCTTCTGATTGCGACGCAGCCATGGACAATCTTCATTATTTAAAATGATGCTTGGGTCAGTTTTCACCTTGAAGGGTGGAATATCATCAAACTTATTATAATCTTCTGACATGTCTGTCTTGTCCTCTACTCCCACGATGTTTCTTTTTCCTGAAAGAACTATGTGGCGCTTTGGCTCATCGTATGATGTGTCCTCTTGCCTTTCTTTTCTTTTTTTCGGTTTGGTAGACATGTCCTTCACATAAAAAACCTGAGCCACTTCACTGGCTAGGACGAATGGTTCGGTGTCGTACCCTAGATTCTTGAGATCCACTGTAGTCATTCCGTACTGCGGGTCTACCTGTACCCCGTTTTTCAGGTTGAACCATTTGCACCGGAATAAAGGGACCTTGAAATTAGGTCCATAGTCAAGTTCCCATATCTCCTCTATATACCCATAATATGTGACCTTCTTCCCATTGTCCTCTGCTGCATCAAAGCGGACACCACTGTTTTGGTTGGTGCTCTTTTTATCTTGGGCGAATGTGTAAAATGTATTCCCATTTATCTCGTACCCTTGAAATGTCGATATAGTCGAAGATGGTTGCTTGGCCAACAAGTATAGCTGTTCTTCATCAGTGACATTCATGAGCCGTGTTTGCAACCAACCGCCGAAAGTCTTCATGTGTTCTCCATCAATCCAATCTTCACGTTGCTCCGGGTATTCAGAGCGTAAAATATTCTTGTGTTCCACTTTGTACGGAGCCACCAAGCTGGAATTATGTAGAATTGTGTAGTGTGCTTGAGTGAAAGAATGTCCGTCCATACACATTGTTGCTTTCTTTCCTAGCGTGCCTTTTCCACGCAGTCTCCCCTCATAGCGCGATTCAGGAACACCGATCGGCTTAAGGTCAGGAATAAAGTCAACACAAAACTCAATGACCTCCTCTGTTCCATAGCCCTTGGAGATGCTTCCTTCTGGCCTAGCACGGTTATGAACGTATTTCTTTAAGACTCCCATGAATCTCTCAAAGGGGAACATGTTGTGTAGAAATACAGGACCGAGAACACTAATCTCTTCGACCAGGTGAACGAGGAGATGCGTCATAATATTGAAGAAGGATGGTGGGAACACCAACTCGAAGCTGACTAGACATTGCACCACATCCTTCTGTAAATTTTGTAGAGTTAGTGGATTGATCACCTTCTGAGAAATTGCATTGAGGAACGCACATAGCTTCACAATGGGTACTCGAACATTTTCTGATAGAAGCCCCCTCAATGCAACCGGAAGTAATTGTGTCATAATCACGTGGCAGTCATGAGACTTTAGGTTTTGAAACTTTTTCTCTGACATGTTTATTATTCCCTTTATATTCGATGAGAAGCCAGACGGGACCTTGATGCTACTCAGGACTTCAAAAAAGATCTCCTTCTCTTCTTTGGTAAGAGCGTAGCTGGCAGTACCTTGATACTTCTCTGGATTCAGGTTGTTTCCTTCGTGGATACATTGCTGGTCGTGCCGTGCATCCGGTGTATCTTTTGTCTTCCCATACACGCCCAAGAAGTTTAGCAGGTTCACGCAAAGATTTTTCGTCACCTGCATCACATCGATTGCAGAGTGAACCTCTAGGATTTTCCAGTAGGGTAGCTCCCAAAATATAGACATCTTCTTCCACATGGGTACATGTCCGTCAACATCATGCGGAACAGATTGTCCGCCAGGACCCTTTCCAAAGATCACTTTTAAATCCTTGACCATATCATATATAACATCCCCAGTAGGGCGGGTAGGATTCATTCGGTCTTCTGCCTCACCTCTGAAATGCTTTCCTCTCTTTCTTACTTGATGTTGTTTTGAAAGAAATCGACGATGCCCCATGTACACATTCTTGTTTCTCAAATATATACTGTCAGTCTCACCTAAACAGTGTGTGCATGCATTGTATCCCTTGTTTGACTGTCCTGAAATGTTACTAAGAGCAGGCCAATCATTGATGGTTACAAACAACAACGCTCGTAGGTTAAATTCCTTTTGTTCGTGCTTATCCCAAATAGGTACACCTTCTTCACGCCACAACTGTAAAAGTTCTTCAACCAATGGCCTCAGGTACACATCAATGTTGTTGCCGGGTTGCCTCGGGCCTTGGATGAGCACTGGCATCATAATAAACTTCCGCTTCATGCACAACCAAGGAGGAAGGTTATAGATACATAGAGTCACTGGCCAGGTGCTATGACTGGAGCTCTGCTCCCCGAAAGGATTAAAGCCATCTGTACTTAGACCAAATCTTAAGTTCCTTGCGTCATCTGAAAATGACTTGTACTTTCTATCGATTTTTCTCCACTGCGATCCGTCAGCGGGGTGTCTCAGCATCACATCTTTCTTACGGTCCTCTTTGTGCCATCGCAACAACTTGGCATGCTCTTTGTTTTGGAACAAACGTTTCAACCGTGGTATTATAGGAGCATACCACATCACCTTCGCAGGAACCTTCTTCCTGTGGGTGGACTCGCCCTCAACATCGTCAGGGTCATCTCGCCTGATCTTATACCTCAATGCACCACATACCGGGCATGCATTCAAATTCTCGTACTCCCCGCGGTAGAGGATGCAGTCATTGGATGCAGTCATTGATGCATGCATGTATCTTCTGCACCTCTAATCCTAGAGGGCAGACAACCTTCTTTGCTTCGTACGTACTAGAGGGCAATACGTTCTCCCCTGGAAGCATCTTCTTTATTATTTTCAGCAACTTTTCAAATCCCTTGTCAGAAGTACTATTCTCTGCCTTCCATTGCAGCAATTCCAGTGTGGTACTCAGTTTTTTTTGGCCATCTTCGCAATTTGGGTACAACAGTTTGTTGTGATCCTCTAACATTTTTTCCAACTTCAACCTCTCCTTTTCACTTCCGCAGTTTATCTTCGCATCAAGAATGGCCCGACCCAAATCGTCATCGGGGTCATCAAAAATGGGCTCATAAAAAATGGGCTCTTCTTCAGCTTTGTCTTCCCCCATACTACTATCACCGTCTTTAGTGAACATAGGATAGTTGTCACTATCCTCTTCTTCTTCGTTGCCTTCCATTATAACCCCTCTTTCTCCGTGCTTGGTCCAGCAATTATAGCCGAGCATGAAACCATTCTCAAGCAGGTGGAAGTGAAGGGTCTTTGAGGTAGAGTAATCCTTCGTATTTCTACAGGAACTACATGGACAATAAATGAAACCATTCGACCGCCTGTTTGCCTCCGCCACGTTGAGAAAATAATGCATGCCAGTAATGAAGTCGGGATGGCATCGGTCACCGTACATCCATTGTCGATTCATCTGCATTATATAAGTATATCAAAAATCATTAATTACACAACATCATGGATATATGAGTGACCAACTTAATTAATATTCAAGTTCATCACATAAAACTAAGTTTTTTTTATTAAAAAAAAAGAGGCTCACCGAGGTGGTACAGTGCCGGCTAGGGGAAGACGCTGGCGATCGACGGCGGTGAGGACGGGGACGATACTAAAACCTAAAAATCATACTTTAATTTGAGCTCAATTGCATATAAAAAGAATGAAATCCCTAACTTAGGCATTTCATCAAACACCTTGCTAGCACTAGAAAAATAATACGAGTTAAACTAGCAAAGAAATGAGCTAAATTAGGAACGCCGGAAGAAAGGATGATATTGCTAACCCTTGGATAGATGGGTGCCGTCAATCTTGATAAAATGGTGGAGAAAAATAGAGATTTGTTGGAGTGTGAGAGGTGCAAAATATTTGGAAATGTGAGACAGAGAAGGGAAAATGAGATGCAGCAGGGATTGGGCTGAAGAAATAAGAACCGGTACTAAAGGTTCAGCTCTGGCCCACTAAAACCCTTTCGTACCGGTTCCTAGTATGAACCGGTACAAAAGGACCTCATCGAACCGGTACTGATGTTGCTCGGCCGGCTGGGCAAATGAACCGGTACTAATGCACCCTTTAGTACCGGTTCATACGGGAACCGGTACTAAAGGCTTAGACCGATACCCATTTTTCTACTAGTGCATCTATCCATAAACGCAATAAGCAAATCACTGTCATTTTGGATCATACTATCAACCCCTCTTAAAGTCTTGTCTTCACAGTAAAGATGCACCTCCTGGCTTGGACCATAGGAAATAGACTCTCTCAACCTGGATTTTCGCTTATCTAGTGTCATTCCTCTAATGTCAACGTGTTGCCAGATCACATCTGCTCTGGACAGAGCTGACGAATATCCCCGAGCTTCGTGACAAACTCAGCGACTCTAAAAGTAATTTTAAAACTATCGTCTGCGTCGCTCCTACTTGAATTGGAAAAAAATACAAAGTTAGAGAGACAAGCACTAATCGTGTTATTCCGGCTCTACAACCAACAAGATAGAACGAAGATCAAGAGAGAGATAATTACCCATCAGGAGCCTGGCTACTACTCATGGAATCCATTGCAAACCTCAGTCCAAAGTCATCAGATCTAGGGTTTCTGCCTACCAAACAATAGTAAAAAAATACAAATCAGAGAAGAACTAGGTAGAGGAAGGGAGTACGAAGTAGAGGAGACTGACGTTGGTGGCGGCGGAGAGGCAGCACGGTTGCCGGACTGGTCGCGGCGGCCGGCCGGTCGAGTCGCCCGCGTCGCCGGTCGAGTCGCCTGCGTCGCCTCAGTGTAGTTCGTACGGGAGAGATACAGACTGGAGCGCCCGTTCCCAGTTTTAGATTAATCCAATTGGGGGTAAAAATGTAATTGCAGCTTACATATTAGATTAGATTAAGAGGCAGTTATTTTAGTTAGCAGTAAATCATATAAATATAGGGCATTTTATCAAACACGCAAAGTAAAACGGGGCATTCCATCTAAGCCAAAATAAATATGCCTTTTGGGGCAAATGGCAAAGTAAAGTGGGGCATTTTATCAAATAGCCCGATAATCATAGTCCGATTTGTACTTTCATTCATATCAGTTGGGACGTGAATGTTTTAAGGTCCCAAATCTTATATCCTGGTCCCTCTTTGTAAACTAAGCCCAATTAATTTTTATTTTTTTATTTTTTAGTTTTCTTATTTCTCCTCAACTTCTAAAAAGATATTTCAAAATAAGTAAATTTAAATATATAGAAAGTTCAAAAGTAATTGTTCCCACTGTTCAAAAGAAATGTTTGCATGAAGAAAAAATATCCGTCCAACTCAAACTAATTCTTTCTAAGTTTAAAAAATGTTCGTATGAAAGGTAAATATGTTCCAGCTTTCAGTAAAATATGAGAAACTAGGGCAATTATTCTTTGCTTGAGGACTTATTGGGCTTTGGCATATGGCAACCGAGTTTATGAAGATAAGGACGTTAAGAAAGGAGAGTGCCTCTATGCCATACTTCCAAATGATTTGGATTTCAGTTTTGTTCTTTTACCGATCCTGGGCAGGATGGGCGAAATTCGGCCATTTCAGAAAATTTTGGTCACATCTCTCAGACGAAATGCAAGGACAAAAATTTAAACATTGGAATGAAATTTGACCAAACTTTGGATTTTCGGGCAAAATTCTACCGAATTTTAAATATTTTAAATATTCATCGAAGATCACAAAAATTCAGTATGTTTCTTCCATTAAATTTTTGTACTGGTCCTGATAGAAATGGACGAATTTCGGTGGAATTTCAGAAATACTGGGCAAAATTCAAATCCCTAGGTGGTCGTCGGGCTGCTATTTTAAGGGGGTGGCTTTCGTTGAGGAGGAACCGTTGGTGATCATTCGGGAGCTAGAGGTAGCTTAATGGAAGGTCGCGGAGGCCGAGGAAGAGGGGGACTCTAGACGAGGGTGTGGTGCCTAGGAAGACCGGCGCTTGCACCCAGAATGGTACACCTACTCTTGTGCTTAGGAGATGGCAGATAAAGAATTGTTGGACACGACTACTATCCCGTCAAACTATAGTGATGCTCATACAAAAGAAATAGATACGAATGCAAGTGAATGATTTGCACATTTGACCAAACACAATCTGGCAAATAACAAGATGCATCTCGCAAGTGCAACTGCGCAATGGTGGTTCATGGTTCATACGTTCAGAATATTGTGGCAATTGTGAATGCAAGGGGAAAGAGAACAAAGGACACAAAAATTCTTGGAGCCCTCCAACTTTTGACGCAACATCTAGCATCCATCGAGGGTGACAGCTAGAATTGCTGAGAACTGGGAAAATTCTCGGCAGTTCGTGGGCTACTAGAGCTCGACCCGCGGATCAAACTAGGCATATGCAAATAATCAAAGCTAAGGTAGAAATTTTAGAACAGATGGTCAAGGGAGCCAGGATTTGAGTATAGGACGGGGTGAAAAAGAAAATAGACGATGGCCGCACAACGTCACTAGAGATGTTGTTGTTCTAGAATAATCGTTAAGTTATCCCGGGGCTATAAATAGAAGTGAGATATTTCTTTTGCAGTAATTAGACTTCCAAGTAATCACTTGAGTTTCTAATCGTAATGGTTTGTATCAATTGTTATTGATCCATCAAAATAGTATGCCAATTGTTATTGATCTATCAAAATTAATAATTAGTAATCTGTATAAATCAAACATATATACTAATATACAATGCCTAGGTCTTACACAAGTTGTGTGATCTGCGCCGCACAACAACAGTAGAGATGTACTGTTTCTGTTCTAGAATAATTGTCAACTTATCCTGGTGCTAAAGTATTATTTTCAGGAATTCACGAATATCAATGAGATTTTTTTTGTTGCAGTAATTAGATTTCCAAGTAATGACTTGAAGTTCCTAATCCTAACTACTAGTAATGTTTTGTATCAAGGTAGTAATAAAAAATACTAAATAGTACGTCAATTGTTATTGATCTATCAAAATTAATAATTAGTAATCTGTATAAATCAAACATCCATATACTAATATACAATACCTAGGTCTTACACGATTTGTGTGATCTGCGCCGGGAGGTCAGATACAGGCCGAAAATTGAGGAGCGATCAGCGATGCGTGGGTGATGGTTGGGCGGCGGCGGATGCTCGACGAGGGTGCGAGGCTCCAGTTGGTGGCTCTGGCTATGCCCTAGCGGCGGCGCCTCCGGCCAGGCGATGTATGTCTATCAGGTCGATCGAAGGCCACGGGAAATTGGATGAATCGATCTGGTCTTACTGGGAGCGACCCATGTACATGTAATTTGCCAGGAGGGCCAAGCATCATAGGCCATTCTGGGTATTTCTCATGGGCTTGGGCCGTTCAGCTGTTGGGTGTAAACAAATTCAGACTACCTGTATATATGCTAATGGAAGCACTGACTATATACTGATTAACACAGGCAACTACCGAATACCAGTAGGAATACCTGTGCTAGATCGCGACCATGGAGACGGCCGCAAGCCAGCTAGCACAATTAGGATGCCCTCTGAAATAGAAGAGGCTTTCAATTGATCCCTACCTGAAAATCTTCCTTATCGGAGCCCACAAATCGAGGAGATCTCGTGATAAACTAGACGCAAAGTTGTTGTGTTTTTATTCGTAGCAGTTTGGAGTTCTGGCTCAATCACACGTACGTGATTGTTTTAAGGGCCCAATCTATCCTTCCCATGTTGTAAACTAAGCCCAGTTTTTTCTAGTGTTTTTCTAATTTTGTTTCTATTTAATATATGCCATTCTCATAATTTATAAATGCAAAAAAATATTTATTTTGAAATATATTTTTCAGAGTTGAGGACGGAGATCAAAATAATTGTTCCTGAGGTTCAAAAGAAATGTTCACAAGTGGGAAAAAATCCAGGCAACACAAAATAATTGAGTACAAGTTTTTTTTTAAATGTTCATATGAGAGGAAAATATGTTCCATCCTGACATGCTGCAACATTGTCCCTCGAGCGACTTTCCTACTCGCTGGTGTTCTCCCCGCTCGGGCCTTGTTGTGGAAGATAATGAAACAATGCACATACCCAATTGGGGCCGGCTGCTCTCGTATATATAGACAGATTTACAGATACAACCCTGAAATACACGGGGACCTATATCTATACAATATATATCTCAACACCCCCCCCCCCCCCCCCCCCGCAGTCGAAGGGTCGGCACCGACACATAGACTGGAGCGAAACTCAGGAAAAGTCGTGGACGGCAATCCCTTCGTCATGATATCGGCAAACTGCTGAGACGTCGGTACGTGAAGTACTCGAACGTGACCGAGGGCAACTTGCTCACGGACAAAGTGGATGTCCAGCTCGATGTGCTTGGTGCGTCGATGATGAACGGGGTTGGCGGAGAGGTAGACAGCCGAGACGTTGTCGCAGAAGACCACCGTAGCCTTGTCAATGGGACAATAGAGCTCGGAGAGAAGCTGACGAAGCCAAGTGCACTCAGCCACGACGTTAGCCACGGCGCGGTACTCGGCCTCAGCGCTAGAGCGTGACACGGTGGGCTGCCTCTTGGAGGACCAAGAGACGAGCGATGAGCCGAGATAGACGCAGTAACCGCTGGTGGAGCGCCGCGTGTCCGGGCAGCCCGCCCAGTCCGCATCCGAGTAGGCGACGATGTCGGTCGGTGTCGAGGGCGAAGTGTGCAACGACAGGCCGTAGCCCATGGTACCACAGATGTAGCGGAGTATCCACTTCACCGCGGCCCAATGGGCATCCCGAGGAGCATGCATATGCAAGCACACCTGTTGCACAACATACTGGAGCTCCGGACGTGTCAACGTCAAGTACTGAAGAGCGCCGACGATGGAGCGGTAGAACGGGGCGTCGGAGGCCAGCGACCCATCACTAGCCGAGAGCTTGGCCTTCGTGTCGACAGGAGTAGGTGCAGGGTTGCAGTTAAGCATCCCGGCACGCTCGAGAAGCTCGTGAGCATACTTCCGCTGATGAAGGAAGAACCCGTCCGCACGCCGGACAACCTCGATGCCAAGGAAGTAGTGGAGCGGGCCGAGGTCCTTCAACGCAAACTCAGTGCGAAGACTGTCGGTGAGCTGTCGAAGAAGACCAGCGGTGGAGGCCGTTAAAATGATGTCGTCGACGTACAGCAGCAGATAGGCCATGTCGTTGCCGGTCTGGTAGACGAATAGCGACGCATCGGACCGCGTAGAGCGGAAGCCGAGCTGATGCAGAAACGCGGCGATGCGCTGGTACCAGGCGCGGGGCGCCTGCTTCAGTCCATACAAGGACCGAGAAAGCAAGCACACGTCGTCGGGGCGCTCGGGGTCGACGAAGCCGATGGGCTGCTGGCAGTACACCTGCTCAGACAGATGGCCATGGAGGAAGGCGTTGGAGACGTCCATCTGATGGACCGGCCACGCACGGGAGGCGGCGAGGTGCAACACCGTGCGGATCGTGCCCGGTTTGACGACCGGGGCGAACGTGTCCGTGAAGTCGACACCAGCACGTTGACAGAAACCGCACACGACCCAGCGCGCCTTGTAGCGCTCGAGGGTGCCGTCGGAGCCGAGCTTGTGCTTGAAGACCCACTTGCCGGTGATGACGTTAGCGCGAGGGGGCCGGGGAACCAGCTCCCAGGTCCGATTGCGCTGCAGCGCGTCGTACTCCTCCTGCATGGCGGTGCGCCAGTGCGGGTCGCGCAGAGCGGCGCGTGCCGAGGTGGGCACCGGCGAGAGAGCGGAAGTGGACGGCGCGCTCGGCGGCGGTGAGGGCGCCTCCTCTGCGCTTGACGAAGGCACCCCGCCGTCATGCGGCAGGACGCTGTTGCCGCTGGCCCAGCAAACGTACTGGTCGGCAGGGTAACGCGTAGACGGCCGCCGTATACCCGCACGTGCTCGGGTGAGCATGGGTGGAGGAGCCGCGGCGACGGGCGGCGAGGCGGGCGAAGAGGCGGCCGATGAAGCGGGCGAGGAAGTGGCCGGGCTAGCCGACGGTGTCGACGCAGCGGCGGACGAGGCCGCAGGGGGCGGCGGGGGCGTCCGCAGGGGGCGGCGGGGGCGCCGGGGGCGCCTCGGGCGTCGCGGGCGACGAGGGCGCCGGGGGCGCCGTGGGTGACGGCGACGCCGAGGGACCAGGCAGGGCCGGCGCAGATGGGGCCACCGCGGTCGGACGTCGGCGTGCGGGGCCGGCGGGCGCCGAGGTCGTCGCCGAAGGTACCTGCTGAAAGGGGAACACCAACTCGTCAAAGTAAACGTGCCGGGAAGTGAACACGCGATGCGAGACCGGGTCGTAGCAGCGGTACCCCTTGGTGTTGGCGGGATAGCCGAGAAACACACAAGGGAGAGAGCGCGGCGCAAGCTTGTGCGCGGCGGTAGCGGCGGTGCTGGGGTAGCAACGGCAGCCGAAGACGCGGAGATCGGCGTAGGCGGGCGGCACACCAAAGAGAAGGTGGTGCGGCGAGTAGTGCCAACGCACGCGGCAGGGGCGGATGTTGACGAGGAGGGTCGCCATGGCAAGGGCATCCGGCCAGAACCGTGGGGGCATGTAGGCGTGAAACAGAATGGTGCGCACGCAGTCATTGAGAGTGCGAAGAATGCGTTCGGCGCGACCGTTCTGCTGAGATGTGTATGGACACGTGAGGCGAAAGATGGCACCGTGAGAGGCGAGAAGTGTGCGAATGGTGATGTTGTCGAACTCTTTGCCGTTGTCGGTTTGTAGGGCGTGGATGGGGCGGCCGAATTGGGTGGAGACGTACGCGAAAAAGGCGAGGAGAGTGGAGGCTACGTCGGATTTTCGGCGGAGAGGAAACGTCCAGACAAAGTGCGAGTAATCATCCATAAGCACGAGATAATATGTATAACCAGAATTACTCGGGACCGGCGAGGTCCAAACATCACTATGAATAAGTTCGAAAGGAAAAGATGCAACACTGGAGGAGGAACTGAACGGAAGACGAACATGTTTGCCTAGACGACATGCTTCACAAGAATGAGCATCCGTTTTATTACAAGTAAAATCAAAGCTTTGTAGAATTTGACGCAGGGCGGTGGAGCTGGGATGACCGAGGCGGGCGTGCCAAAGATCGACAGCGGCGGAGAGGGCGAGCGGGCGGCTGGTGGTGGAGGATGGCGAAACGGGGTACAGCTCGCCGGGGCTGTCACTGCGGTGGAGTAGCATCCGGGTACGACCATCCTTAACAGAAAAGCCAAACTCGTCAAATTCCACAGAAACATGATTATCACGAGTAAGAGAACGAACGGAAACAAGGTTGTGAATCAAGTCAGGAGAAATAAGAACGTTATTTAACGAGAGAGGAGTGGAGGTGGAGGGAAAAGGGGCGGAGCCGGTGTGCGTGATAGGAAGCGCATGACCGTTGCCGACGATTATGCGAGAGGGAGTGGAGGCGGGACTGGAAGTAGAGAGGTTACCGGGGTGGGCTGCCATGTGCGCGGAGGCGCCCGTATCCATGAACCAGGGTGGGCTGCCACCGTAGGCGCCCGCGGAGGGGACGGACTGAAGGGCAGTCAGCAGGGCCGGGTCCCACTGTGATGCGTAGGGCGCGGCGTAGGGTGCGGCGTAGGGCGCCGCGTACCCGGGCGCGGCGTAGCCGTGGGCCGCGGGCTGGGGGGCCGCGGCGTAGAGCGCCTGGTGCGGAGCCGGGCGCGGCATCGAGGTGCCCGGGTAGGGAGCACGCGGCACGGGCATGGTGTAGGCGTGGACGACCCCTGTCCAGGGGTTATGGCCGGCGATCCATGGCGGGGTGGGGGCGGGCTGCCGAGGCTGGGGGGCGGAAGCGTTGTTGTTACCACCGCCGTTGCCACCACCGCGACGACGACGACCGCGGCGTCCACCGCCACCGTTGCCACCGCCACCGTTGCCGTTACCGCCGGGAGGCGGGATAGGCGCGAGCGGCGGGGGCGAGTAGAAGCCCGGGGGCGGACCCGGGGGGCGCGGCGCGGCAATCGGAGCAGGTTGGGCGGGAGCGGACCCGCCCTTGGAGACGCCGGCGACGAGGGCGGTGTGGGCCGCCCGAGCCCGGAGGTGCTTGAGCCGACGCTCCTCGAGGCGCAAGTAGGCCACGGCCTGCTCGAAGGAGGGCGTGGTGAGGAGCGTGAGGTTGGAGGCGGCGTTGCTCAAGTCTTCGCCAAGGCCAGCCGAGAGCGTGGAGAGCATGATCTTGTCATCGATCGGGAACTCCAAGTCGCGGAGCTCGTCGGAGAGGGTCTTGAGCTTGAGGACGTAGTCGTCGAGGGAGTGGCCTTCTTGGTGGGTGCCGAAGAACTCCTGCTGGAGGAAAGTGACGCGCTGAATTTTATTGTCGGTGAAGAGCCCGGTGATCTTGCTCCAGACGGTGTGCGCGGAGTCGCCGTCGCGGACGACCGTGCGGAAGATCTCGGGGGAGACCGTCTGGTAGAACCAGCGGATGATGGTCGCGTCGATGGCCAACCAGTCGGGGTCGTGCGGCATGGCGAGGAGGTCGATAGTGCCGTCTACATGGTCTAGGAGATCGTACTCGCGGAAGAGGAGGCCGAAGTACGTCTTCCACGGGAAGAAATTGGCAGCGGTGTGAGAGAGCTTCACCGGCATGCGCTCTTGGATGGGGACGTCGCGGATGACGGCGACGGAGGGGCCGGCGAAGGGGTTGTTGCTGCTGCTCCCGGAGTCGCTGAAGGGATTCTTGGAGTCGGGAGATCGGAAGTCAGACATGGTGGCGGTTGGGGCGGAAGTGGTGGTGGGTGTGGTGGCCGGCGGCGCCTGGAGGAGAGGCGGTGGCAGGGGAGAGGAGGAGGGCCGGCGGCGCCTGTGGAGGAGGCGGCGGCAGGGGAGAGGTGGCCGGCGGCGCCTTGGGGGCGGCGGCTAGGGCAGGAGGCGGCTAGGTCAGGAGACCGTAAGGGCCTCTGATACCATGTGGAAGATAATGAAACAATGCACAGACCCAATTGGGGCCGGCTGCTCTCGTATATATAGACAGATTTACAGATACAACCCTGAAATACACGGGGACCTATATCTATACAATATATATCTCAACACTTGTGATATCAACCTTCGGCGAGTTTGCGCTCGGCAAGAGCGTTTTGGCACCTGTGCAAGCCCAATTTCTCAAGGAGCATGGGGCCCGACATAGACCGAGGTCATGTCTCCAGGCTGGTCTTGTCCGTAGGCGGAACCTCGCGATGAGATCATGTTGTGAGCACCTCATTGTTCTCCCTTTCATCCTTGCCTTTCTTGTTGAGCCCGTACGTGCCCTTTTCTTCTCTATTCCATTTTGTAATCGCCGATACCAAAGTTTGTTTATTTCTTTGGTTGTCCAGCCGGTACATCTGCCGCTAACCCGCTCTGTAACTTTGCTTACATGTGTCCTCCTCTGTTTGGGACGCGGTTACAACTTGACGGTACACTGCCTTCGCTTCTTCGACGTTATTGTCTGCTCGCCTTTGGTATATCTACACTTTCTAGCCTCTTGCTCTCGTTCTTTTCTGTTTTTTGATCATTCATGGCCTTCTAATCCTTCCTTTACCTCTGAAACATTCTCTATTCTTGCTTTTGGTTACTTGCCTACCCTTTTTCGGAGGCGATTGCTTCCGGTGCTGACTTGCTATATCGTGTTGCTTGCATGTGTCATTCTTACTAGTCCTTCGGAATTCGGTGCCTGATTTTTACTGTTTAGTTAAACAGACTATGTGGGTGCTGCAGCCTTTCATTCCTTTTCGCTTCCTTTTTGTTGGAACTAGCAATGTGGCCCTCGCAAAATATAAGGGCATCATCTTTTGATGTTAAAAGTGACTGATACAAAATTTATGTAAATAATATGTTTTATAACCACCATAAGGAATGTATAGATAAAATTAATTATTTTTAGGATGTGACCAATGATTATCAAGGGTCGCCTACAAAAGTATCGAACTAACTGTGAATGGACAAATGGATCCTAAGCTCCATGGATCTCTCTATTTTTAATTAAATAGCTACATGTAGCATGAGCTCCATTTTTTGAGTTTCCGCGTACTAACTACCACTACCATGTGTCATATAAATATGATATTAGTTTGGTATTATCATTGTTTTAGTATATATGAACATGTTGCTAAATTTTGTTGGTAAAAAATATATTGTTTTCATCACAATTATAATATACTTTATTTTGTCTTGTTCAACAATATAACTATATAACAATAATTAAAGTGATAGGGGTCGATAAAGTTTAGTATATCCGCATTTGTGAAATGTATACAATAGTATTTTTTTATCTTTTTATTTAGCTGATCCCTGCTACTCGGCCCACTCACTCTAGATATTCTAAGGAGTTTTGGAGAGGGATCTTTCATATATTTAAATAAGTGATTTTAACCCTCATAAAAACAAAATGATTCTTAAACCTCTTTCATTCTTTTGTCATGCATGTCAACATGCTGTGGGAAAAAACTGCAAAATCCGATCCAATTTTTTATAATCGATTAGTTAACATAGTGGTTAACCATATTAGGATGGAGGAAAACAATCATTGGCTTATCAAATTCATTAAGCCGTGAATTTTTTTCAACAAAAGACAATCATTCAATAATATTATGAGGCTGACATATAAGAAAAAAAACCCAAATATTGGTATATGAAATCTAACAAAAATCCTCTTAGAAAATTAACACATTCTGATTTGAGGGCAAAGGTAATCCAACATTACTATTTTTTATCTTACATTTTATACTTTAAGTAGTATCATGTTTCTTTGAGCTTCTTAATTCATGTATACGTGATATCATTTTTCGTACCCAAATCAGATTCTATCTTTTCATTGCGGTTTCCTTGTACTTAGTTGCATGGAAAAAGATTTTAACATAAACTGAATACAATTTATGGAGCCATAGCAGGCCAGACAGATGAAAAAATTTAATGAACTAAACACAAATATATTTGGAGCAAATATATCAGTTTTGTATACAGAAATATTCTTTTCTTTGTCATGTCCTTGTATGTCCAACCGATAACCTAATTGAGCACAATTTTTTTCCACATAAGTGAGCAAACTACAAAATTCTGTTGTGCTTAACATTTCGTACTTCACATGGACTCTTTATCTATATAAACTCGTTAATTACTTTCTCTGTTTCAAATTAATCATTCCAACTTTATTTAAAATCGCACGAATCTACAAACGAAATGCCATCTACACACATGTGTATCAAGATAAAGTTAAGTTAATTGATTCAGAACGGAGAGAATGTCTAATTATACCGCTTCAAATTTCTTAGGTCATCATTTTGTAACGGAGGTGCTCAAAATCATATGTAAATATGTCATGTATGCTACTGCCGCTTAATTGTGTACTTGTGGTAGTGAGCTGAACAAAAAATTATGGTGGTCTTAGCCCCTTCTTACTTCATTACCGCATTATATAACACAAAAAATTTGTCTTGCTATTTTTCAACTCGGGGTGCCTAATCGGGATTGCATCCGATTCAAGTTCCCAACTCATACGTAGGATCCCTACGTGCTAAACCTGGTAGGACACGGATCTATCTTTTTTTGCGTATATGTTTTCTCTTATGTGTCAATCACCTATATGTACACATTTACTACTTTACGTAACATCTTAATTTCTTTTAATCTCAGCCGTTAAAATTAAGATCAACAGAGTATAGATTTTTAGACTATGTGGCTTAATGTGGTGTCTCTATTTAACAAACCCCGTATTGTGCTTTTAGTATATAGTAGATAGGAATAGTCGAGAACAAAGTTTCAAACGGGTGCATAAAGTGTGGGAACCAGAAAAAGGATGAAGAGAGGTCATATGCGAGCTAGGTTCAAATTAATGGGGGTTCATTTTAGATGTCAAAGGTCCGTTTTACATGAACAAAAAAATCGTCTTCCATAACAAACAAAAATGCATAAGTACATACCAAAGATTGAATAGTTCACGAGCTGGGCGTAGCCAAATCAACGAAACAACTACTACAAAAATCACGGCAACAAGCTCTAATATTGAACTAAATAGGTATCATATTGTGGTGGAGCCCGTCCGTGAAGTCAGACGACCACCAGCAGCATACGCGGAGGACGAGGGAGACGCATACGACGCAGCCAAGGGCCACCAACACAGCGCCGCCCATGGCCACGGAGATGGCCGCAGCCAAGTCCATGGGGGGGCAATCTCCGGCATCATCGCAGCTGGGGCCAACTACTCCAAATCCATGTAGGACGAAGACGATGCCGACGACCGTATAGATGAAGCCGTAGACGGCCATCATGCAGCCGCCCCAGACGCTGATAGTGAAGCCGGGTCCGGCGCCGTCGCTGCGCCTAGGAGGCCGTCCTCCAGATCCATGTATCCTATCCGACCGATCGATTGGTCTAACTTTACTGTGAAAGAAGAAGAGGCTATCAATCGATCGTCCCTACCTGAAAATCTTCTTCACAAATCGTGGAAAGGTTACTGAGATCACGTACGTGATACAACTAGCCGCAAAGTTTTTGCGTGCTAAGATCAGAGAAGCTTTGTGATCACGCAACTAATCTGCAGATTGAATTGTCTTGGTAAATCATAGTCCGACTTGGACTTTTATTCGTAGCCGTTTGGAATTCTGGCTGAATCACACGTACCAAATCTCCTTGCCCTTGTTTGTATATTAAGACCAATTTTTATATTTTCTTTTTTAATATACAATTATTATAATTTGTATACATGAAAATTTATTTGTTCTGAAATATATTTAAAATATTGAGGGGTATGGATTGGGCCCTGAAATTAAATTCGTAACACTACAAAATAAAATTCAAAAAACTTAAAATATTTGTTGTGTGTTGCAACAGTCCGCGCTTGTGCAAAATATTCATGCAAAGATCAAACATGTATGTCTCCGCAATAAAAGAAAGAAAGTTTGGTGCTCGGAACATGCAACAAATTTGGCACTTGGCTTGTCTTTTTAGCACATATCGCAAATATTTATATTTTGTCGATACACCTTTGTAAACAACCAACCGACATGAACATACAAATGTCTATTTTTTTTATCAATAAATATATTTTTTCGCATGCAGGAGCATATTCTCTTGGGAGATGAATTGCATTAAAGTTCAAAATAATTGTTCTCAAGGTTCAAAAGAAATGGTCACATGGTGAAACCAATTATCCGTGTAAATCAAAATAATTATTTGTAAGTTCAAAAAATGTGTATATGAGGAGAAGATATGCTTCAGTTTGCGGTAAGATATGACAAACTAGGCCAATTTTTCTTTGCTTGCGGGCTTATTGGCCATTGACCAAAGGAATATATCAACAACAATTTATGAAGATAAGGACCTTAAGAAAGGACACTACCTCTATATCACCCTTCCTAATGATGGTTGTGAGGCTACTATTTTAAGGGGTGGCTTTCGTCGAGGAGGGCCCGATTGATGGTGATCATTCAGGAGCTAGAGGTGTCTTAATGGAGGGTATTGGAGGATGAGAAAAGAGGGGATTCAAGACGAGGGTGCGGTGCCTAGGAAGACTGGCGCTTGCACCCGGAAAGGGATGACTACGCTTGTGTTAAGATGGTAGATAAATAATTGGTGGACATGACTACTACCGCGGTCAACAATGATGATGCTCATAAGAAAGACAAAGATAAGAATGCAAAAAAAAAGAGACTTGCGGTTGACCAAGCAAAATCGGGCACACAGCAAGATGCAGAAATACTATTTTAACTTGCAAATGCAACTGCGATGGTGGTTCATGGTTCACAAGTTCGAAATAATGTGGAAAAGGTGAATACAAGGGGAAAGATAAGCAAATCCGAGAAGAGATGATGTTTGATCATATGATAATGTCGGATAGTGATGGACGGAGCAGAATTCTCAATCTTGGTACACATTATTTTATGTTGAATCAGACCCTTTTTGGCTCAACTTTATCCTAGTTTTTGCAAAGGGGCAACCCCAATTTTCACTTAAATTTTTTCAAAAGAAATAGAAACAAACTAATATATAGAAGATTCGGAATTGAAAAGAACTATCTTTGTTGTATATTGCCCTCGTTCTATTCCTACCGCGGGTCTCATGGAGTCGATCAGATCATATATGTATCCCATACTCCTTGCAAAATATTGCGAGGAGTATGTGTTTCTAAAAGTTCTTTGATATTGTGCCCGATACCGAAGTTAGTTGGATACATGTGACTGACAATGAAAAAATGCAATAGCTAAATGATGGTGAGCCAACTCTCACTAGAAGGTTACTTTGGATCTTTCTTAATCTTCAAAATTCCGTAATGGAATGGTAGGATGAAAAAAACCCAAAAGGATGTGTGGAAAAAAACAGTTGACATCCACATTGACGAAAATAGTGATGTAGGATGACGCATCATTGGAATATACAGAGAGAAGATCGCCCCATCAAGGATTATGGCTCCGCTCCTCCCCAGAAATCGGCGACGGAGGACCAACTACCGATCGGTCTCCAAGCGTATGGACAAGGGGCGTTTGCAAGAGCCTGCGGGTGATCTTCCCGTGTGGCGCCGGCAGCGACCACGGTGGCGGAGGACTCGCACCCAATCTATCACCGTCTGTATGAGCTGCATATGTACATGATGCCATGGTAGACAGAGTATCAATATAACTAGCTAGTGCTTAGTTGATTAACTTAATAAACTCTTAATAAATTACCTTGGATGGCCGCCAAGCATGGCAGGGAGCAGCATATGAGTATGATTGCCAGGATAGCCACAGCTGGTGCGATATAAGAAGAGGAAGATCGCTCCATCGTTCTCTTCTCGTTTGTGTAAGGTGTGTACTCTCCGGATTGCCTTACCTTAGGGTTAACATCAGAATATATACACTCTCTCCGTTCCATAGTTCCTGATGTAACTGTAGTTTAATTTGATAAATATCGTAAGTTCACGAGTACTAGTCTTAGGCTGACCATTCACCTTCTAGGCTCGATCTATCTCACAGCGATCAAGCTAGTTGCAACGACTCGAATTGTGAGATGGTCAAAAGCCACCCGTCGGTCAGAGTCTGGTATGTGGATTATGAGAATGCCATGCATTTACCTTTTCTCCGGCACTTGGGCATGCGCGTCCATGTTACGTTAGCTAGATTGAACTTCCAAGAGTTTCAACATCTGAAAACTGGACCGGACTTGGACTATAATAAGTAGCAGCCGCTCTATTCCTCTTTAAATCCCTGGAATCTATCGTACATGAAAATGTTGTCAACACTGACTATTCATTTTTACAGGTGACATGCTCCGAGAATATCTCGAAACTGGATCCCATATTGACATGTTTTAACATATATATTTTGTCATTAATATATGTCATTTTTTTGGCACTTGTATATTAGTTAAGGGCAACTCCAGTGGCGCTCTCAATATGGCGTCGGGCAACATCGTCGGATCAGCGATATTAGAAGTGTTGGCACACGTTTCCATCATACTGAGGGGCGGCTGCTCCAACGACACTCCCACTACGTCAAGTCTAATAGAGGTTTGGCCCGTAACATAAATTCAAGGGATTTTTATTTTCGTGCCCTCGGGTCCTTAGTTGTACTCAGTTTTCTCCAGCTCCTTAGTTTTTTCTTAGTTTTGTCCAAGCCCTTGTCTGAAACCCTCACAAGGAGCTCGGACAGGAGGAATCCCGTTCAGTTGACCATTCTGTGCTGACGAGTGGAGCCGCGTCGTGTGGGGCCGCGTCATTTGGGGCTGGTAGAAAGGGACCGCGTGGGACAGGAGCTGTGGAGCCGTAGCGTGTGGAGCCATGTGGGTCCGGGACGTGGGTCCGGGACGTGGGCACGAGTGGTTTCTGCCTCTTTCGCCCAGATTAGCAGTTTTCAATGCACATTTTTCCTCTCTCGTTCGATCTCATTCATTCTTGATTGCCCAAATTGGTAGCAAATCTAGAGCAGCTTCTCCTTCTGTTTTTTAACGCCGTTCATTTCTTTATGCCTTCGTTTTTAACCAATCAGGTACTCCCTCCGATCCATATTACTCTTCACTAATATGGATGTATCAACCACTAAAATGTGTTTAGATACAACCACATTAGCGAAGAGTAATATGGATCGGAGGGAGTAGGAAATCTAGGGCACAAATCCAGAGAAAATATACGATAAGCTGCATACAGTAGCCAACATAGCATAGATAACAGTAGGGACCCATAACAGTACTACCGACCGAGATCCAACATAAGCTACATTTTACATGAATGGGATTAAGCTTGGAGGCTGCGCAGGTGAATCTCAAGTGCTTTGTGTTCGGCCATGAACGCATACACGTTCACGGTCGTTTCAACTCTAGCGCCGCCAATGGCTCTGCCGATGGATTTAGCATGGTTCACCAGGCAGTTGAAGTCGGTGGCGCGGAGCCTCCTGTTGCAGAAGGGGCACATGTAAACGCCTCGAGCAAAGTGGCCATCGTAATGGCCAGACTGCAGCCTCCTGAGGACGTGATGAGTCTTGGTGTGGAAGGACTCGTCGTCGCTGTTGACGTCGCTGCTCTGCACCTGTCACGTAGCACCAAAGATCGTGCAAAAAACACGGAGTCAATTGCAACGATGATGGAACAGAGAGTGAACAAAAGATCATGCATGATAATATGGGCACGAAAAAAAGAGGTAGCCTCAGTTACATTGGACACACTTATATCTAGGATTTGAGTCAGTGAACCAAAGATCATGCACAACAAATTTGTACACACCAATTGTTCACTGACCAAACCCTGAATCAATTTGTGCCCAAATATTCATCATCATCGGCACAAATTAACCGGATAGGATTGATTACTCACATAAGTTAACTGAATCTTAAATAAAAGCAAATCACAAACACTAATAATGCAAGATCTAGAACTAGGAACGGACGAACCCTAATAACGCAAGATCTAACACGCAAGATCTAGAACTAGGAACAGACAGACCCTAATAACGCAAGATCTAACACAAAAGGATTGAACTAGGAACAGATGAACCCTAATAACGCAAGATCTAACACAAAAGGATAGAACTAGGAACAGACGAACCCTAACAACGCAAGATCTAACACAAAAAGGATTGAAATGGGATAAGAACAAGGGAACAAAGGGTTACCTCCTCGTCGTCGACGATGCTGGTGTCGTAGGGGTTCTCCGGGGCGATGTACGGGTCTTGTTCGTACGGGTCCCAATCGACGGGGGCCTGGACGGGGGCGATGGCCGATGCGCCGGCGGCTACGTCGGAAGTAGCGACGGGGGCCTGGACGGGGGCGGCGGCCGATGCGCCGGCGGCTGATGCACCGGCGGCTACGTTCGAAGCAGCGACTGGGGCCTGGACGGGGGCGGCGGCCGATGCACCGGCGGCTACGTCAGAAGCGCCGACAATGGGCATCTCATTCTTCTCCATCGTCGGGGTTTTTTCTTCCGGGTTTTTTCGACGCGAAGTGGAGAAGATGATGGGATAGGAGAGGCGGTTGCAGTGAGAATGAGAGAGTGGGCGAGCGTCGAGGGAGAGAAAGAAGGGCTCTACAAAGACGAAGGTGGCGTGTACCGCAACACGCGTCCGCTATGCACGGCTGCAGCGTGCACCGCGACATGAGGCTAACCCTTCGACGTTTGGTGTACTCAGTTCTAGCCTCGGGCCTTATACAGAAATTTTATCTGTACTCAGTTTTCCCCTCGAGTACTTAGACTGGCAAGTGCAATATACTCAGTTCTACCCTCAAGTAGCTGATCAACAGAGAGTCAATAAATGAGATTAACAAAGCAAATTGAGTCATTTCATGTGCAAAAAAATCCAAAAAAATAAAAACATAGTGGCACCTACTCATGGAGTCTTCCTACGCAACCTGCCACCTTAACAAACATAGATAAATCAAGTTTTACCACAAATTGCCACTTCTCAGAATCACTAGTAGCTATGAAGATGCATGGTTTTCCACTCAAACCCCTTTGCAAAACATCTTCCCCAAAACATAGTTTGTCTAAATGAGGGCATAATTGTCACACTCATGTATATTTGAATTGCAAATAATTTGATGTAGCCCAATATGAATTATATTATACAAAACACGCATTTTTCATTTTGTAATTCTTTTGTTTGAATCCCTTAGTCTATTTACTATTTACGTGCCCTTGGTTTCTTAGTACTACTCAGTTTTACCCTCAAGTACTGTCATAAATGCTCACAGAAGCCCAAACTTATCCTGATTGGTTGAGCCATTGTCACACGGATCGACTCCACGAACCGTTGATCCACTGATCTAACGGGTAGTATACCCCTCTCCGTCTTTTCGTGGCCACCCCTCTCTCTCTTTGTGGCCACCCCTCTCTCTCTTGGTCGGTGGATCAACGGTTGGTAATTATATTCCCTCTATTTATGCATTATTTCCCTCTATTTATGCATTATTTTCCCTCTATATTCCCTCTATTTATGCATTATTTTCCACGATTTAAAAATGTTAAACTAAAAAGTGGTATAATTTTGGTGTAAACAAGAGACATACTCCCTCTGTTCGGAAATATAAGAGGTTTTAGTTTTGTGAAGCGAATGTATTTAGACATCTTTTAGTGTATAGGTTCGTTGAATCTATACACTAAAAGATGTCTAGATATATTAGCTTCACAAAAGCTAAAACATCTTATATTTCTAAACGGAGGGAGTACATATTTGCGGATTTCGGTGAATGGATTATTTATCACCCCTCTAACAATTATCAACTATCTTTAGCATTCCTTTTCTTTTAGGGAATATAGTTTTGGTAATTTGAAACGGCCCAAAAGTAGTATAATTTTGGTAGAAATATGAGACATACATATTTGGCATATTTTGGGGATTTCGGTGAATGGATTATTTATCACCCCTCTAACAATTATCAACTTTCTTTAGCATTCCTTTTCTTTTAGGGAATATAGTTTTGGTAATTTGAAACGCCCCAACAGTGGTATAATTTTGGTAGAAACATGAGACATACATATTTGGCATATTTGGGGGTTTTCAGTGAATGGATTATTTATCACCCCTCTAACAATTATCAACTTTCTTTAGCATTCCTTTTCTTTTAGGGAATATAGTTTGGGATATAGTTTTGGTTATTTGAAACGTCCCAAAAGTGGTATAATTTTGGTATAAACATGAGACATACATATTTGTGGGATTTCGGTGAATGCATTATTTGTCACCCCTCTAACAATTATCAACTATCTTTAGCATTCCTATATTCCCTAACACTTTTTTTTTGGTAATTTCGGTGAATGCACACACTAACTTTGAAAACAACTACAAGTACATGTAACTGAATAATGGATTTGTAACAAGGGATCTGAAAGGACACGGATGTCGCCTAGAGGGGGGGTGAATAGGCGATTTAAAACTTTTACGAGTGGCTTGACAAATGCGGAATAAAACTAACGTTTAATTTGCCAAGCATACAAAACCTAAATAAACTAGGTTCACCTATGTGCACCAACAAATTATGCTAGACAAGATAAGTAACTATGTGATAGCAAAATATATATAACTTCAAGCACGAAGGCTATCACAAAGTAGACTGCATAACTAAAGGAGCTCGGGTATAGAAATAACCGAGGCACGCGGAGACAACGATGTATCCCGAAGTTCACACCCTTGCAGGTGCTAATCTCCGTTGGAGCGGTGTGGAGGCACAAGGCTCCCCAAACGCCACGGAGGCTCACCGTAATCTCCTCGAGCCCTCCCTCCAAGATGGAAGACCCGATCCACTATGGGACCCTTGAGGGCGGTCACCGAACCCGCACAAAGCTTGGGGCAACTCCACAATTTAATTGGAGGCTCCCAAATCCACAAAGCCACTAAGATTGGGGCACACTCCACAACTCAATTGGAGGCTCCCAATAATCGCCACGGAGGCACCACAAAGCTTGGCAAGATCTCCACAACTTAATTGGAGGTCCCCAAAAAATCCACTGAGCCGTCTAGGGTTCCAAGAACCCAAGAGGAAATAAGCTTCTTACTTTCACCACCGAATCTCCGAGGAGAACTCAAACCGATCCACCAAATGCAATGGCAAGAACACACGAAGTGCTCAAATCCTTCTCTCCCAAATCCTACCAAAACAACAAATGCTATGGAGGGATATGAGAGGAAGAACAAGGAGAAAATCCACAAAGAACTACAAGATCTAAATCCAATAGGTTCCCCTCACTTAGAGGAGAAAGTGATTGGTGGAAATATAGATCTAGATCTCCTCTCTCTTTTCCCTTAAAAAGATGCAAGAAACATGGAGGGAATGGAGGAGAGAGGGCAAGCTTTGAAGGTCAACAATGGAGGAGAGAGATGCCCAAAAAACGTATTTGGTTCAAGGAGGAAAAAGGGTATTTATAGGTGGGGAAAAATATGGCCGTTGGAAGCAGCCCGCCGGCCAGTTCGGCCGTAAGTCCGGCGGCGCCTGCCTCTGGGCTGGACGGTCCGGCGGCCCACCGGACGGATCCGGTGATGGGCCGAAAAAGCAGCCAGAACACCAGTTCGGCTGGACCGCCGGAACGGTCCGGTCCGCCGCCGGAAGGTCCGGCCTAGAGCCCGGCCTAGCCAGACCAGGGGCCGAAATGGACAGCCCAAAAACCAAATAACTTTTGCAAGTAAACTCCGAATGAGATGAAACCAATTTTGTTGGAAATATTAAGAACCAGCAAGGGAGAATTTACTATGAATTTAGAGGTAATAAGCATCTCTATATGAGGAACCGGTAAATTCTCCAAACACCAAAAACGTAATAAGAGTTCCATACGAAATCCATTTTTGATGAGCTAGAGCTTGCCATGGAAATAACCACAAGCTCTAGAAACTCACATGGATAAAATCCAAATAAGAACCAAGAAAGATAATGCCAAGTATGCAAAGGTTTGAGCTCTCTCTGAACGATACGAATAAGTTACTCACTCGAGAGCCCCTCTTGATAGTACGGCTAACGATCCTAAACCCGGTCTCCCACACTATGAGACCGGTAAGAAAGAAACCCTATCAAGAACATACATTTGCCTTGCGCATTCCACTTGAGCTAGATGGTGACAATCTTGATTTTCTCAAGTTGGACAACCTTTCTTGATTGCGCTTGCTCAGTGAAGTCTTGCGGATTGCTCCCCATACTTCACTATGGGAGAGACACTAGAGAAATATCTTCACATGTCCATTACCACCAAATGGACACGGAGCTTCAAGCAAATGATATCTTCTAGAAGCCTATCTTGAACTTGCGCTTCGACTTGATCAACATTGCACATCATCTTCTTCTTTCATAATGACGATGTTTTGAGAATGCACATGAGAGCACACTCCATCTTATTCCTCAAGACACACTTTATAGGCTCAACTCCCTTATGACCAATCTTAGGATCACTCCTTGAATAACACCTTGGTTATCACATAATCTTCTTTATATTCAACTTCTTACAACCTTGAACCCAACATATGGATCAAGCATTGCCTACAGACAATTCCTACAAATATAACTCCATGCAAACATTAGTCCATAGGGATTGTCATTAATTACCAAAACCACACATGGGGGCACATGCCCTTTCAGGATCCCTTGTAACAACTTCTAGTGCTTGATGAGCAATGATAAGAATCCGATCACAATTATACAAAAAAAACAACCAGCCATCAGATTAGCTTGCTTCTTCAACTCGATCAGCTGCTTTAACTGCTTGTTCATTTTCTTCAGTTCTCCCTTTACTTCCACCAGTTCTGCATTGGGAGCATTAGGCATAATCGAAACGGCTCCTCTCTCCACCGCATTCTCTATAGTAAGTCCCCCCCCCTCCCAAATTGCGCTCCCCAATAGCGCCAATTGATTCCTAGAATTTAAGCCTCTGAACGTACACATCGATCCACTCGAAATACCTGGATTTCTTCAGGATCTGAAAACAACAATGTGAACCCTAAATCCCAAATTCGAAGGAATAACAAGAAAATCGAGAGAAAACAGAGCAATTGGAGCGAGATCTAACCTTATCCCCCTCTCTATATGGCAAGCTCTCGCATGCAAGGAACTCACGTCCATGGTTGCCGTTGTCGTTCGTCTTACAGATCGACTGCTTCAAAGGCTCCAGGCGTGGGCAGTCAGGGCATCTTGTCAAAGGCACGGGTTGATGGTGCCTAGTTGGCGTGGGAAAATGTAGTAGATAATTATTATGGCCAGGCAGTTGGGAAACTCCAAGCGGAAAGTATGATGAGCACAGCGGCAAGTCTTTTCCCTCAGTAAGAAACCAAGGTTTAATCGTTCAGGAGAAGAGAATGCCAATGACGACTGAAGGTGATGCTTGCAAGCTTCGCGACAGCTCCGGACAATTTATAGGGTGCCTCGTCCAAGCTTTGCTTTGCGAGCAACAACGTGGAACCTGCACACAACACAACCAAATACTTTGTTCCCAACTTACGATGAGGTTGTCATTCTCACCGGTTTGCTTGAAACAAAGGGTATGAGCGTATCGAGTGGAAAACAGTGAAAGAATGCGAGTAAAGTAAACATTACGAGTAAAGTAAACAGGTGATAGCAATATGATGGAAATAGGACCGGGATCCATAGCTCACTAGTGGTGTCTCTCCATAAGATAAATAACACATGCTGGGTAAACAAATTACAGTTGGGCAATTGATAGAATAAAGATAACGTGATATGTCAAGAAGATCACTATGCGATTTACTCTGGGCATTACAACAAAATACATAGACCGCCATCCAACTGCATCTATGACTAATAATCCACTTGTGGCGAATCAATCCGAGAACTCCACAAGTATTAAGTTGCGAACAACAGATAATTGCATTAAGCAAAGTGGGTAATGTAAACAAAGCATATGCCCTCGAGCATATGAATGTTGTTTTCTCCCTAATGGCAACAACACATCTACAACCTTAGAGGTTTCTGTCACTCCTCTAGGTTAAATAGAGACATGAACCCACTATCGAGCATAAATACCCCCTCTTAGAGTCACTAGCAACTACTCGGCCAAGATAGCTACTAACAACGGAGAGCATGCAAGATCATAAACAACATAGAGATAACATAAGATATATTTCAGTATAGCAACTCAATCATAACACCAGTATTCATCGGATCCCAACAAACCAAACATGTAGAATTACATAACGGTGATCTCAATCATGTAGGGCAGCTCATGAGATCTAAACATGAAGCACATGGTGGAGGAGACAACCATCTAGCTACTGCTATGGACCCATAGTCCAGGGTAGACTACTCACTCATCGCTCCGGAGGCAAGCATGGCGCTGAAGAAGACCTCCGGTGGCGATTCCCCTCTCCGGCAGGGTGCCGGGAAGAGCTTCTGGACCCTCCCGATCTCGGGTCGACGACGGCGGCAGATCGCGATGTGTTTTTGAAAAATTGATCGGGTACTTAGGTTTTTCCCGTCGGGGGGTCTTTATAGGCGAATGGGCATCGTCAGAAGTGGACCGAGGTGGTCTCACAGGTAGGCGGCACGGCCAGGGCCTGGGCCGTGCCGCTTTGGTGTGAGGCCACCTCGTGGCCCCACTCCAACTCCTCTTCGGTTCTCTACAAGCTCTGTGAAATATCTGGACGTCTGGCTTTTGTTTCGTCCAATTCCGAGAATATTTCCTGTGTAACTTTTCTGAAACACAAAAACAGCAGAAAATAGGGAACTGGCACTGTGGCGACTTGTTAATAGGTTAGTTCCAGAAAATGCATAAAAGTGCCACGAAGTGTAACGAAACACTGGGCAAATGGTGTAAAAACAAGCATGGAGCATCAAAAATTATAGATACGTTGGAGACGTATCAAGCATCCCCAAGCTTAACTCCTGCTCGTCCTCGAGTAGGTAAGTGATAACAAAAGAAATAATTTTTGAGGTGACATGCACCTATATAATCTTGATCATATATGTAAGCATTTGTGAGCTGGGATCAAAAGAACTTAAAACATGGGCATAAAAGATATAATCTTGACAATAAGAACTTAGCAACCATGTTATAAACATGCAAATGAACACAAACAAAAGATCATGAACAATGAAACAATGAAAGTCAAACGTGTGTTCAAATCATAAGGAAAAACATACAAATGGTTTTCAGCTTGTCCTTCATAGAGAGCAAAACATAAATGCATAGGACACCTTCAAGGTTAAAAGGGCGACTAGATACAAATAATTTGAGAACAAGTGAAACCAACAATATGAATCAATCAATGAAAACTTTGGGACAATGCACATTATACTAAGAATGACAACTATGCTCTCTTAATGGTGCATAAAGATAGAAGGTGGTGACTCAACATAAAAGTAAAATAAAGGCCCTTCGCGGAGGGAAGCAGTGATTGCAAGTTTTAAATCCTTCAAAAATTATGGTACTTACCGGCTTTGAGCTCTCATTGCCCCCATCATAAGTATCTTGAATGGTTAAAGTTAATGCGAGAACAATTATGATGCATATGCTTGACAAATCATAAGTTGAAAACCTCGTGTCCCGTGAATATGAATACCCAAATCTCATGTTACTTTACTTAGAGTCCCAAGCAAGCTCTTGTCATTGTAAGTATATACGTATCATCGAGAACCGTCAACGGGGTACCTCCGTGCCCGATGACATGGAACAAGCCCATATCAAAATGGCAGGACAAGCAGACAATGAACACCTCGACATCTCTTTTATTTACTATTTGTATAGCTTTTTATTTTGAGATGCGTCGTCGAATGTCCACTATGGGCATGCTGCAAATTTCCACCATGAATTATGCATGGATTAGATTGGCGGCCCAGGCGTTTCTCTAACACATATATAAACTCCATGATCTCGCAAGATTCCCAATTTATTTCACACCGCGAGTATCCATAAACAAAAGATCACGATATCAACTCAAATAAGAAGTGCAGTGTTGAAAGCTTGCCCCATGATAGCATGGATGGGCTAGTCTCCAAACTTACAACTTGTAAGCATAACAACTCAACATAAGAGACCACAATGTCATTTTTTTAAGAATGAGAAAAAGTAAAGTGTGCCTTCTGATTCGTAAGAGCTTTACTGACCAATTTTCACATAACATTGGTAAGAGTTTAATTTGAAGAGTAGATAAAAGCAAGTCAAATTTACTTGGAATAGCAAATTGCTAGTAGGTATGTATGGTGGACATGTTGGAACAACTTGGTTTTTAGGAGTTGGATGCACGAGTAGAGCTTATACTCAGTACAAGGCGAGGGCTAGCAAAAGACTGGGAGCGACCAACTAAGAGAGCAACAATGGCCGTAATCATGCAAAGCGACAAAGCGACATTAAAAGAAGCATAAGATGGCATCAAAAGTCAAAAAATAAATAATCATAGAGGCTATTGGCGACTTTGTATGAGTCTAACATGTGTGAGCATGCGCCAAGTCAACCCAAATAAAGCATCAAGGAGAAAACCAAAATAATGCTTCCAAATAATTTAAAACAGCGCATGATTTTTTTAAAGGCTCATTAAGCAATGTCAGTTATTGGAGACAAGTCATGCTACAGAAAAACCACTAAGCATACTATCAAAAAGACATCAAGCATGACATGAAAAAGCCTAAGCCGCAGTCTACACAAGCTCCTTCTTGTACCACTTTTTTGCATAAAGCTTTTTCTCTTTTCCAACACCATTTGAACTTTTTTAATCCAACTCTTTTGAGGAAAACCAACATGGTCCAGAGGCAAAAATACACCTTGATAAATAAATATAAGAAGATCTGAATGCAAATTAAGGCAAAAATGAAAACCAAAAGCATTAGGAGAAAAAGAAGAACACTCGTTGAAACGAATAGAGTGAAAAACGGAGTGTTCTTGGCAAATGAAATGCAAGGCAACTTCTCCAAAAGAAATTTGTTGGGGTCCAACCATTTATTGCAGCAAACAAAACAAAACTAATAATGAAAACTAAAACAACTGACGCTCCAAAAAAACGCATAGTGCATTAAGCAATAAAAATATAGTGTCTTGAAAGGTGATCTGATTTTTGCCGATGAAGAAGGGGTGCCTCGGGGGCATCCCCAAGCTTTGACGCTTGTACTTCTTGGATATTTCTTGGGGTGATGCATTGGCATCCCTAAGCTTGAGCTTTTGTCCATTCCTCAACTCATCTCATCATTCTTGAATCCCTACACTTGAAAACTTTCTTCATACAAAACTCAACACAATTCTATTAGCAACATTAGTGTAAGCATATCATATAATCAACCTCTTTTGCTTCAGGTTTCAACCCAAAACCACCACATATAAAGTGTATACTACTGTAGCAACTTCCCCAAAAGTTCCGTGATCAAAAGAACTCGCAAAGAAAGCGATAAAGCGGCAAAAATGAATAGTGGCAGAAATCTGTCAAAACAGAACAGCTGATAAAGGCCGATTTTTTAAGGGGTTTTCTGTTGCTCAAATAAAAAAGTGTTCAACTAAAGAAAGTTTGGATATAACCTGGGGCACATGCACACGAAATCGTAGGTCCAAAAGATATACAGAGAATTTTCACGAATTTTTACGGTGCAGCACAGAAAACAGTTTCAGGACAGCAACATCCCCAAATCTTTACCTCACTTGAATTAGAGGCTTCTCTTGGCACAACAATGAAATAAAAATGATAAGGAGCGGTCATTACAGTAGTAATGACTTCCAAGACTCAAATAAAAGAAAAAGTACTGAATGTAAAAAAACATTGGGTTATCTCCCAAGAGTGCTTTTCTTTAACACATTTGAGCTAGGCGCAGAAAATTGCGAATCAAGTAACTATGAAAGGAGTATTAGGATCCACAATAGGAGTCTTTTCAACAATGAAGGAAATCGTGTCCAAATGAGTTTTTGAAGATCCTTTATGATCACGCTTTGGTACACTACTTTCATCGAAAGGATTTTCAGGACAAATCCAACTAGAATTATTTTCCCAAACATCATGAATTCCTGCAAGTTTATAAGGTATTGGCACTCTAAAATCTTCATTGGGTGTACCAACAACCGCTACAGGTGAGCCAAGCTTATTAAATTTCTCAAAAACTTTTCTAGCCTCATTGGCAACATCTTTAAATTCTAAGCGCAAAGTTTCCAAAATAAAAGCTTTCTTTTCAGGATCTTCAATTTCATGAAGCTTAAGGAACATGTATTGTAAAAAGGGATTAAGGTTAGCAAACCTAGCTTCTAACATGTGAACTAAATAAGTGGAAGCAACTTCATAACTAGGAGCTAGCTCAACCAAAGACTTTTCCTCAACTTCTTTATGCATACTAATGTGATTAAAGAACTCCTCAATGTTATCTTTCCTAATAATTGAACCACTACCTACTGAGAGGTCCTCCAGAACATACTTAGGGAACAACATGATGAACTAAAAGCAAGTAGATAAAAGCGACTATCAAGGATTCTAATTTTTTTTGGGTTTTTTGATAAAATGATGCAAGTAAAAATAAAGTAAAGCAAAACAATAAAACAAAGTAAAGGATGTGCGTGCGAAAAACTCCCCTTGTAGAGGACTTCTTTTTCTTCCCCGGCAACGGTGCCAGAAAAGAGCTTGATGGTGCCTAGTTGGCATGGGAAAATGTAGTAGATAATTATTATGGCCAGGCAGTTGGGAAACTCCAAGCGGAAAGTATGATGAGCACAGCGGCAAGTCTTTTCCCTCAGTAAGAAACCAAGGTTTAATCGTTCAGGAGAAGAGAAAGCCAATGATGACTGAAGGTGATGCTTGCAAGCTTCACGACAGCTCCGGAAAATTTATAGGGCGCCTCGTCCAAGCTTTGCTTTGCGAGCAGCAACGTGGAACCTGCACACAACACAACCAAATACTTTGTTCCCAACTTACGATGAGGTTGTCAATCTCACCGGTTTGCTTGAAATAAAGGGTATGAGCGTATCGAGTGGAAAACAGTGAAAGAGTGCGAGTAAAGTAAACAATACGAGTAAAGTAACAGGTGATAGCAATATGATGGAAATAGGACCGGGATCCACAGCTCACTAGTGGTGTCTCTCCATAAGATAAATAACACATGCCGGGTAAACAAATTACAGTTGGGCAATTGATAGAATAAAGATAACATGATATGTCAAGAAGATCAGTATGCGATTTACTCTGGGCATTACAACAAAATACATAGACCGCCATCCAACTGCATCTATGACTAATAATCCACTTGTGGCGAATCAATCTGAGAACTCAGCAAGTATTAAGTTGCAAACAACAGATAATTGCATTAAGCAAAGTGTGTAATGTAAACAAAGCATATGCCCTCGAGCATATGAATGTTGTTTTCTCCCTAATGGCAACAGCACATTGATGTCTACTGATGACCCACAAGTATAGGGGGTGTATCGTAGTACTTTCGATAAATAAGAGTGTCGAACCCAACGAGGAGCAGAAGGTGTTGATGAGCAGTTTTGATCAAGGAATCACTGTAAATACTAGCAAACAGGTTTTCAGGAGTATTTGGTAATTCGAGTAAATAAAGTGCGAGTAAATAAAAGACAGTAGTAACAATTGCAGCAAGTGGCCCAATCCTTTATTCAGCAAAGGACAAGCCGGTTGTGTTCTTATAATAACCAAACGTTCTCGAGGACACACGGGAGGTTTCTGTCAAGAGCTTTCGCTTCATAGAGCCAATAGTATTTATTGATTTGATAAGTGTTATGGGGGTGAACCTGTGCTAGCGCACTACCCTTACTAGGATAAATACACACTTGTGATTATACCCCTTGCAAGCATCCGCAAATACAAGAAAGTAATTAAGATAAATCTAACCACAGCCTTAAACTCTATGATCCTATGCTCCCTGGTGCAATGGTTTCCCAACGGAGGTTTAGGTTTCTGTCACTCCAGCAACCCCACAATCGGTGACCAAATACACAATGCATCTCACTAGGCCCATAAATGGTGAAGTATCATGTAATCGACGTTCACATGAAACCACTAGTGAAATAGCACCACAACAATATCAAACCATTAAATATTTCTCAACAATAATTCACTACTAACATCTTGACTTCTCCCATGTCCTCAAGAACTAAACGAACTACTCACAAGACATCATATGGATCATGATCAGAGGTGAAATAATGGTAAATAACAATCTGAACAAAACCTTAATTCAACGGTTCCACTCAATAGCATCAACTACAAGAGTAATCAACACCGGGAAAGTTTCCCCTATGAATATAACAAGATCCAACTCAAGATGTTACAGCGGGATGGCGAGGTGATGGTGGAGATGAAGGTGCTGGTGATGGAGATGATGATGATGATGATCCCGATGAAGTCCAGTGCGATGGTGATGACGATGGCGACGATCTCCCCTCTCCGGGAAGGAATTTCCCCGGCAGATTTCTCTCTGCCGGAGAGCTTTTTCTCTCTGGTGTTCTCCGCCCCGCAGAGGCGGCTGTGTCTAACTCTGAACCCCCCCCCCCCCTTGACTTAGGTTTTCGGGGACGATGATGTACGCGAAGGGGCGAGACCAGAGGTGGGCCAGGGTGGCCTCACGTGGGGCCCGCGTGGCCAGGGGGCTGGCCGCGCCACCCTGGCGTGTGGGGGCCCCCTGGCTCCTCTCAACTCCTCCTCCTGGCTTCGTGAGTCTTCTGGTAAAGTATAATTTCTGGGTATTTTTCTGGAATTTTCCTGATCTTCAAAATATGGTCTCCTGATGGTCCTTTTTCGAGCAGAATCCCGACTCTGGCAGCAGCTCCTCCGATGATCATCGAACATGTGAAAACAAAGGAAATAACATAAGTATCATGTCTAAATATGAAATATATCAATGAATAACAGTAAATTATGATACAAAATAGTGATGCAAATTGGACGTATCAACCCCCCCAAGCTTAGACCTCGCTTGTCCCCAAGCGAAAACTAAACTCGGTAAACATGACCACGGGTTTATGGAGTGAAGTGTCGATAATCAAACTACGGACAAGAAGCATCACATTCACTAAGGCACAAATTATAATAGACAGCAACTTCCCTTTATAAGATATAAACTTGCAATAGGTAAAAGGGAATCACATGTAAAGATGCACAAGGTAAATTATAATTGGCAATGGCAAACCTTAGTTCTTGGTCAAAGAATGGAGAACAAACTATTCTCTCTTTTAAACAGAGCCTTTTAAAACAGAGCTAATATAGCAAAGACTATATGCTCAACAAAGTAAACTTTTGCATTCATAGAAAGCTTTCAAAGATGTATTCCTTCAGACAAAAGCATTATACAAAACAAGGAAGATAGTAAACATGATTAAACGGATCAACATATGGATGAGTGAAACATAACAACTCAAACGCTTGCTTGAGACAGAGGGAAATAGGTTGACTCAACATAAAAGTAAAAGATAGGCCCTTCGCAGAGGGAAGCAGGGATTAAACATGTGCTAGAGCTTTTCATTTGTAAAACAGAGGTAAAAATTGTTTTGAGAGGTGGTTGCTTTTGTCAACGACTAGCAACGGAGTTCTTGATATCTTCCATACTAAACAAGTGAGAGCGGTTCCGAGATGTTTAATTAGTTGGCACTTTGGTGCTCTTTTATAGCTTTGCACTCCTCCCCACCTTTTTCCTTTCTCAAACCATGGCTAACCGATTCCATCGGGTGCCGACCAACTTTCACAATCCATTGGAGGAGTGCCTTTTTTCTTTCTTTTGAGATTATAATGGTCTGACCAGCTCCCTTGCAAAATTAATGACGAGCAGATGAAGCTGCCTAGTCGAGGGGTACTTAATTTAGTATGGAAGATAACAAACCCATCCACTACGTCCTCATGAGCTAAAAACAGTGGCACAAAATGAGAAGTGTTTGAAAGTTTTTGAAAGGTAGCACATGAAAATTTACTTGGAATGGCTTAAAATACCATGCATAGGAATTTATAGTGGACTCTTTGGAAGTGACTTGGCTTTTGGGAATTGGATGCACGAGAAGTATTTCCTCTCAGTACGGGTTTTTGGCTAGCAAGGTTGGGTAGCAAGCATAAGAGTTGCATGAAACAAACAAACATACATATAATAAGAACAATCATGCAAACTCCCTTGAAGGTACAATGATTTTAACTTTAAGAATAACAATGCTTATAAGCCAAACATAAGGAAAACTGAAGTGATGTAACTATAAACACTTCTTTATTCTTTTCTACTCAAACCTCAAGGTAAAGTTGCTACTGACCAAGCTAGGTTTGCCAAAACCAACTAAATCTACTCATGCTCCCAATGTGATACCAATACCAATTGACAAGACTAGTCACATAAGAGAGATTGCAGACTAACATAAAGTGTGCGAAAAGTAAACGATAAAACTTCTCATTAATATTTCATTACCGCAACTCACACCAAGGGATACATAGATAACTAACTAAGGAGGATACTTCCAACTGCAAACTATTCTATATGATAACTTCTCTATTCATGATAAGACTCTACTTGAAAAGTAAATGAACAAAAGGTAATGATGTGATACCGCGGCACTCCCCCAAGCTTGGAACAAGCCAAGGGGATGCCTAAACCGATGATGAATTACTCCTTTGGTGGCGGCGATGAATCTTCATCGCTGCCGTACTTCCAAGGCAGAGGTCCCCCATCAAAGAAGGACGTCTTGGTCTCCGAAATCCTGAAACTTGCAGCAGCACTCATTTGATGAAATCTAGCTTCATACTCACAATTTTGGTTATGCAAGTCGTAGAGTTGTGCTTGTAATTGGCTAGTCGTCTCCTGGAGTGAGAGGACATCCTTCCAAAGCTCTGTAGTCTCTTTCTTGTACTTGGCGACAAGCTCTTGATTAATCCTATAGATAATTTCCACCTCGCGTTCCGCCATCTTCTTGTATTTGAAAAATTCCTGTTCCAGTACTTCCATCCTTGCTTCGAGACTCCCTTCTCCCTTGGGTCCTTGAACATCTTTAATCTGCAACTCCCCATCCTTGAGTGACAACTCCTTCAGATGCATCTTCAGTTCCCTCATATACGGGTTGATGGGATCCGCAGGAGGGTTCTCTTTAGATGAACCAGACGAAGACATCATAACTCAAAAGCTGAGGGCAATCCCTGACAGAAACAGCTCGAAACAAAACACGACGAGAAAACGATATACAGACCTCGGGGACTCCGGGAGGTTAAATAGGCGAAAATTATACATCGAAACGAAGTCACGGGAGGAAACCGGGACGGAAAAGAGTTCCGAGGTGTTCTCACACGTAGGTGGCGCGGCCAGGGGTGGGCCCGCGCCACCCATGTGTGAGATACACACGGACTTCTTTTCCTCCCCATTTTCGTCTCGTGATTTTTCATATTTATTAAAAACAGCAAAAATATTAAAGGAAGAACTTTTCGCGAAACTTTTCTGACTAGAACTGTTACCTATTCGAAAACGAACTCTGCAGGTTCCTGCAGTTTGTCTTGGATGTAATCTTCCGGAGAAACTGTTTCAATAACATCAACATCTTCATTATAAGAATCTCCAGAAATATAGTGTTTGAGTCTTTGCCCATTCACCACTTGTGTAGAATCATCTTTCAATGAAGCAATCTTAATAGCACCTGAGCGGTACACTTCCACAATAACATATGGTCCTTCCCATTTAGAAAGTAATTTACCTGCAAAAAATCTGAGACGAGACCTATACAATAGAACTTTCTCACCAACATGGAACTCTCTCTTAAGAGTTCTCTTATCATGCCATTGCTTGACTTTCTCCTTGAAAAGTCTGGCATTCTCATACGCTTTGTTTCTCCACTCATCTAGAGAACTCAAGTCTAACAACCTCTTCTTACCGGCTAGTTTAAAATCTCTATTAAGCTCTCTCACTGCCCAAAAAGCTTTGTGTTCTAATTCTAAGGGCAAGTGACACGCTTTTCCGTAAACCATCTTATAAGGAGACATATCCATGGGGTTCTTATAAGCTGTTCTATAAGCCCATAAAGCGTCGTTTAACTTACTAGCCCAGTTTTTCCTAGATCTACTAACAGTCTTCTGTAAGATAGACTTGATCTCTCTATTTGAAAGCTCTACGTGCCCACTAGTTTGGGGATGATAAGCAGAAGCAATTCTATGATTGACATCATACTTAGCAAGAGTCTTTCTAAAACTACCGTGAATAAAATGAGAACCTCTGTCAGTCATAAGATATCTAGGCACTCCGAACCTAGGAAAAATAACATCCTTAAGCATTTTTAACGAAGTCTCACCATCGGCACTCTTTGTAGGTATGGCTTCTACCCATTTAGTAACATAATCTACGGCAACAAGTATATGGGTATAGCCTTTTGAAGGAGGAAAAGGACCCATAAAGTCAAATCCCCAACAATCAAACGGTTCAATAACAAGAGTGTAATTCATAGGCATTTCATTGCGTCTAGAAATATTTCCAACTCTTTGACATTCATCACAAGATAAAACATACCTTCTGGCATCCTTAAAGAGGGTTGGCCAATAAAAACCTGATTGTAGAACCTTCTGTGCGGTTCTATCTCCAGCATGATGCCCTCCATAAGCACTGCTATGGCATTTTCTTAATATCTCTTATTGCTCATATTCCGGTACGCATCTTCTCATGGTACCATCAACTCCTTCTTTATATAAATGTGGGTCATCCCAAAAATAATGCCTCAAATCATAGAAGAATTTTCTTCTTTGCTGAGCTGTAAAGGTCGGAGGCAAATACTTGGAAACAATAAAGTTAGCATAATCAGCATACCAAGGAAGGTCTCGTGAAGTTACATTTATTGCAGCCAACTGTTCATTTGGAAAACTATCATTAACAGGAATAGGATCAAAAGAAATATTTTCCAATCCAGACAAGTTGTCAGCCACAGGATTTTCAGCACCTTTCCTATCTACGATATGCAAATCAAACTCTTGTAAAAGCAACACCCATCTAATAAGCCTAGGCTTAGCATCCTTTTTAGTCATAAGATATCTAATAGCAGCGTGATCAGTATGAATAGTAACTTTAGAATCAACAATATAAGATCTAAACTTATCACATGCAAAAACAACAGCAAGAAACTCTTTCTCAGTAGTAGCATAATTCTTCTGAGCAGCATCAAGAGTCTTACTAGCATAATGAATAACATTCAACTTATTATCTACGCGCTGTCCAAGAACAGCACCAACAACAAAATCACTAGCATCACACATAATTTCAAAAGGTAAATTCCAATCAGGTGGTTGAACAATAGGAGCAGTAGTTAAAGCCTTCTTAAGAGTTTCAAAAGCTTCCTTACAATCATCATCAAAGACAAATGGTACATCCTTTTGAAGAAGATTGGTAAGAGGCTTTGAAATCTTAGAGAAATCTTTAATAAACCTCCTATAGAAACCAGCATGACCAAGAACACTACGAATACCTTTAACATCTCTTGGACATGGCATTTTCTCAATTGCCTCCACTTTTGCTCTGTCAACTTCAATACCTCTTTCAGAGATTTTATGTCCAAGGACAATTCCTTCATTCACCATAAAGTGGCATTTCTCCCAATTAAGAACAAGGTTAGTTTCTTCGCACCTCTGCAAAACTTTATCAAGGTTGTGCAAACAATTATCAAAAGAAGTTCCATAGACGGAGAAATCGTCCATGAAGACCTCCACAATTTCTTCACAAAAACCATGAAAAATAGCAGACATAGATCTTTGAAAAGTAGCAGGAGCATTGCATAAACCAAACGGCATACGTCTATAAGCATAAGTTCCATAAGGACAAGTAAAAGTGGTTTTCTCTTGATCATCCTTCTTAACAGCAATTTGAGAAAAACCAGAATAACCATCAAGGAAACAAAAATGAGTCTTCTTAGACAACCTTTCTAGCATTTGATCTATAAACGGTAAAGGGTAATGATCTTTCTTAGTAACTTTGTTTACCTTCCTATAATCAATGCACATTCTATAACCAACAACTACCCTTTGAGGAATAAGCTTGTTATTCTCATTAGGTACAACAGTCATACCTCCTTTCTTAGGAACACAATGAACAGGACTAACCCATCTACTATCAGCAATAGGATAAATAATGCCACCATCAAGGAGTTTTAATACCTCATTTCTTACCACATCCTTCATCTTGGGAATTAGGCGGCGCTGATGCTCCACAACTGGCTTCGCATCTTTCTCCATATTAATGGCATGCTGACATAAAGTAGGAGAAATCCCTTTTAAATCATCAAGAGTATATCCCATAGCTCCTCGATGTTTCCTCAATATCTCCAATAATCTTTCTTCTTCCTTTCCTGAAAATTTAGAACTAATAATAACAGGATATATTTTCTTATCATCAATATAAGCATATTTGAGGTCATCAGGCAAAGGTTTTAATTCAAACACAGGATCTTCTCTAGGCGGCAAAGTGGTACCAAGATCCTCCACAGGTAGATTATGCTTGAGTAGTGGTGGTTGACGAAGGAGAATATCGTCAATCTCTTCTCTTTCCTTGCTAAAAACATCACTTTCGTGATCTTCCATGAATTGCTGCAAGGCATTATTAGGGGCAAGAGCAATAGAAGCAAGCTGCTCAACTCGAAAATTTTCATTAGGCGTGTCATTTTCATAAGAAGTCTTAGCAAACTTGGAAAAATTAAACTCATAAGACTCTCCATTAAACTTAGTAAAAAATTTCTCTTTCTTACAATCTATCACGGCGCCACAAGTGTTCAAAAAGGGTCTACCAAAAATAATAGGACAAGTTTTACTAGCCTCCTTACCGAGTACTAGAAAATCAGTAGGGTACTTAGTCTTACCGCAAAGAACTTCCACATCTCGAACAATACCAAGAGGCCAAACAGTCTCTCGGTTAGCAAGCTGAACAACCACATCAATATCTTCAAGTTCACAAGCGCCAATCTCGTGCATAATTTCTTTATAAAGCTCCAAAGGAATAGCACTTGCACTAGCACCACTATCACATAAGCCATAATAGCAATGATCTCCAATCCTGACAGAGATAACAGGAACACTTGCTTTCCTGTGCTTTTTAGGATGTGAAAGAATGTTAGAAGCATCTTCACAAAAAAGAATATATTCATCTCCTACATCTTTAGTTACAAGATCTTTCAATATAGCAACAGGAGACTTAATAGTAATTTGCTCATCAGGCTCTGCAGCTTTCTTAGTACTTTTATTAAACACACTTACCAAAGTAGAGTACTTCTTTACCTTAGCAGGGAAAGGTGTCTTCTCAAAATAAGGTTCAGGCACGAGGCTATCAACAGTACAAACTTCAGTAGCTGCAGCAGGAATATGACTAATAGAATCTTTGTAAGGCGCATGATATTTGTTCCAATCTTTCTTTGGAACATCAATATAAGAGGCAAAGGCCTTAAGACAATTAGCAAGTATTTGGGAATCAAGACCATAAGCAGCGCTAACACTATGAAAGTCATCGATTCCCATAAAAGATTTAATGCATTCATAATCATAGTTTATACCTGACTTCCTACCTTTGTCGTTTTCCCATCCTTCAGCATTCTCTTGTATACGGTCAAGAAGTTTCCACTTGGCATCTTCTTTCATATGAGTAAATGATCCAAAGCAAGAAGCATCCAAATAATCCTTATCAGGAAGAGAAAGCCGCGCATAAAAATTATCAATAACAATATTATTGGGGAGCTCATGAATGGGGCATTTGAGCATTAGTAACTTCAATCTCCCCCATGCTTGGGCAATACTCTCTCCATCATGAGGCCAGAAATTATATATCTTGTTACGGTCTTTATGAATTTCACTTGGAGGATAAAACTTGGAATAAAAGAGAGGCACAATCTCCCACATGACTGAACAAATAACTTCTCTTTGCTAAGGCACTCTGAATTACTCTCCTATTGAATAACACTAATCATTGTGTAGTGGCTACAGAAGCACCCCTTAAAGTTCATCAAGTACTTGACAAACACCACTCATAGAGATATCCAAATCAAATCACAACTCAAGATAAATATTATTGCAACTTAGACCAAGTACTAACACGGTGCACACGCTGTCAACATTACACCATGAAAGGAGGAAAAGATCACTTCAATACTATCATAGTGATAATTATTCTCATAATCCATAAGAGATCACAATCATAGCCTAGACCAAGTACCACCACGATGCACGAACTGTCACCATTACACCATGGCAGGAGGAATAGATTACTTTAATAACACACTAGAGTACACATAATGAAGAAGAGTAACATCTACTTATTCAACATGATACAAAGCTCACGATCACATAAAGATCACATCATGGGAGAGAGAGGTGAACCACATAGCTACCGGTAGAGCCCTCAGCCCCGGGGATGAACTACTCCCTCCTCATCATAGGAGACAGCAAGGTTGATGGAGATGGCGGTGAGGTCGATGGAGACGGCGGAGATGGCGATGGAGACCGATGGAGATGGCTCCGGGGGCACTTCCCTGTCCTGGCAGGGTGCCGGAACAGAGACTTCTGTCCCCCAAAATTCATCGGCGGCGACGGCGGAGCTACGGAACTGTTTCTGGAAATTTGCCGACTCCCCTAGGGTTTTCCGTCCCGAGGCTTTATATAGGCGAAGGGGCGTTGTCAGGGGTGGCCCCAGGCCTCCTCATACATAGGCGGCATGGCCAGGGCCTGGGCCGCGCCAGCCTGGTGTGAGGGCGGCCTGTGGCCCCTCTCCTTCCTCTCTTCGGATCTCTGGAAGCTTCCGTGAAAAATAAGACTTTTGGAACTTGTTTCGTCCAATTCCGAGAATATTTCCTGTGTAGCTTTTCTGAAACACAAAAACAGCAGAAAACAGGGAACTGGCACTGTGGCATCTTGTCAATAGGTTAGTTCCGGAAATCGCATAAAAACGCCACGAAGTGTAACGAAACACAAGGCAAATGGTGTAAAAACAAGCATGGAGCATCAAAAATTATAGATACGTTTGAGACGTATCAGCATCCCCAAGCTTAACTCCTGCTCGTCCTCGAGTAGGTAAGTGATAACAAAAGAAATAATTTTTGAGGTGACATGCACCTACACAATCTTGATCATATAGGTAAAGCATTGAGTGCTGAGATCAAAGAACTTAAAACATGGGCATGAAAGACATAATCTTGATAATAGAAACTTAGCAACCATGTTATAACATGAAAAAGAACACAAACAAAAGATCATGAACAATGAAACAATGAAGGTCAAACGTGTGTTCAAATCATATGGAAAAACATAGTAAATGGTTTTCAGCTTGTCCCTCATGGAGAGCAAAACATAAATGCATAGGACACCTTCAAGTTTAAGAGGGCGACTAGATACAAATAATTTAAGAACAAGTGAAACCAACAATATGAATCAATCAATGAAAACTTTGGGACAATGCACATTATACTCAGAATGACAACTATGCTCTCTTAATGGTGCATAAAGATAGAAGGTGGTGACTCAACATAAAAGTACAAGAAAGGCCCTTCACAGAGGGAAGCAGGGATTAAACATGTGCTAGTGCTTTTCATTTGTAAAACAGAGAGATAAAACTTGGTTTTGAGAGGTGGTTGTCTTTGTCAACGACTGGCAATGGGGTTCTTACTATCTTCCATACAAAAATGAAGCAAGTTTTTGAGAGAGAGATTGGCACTTTTGTGCTCTTTTATAAAGCTTGGCACTCCTCCCCACTTTTTTTCCTTTCACAAACCATGGCTAACCGATTCCATCGGGTGCCCACCAACATTCACATTCCATGGAGGAGTGCCTTTTTTTTCTTTCTTCCTTTTTTTTCTTTTTGGAATAAGCAATATGGAAGATAGCAAATCCGACCACTATGTCCCCATGAGCTGAAAATAGTGTCACAAAACGAGAAGTGTTTTGAAGGTTTTTTTCAAAGGTAGCACATGAAAATTTACTTGGAATGGCTTACAAATACCATGCATAGGAGTTTATAGTGGACACAATGGCAAACTTGGTTTTTTGGAGTTGGATGCATGAGTAGAGCTCATACTCAGTACAAGGCGAGGGCTAGCAAAAGACTGGGAGCGACCAACTAAGAGAGCAATAACGGCCATAATCATGCAAAGCGACAAAGCAACATTAAAAGAAGCATAAGATGGTATCAAAAGTCAAAAACTAAATGATCATAGAGGCTATAGGTGAGTTATTTTGTAGTCAACATGGTGTAAGCATGCGCCAAGTCAACCCAAATAAAGCATCAAAGGAGAAAACCAAATAAATGCTTCCATATAATAAAAACAACGCATGGTTTTTTCAAAGGCTCATTAAGCAATCTCAGTTATTTGAGACAAGTCATGCTACAGCAAAACCACTAAGCATACTATCAAAAAGACATCAAGCACGACATGCAAAAGCCTAAGCCGCAGTCTACACAAGCTCCTTCTTGTACCACTTTTTTGCATAAAGCTTTTTCTATTTTCCAACACCATTCAAACTTTTTATAAACACCTCTTTGGATGAAAACCAATAAAGATCAGAGGCAAAATACACCTTGATGAAAATATATAACAAGTTCTGAACACAAATCAAGGTGAAAATCGAAAGCTAACACGGTAGCAGAAAACAAGAACACTCGTTGAAATGATAAGAGTGAAAACTAGAGTGTTCTTGGCAAATGAAAAGCGAGTTCATCTCCTCCAAAAGAAACATGATGTGATCAAACCATTTATTGCAGCAAACAAAGCAAAAGAAAACTGAAAACAAAAATAACTGACACTCCAAGAAAAACACATAGTGCATGAAGCAATAAAAATATAGTGTCTTGAAAGGTGACCTGATTTTTGTCGATGAAGAAGGGGTGCCTCGGGGGCATCCCCAAGCTTTGACGCTTGTACTTCTTGGATATTTCTTGGGGTGATGCATGGGCATACCCAAGCTTGAGATTTTTTCCATTCTTCAACTCATCTCATCATTCTTCGATCCCTACACTTGAAAACTTCCTTCATACAAAACTAAACACAATTCTATTAGCAACATTAGTGTAAGCGTAATGATAAATCAACCTCTTTTGCTTCAGGTTTCAACCCAAAACCACCACAAATATAGCATATACTACTGTAGCAACTTCCCCAAAAGTTCCATGATCAAAAGAACTCAAAAAGAAAGCGATCGAGAGGCAAACACAAATAGTGGCAGAAATCTGTCAAAACAGAACAGCTGATAAAGGTCAATTTTTTAGAGGGTTTTCTGTTGCTCAAATCAAAAAGTGTTCAACTAATGAAAGTTTGGATATAACCTGAGGCATATGAACAAGAAATCGCAGGTCCAAAAGATATACAAAGAATTTATACGAATTTTTACGGTGCAGCACCGAAAACAGTTTCAGGACAGCAACATCCCCAAATCTTACCTCACTCAAATTAGAGGCTTCTCTTGGCACAACAACGAAATAAAAAGGATAAGGAGCGGTTATTACAGTAGTAATAACTTCCAGGACTCAAATAAAAGAAAAGGTACTGAAAATAAAACAATGGGTTATCTCCCAAGAGTGCTTTTTTTTAACGCCTTTGAGCTAGGCGCAGTAATTTGCAAAGATGCTCATGTGGGTGCCATATAAGAGCTTGAGGCAAAGGTGCCATATAGGAACTTAAAGCAAAAGAGAGCATCGAAAAGTATGTATGGAACACATTTAAATCTAAACCACTTCCTATGAAAAATAGTCTTGTAAAGAGACAAGTCATGAAAGCGCAAAGCGAAAAACATAGGAAGGCAAAACAAGTACAACTTTAAGAATTGCAACATAAAGAGGGGAAACTCAATATTATTAAGATCCTTCAAAACATATTTCCCTCTCTCATAATAACTTTCAGTAGCATCATGAATAGAACTAACAATAGAACTATCACATAAAACATCCCTATCATGAGCCACATGCCTAAAAGAATTAATACTCCCCACATGAACAATCGTAGTAGGAGCAGATTCAACATAATGATTATTCTCATCACCATAATCATCAAAAACAGGAGGCATATTGTAATCATAACTATTTTTCTCCTCAAAAGTGGGTGAACTGAAAATATTATACCCATCATCATAACCATCATAAACTAGAGGTTTAGTATCATCACAAACTAGAGAACAGCTATTTCGCAAAGCATATTCATCAAACATATCATCATAAGAAGGAACATCGATAGCACTAATGGTACAACAATTATTAACCTTAGAATTGGTACCAAAAAGATTTTCAATATCAAAAATAGAGTGCTTTTCCCAATCATGATCACTAGCATAGGTAACAGGCATAGGAACATCATCCCAATCAGAATTATCATAATCTATAGCAGGATCATAACGCTTAGGGGAAGGTACCATGTTCTCTCGGCTTTTGCTCCTCTTCTTCTTCTTCTTCTTCTTCTTTATACTCTTCTTACTCTCTCCTTTAGGAGGGAGAGACTTGAAGGGCATCTTCTCCACATATTCTTTAGGAGGGAAAGGCATCTTCTCCACATAATCTGGTTTGCTGACAGAAACAACAGAAGAAACTTTGGAGGATTCCTCCTCTCTATTAATAAGATAAAAACATCTATCAGTCCTGTCATAGCTTGGCAAAATATCAAGTTTTATAAGATTTTGTATGTAAGTATTTGCAAGGCAATCTTTAGCACAATAGAGACGACAACCACGAAGGGTGCTATTAATATCAACATCATTCATATCTATCAAAGCAATCTTTCTAGATATCTCTTCACACGCCAAGAACAAAGTGAGCTCATCATGCTGATTAAGAGTAATCTTGTCATCACAATACAAACTTAAGGTACTAGAAGAGTAACTATTAGGGCTCGAGCATTGGAAATTAAAATGACCTATGTCATCACAATGTTTATAAAGAAAAGGATACAGCTCACAAACCTTTTTACCGATCTCGCCTATATCCTTGTACCACATTCGGGTTTCTTCATTTGCATGGTGGACACAATAATCTTCCTTGTTGTAATTCTGTTCACAAGGTCTATGTATTCCACAAAAATTAACATGCTTATAAGAAATAGGATTTTTAGAAGTTTGAGCATGTTTATTGCAATCATCAATAACAATATCACTTTCTATGCAAGCTTCCTTAAAAGGTTCATGATACACGTCCCCATTTCCTTTAGGAACATTCATGTGGGAAGCAAAGGCTTTAAAGCAATCAACCATAATTTGAGGATCAAGACCATATTTAGCACTAAGCTCTTGAAAATTAGCAGTTTCAGTGAAAGACTTAATGCAATCAAACTCGTAATTCATACCTGATCCTTTACCTTTGTCGCTATCCCAACCTTCAATATTGTTTTGAATTGTTTCAAGCAGACCCCACTTGGCGTCAACATCCTTGCTTGTGAAAGACCCATCAAAGCATGCATCTAGATAGTCCTTGTAATATGTTGAAAGCCTTGCATAAAAATTATTAATAACAATATTATGGGGAAGACCATGAATAGGACATTTATGCATTAGTAACTTCAATCTCCCCCACGCTTGGGCAATGCTTTCTCCCTCATGCAAATGGAAATTGTAAATGTAATTCCTATCTTTATAAACCTCACTAGAAGGATAGAATTTAGAATAAAAGAGAGATACAATTTCCTCCCAGTCAATAGATTGACCATCCTTCAGCGTTTTATACCATTCCTCAGATCTGCCTTTCAGTGAGAAAGAGAATAGCTTCTTCTTAACTTGGTTCATTGAAATACCTGCACATTGGAACAACTCGCATAATTCATGTATAAAAAGCAAATGATCACCAGGATGAACAGTTCCATCTCCTAAATAGCAGTTATTCCTAACATGTTCAACAATCTTCATAGGTATTTCAAAAGGATGAGGAGCACAAGCATCATTAGAAACATCACAAATGGGAGATAAAATATCATCAGAGCAAACTTTCTCCACTAAAGCTGGGGAACTAAAAATATCATGCTTAACAAAACCAGCTTCCCCAAGCTTAGACTTTTTCATAGCATTAGCAATAACGGGATTCAAAGCATTCGTACTAATAACATTGCTATGCGAAATAAGCTCCAAAGGTTTTTCAATTTTCACTTCAAATCTAAACTCAGGAAAAAGACTAAAGAACTCTTTATTTTCCATTAAGCCTAACTAGTGAAAATAAAAACAAGAAACAAAAAGATGTAATTGCAGAATCTAAAGGAAATAACTCCAAGCACTCACACAGGAGGATGCGAGTACCTTTTACCTTACCTCCCCGGCAACGGCGCCAGAAAAGAGCTTGATGTCTATGCACGTGTCTGTTCTTGTAGACAGTGTTGGGCCTCCAAGTGCAGAGGTTTGTAGAACAGCAGCAAGTTTCCCTTAAGTGGATCACCCAAGGTTTATCGAACTCAGGGAGGAAGAGGTCAAAGCTATCCCTCTCAAACAACCCTGCAATTATGATACAGAAAGTCTCTTGTGTCCCCAACACACCCAATACACTTGTCAGATGTATAGGTGCACTAGTTTGGCGAAGAGATAGTGAAATACAAGTGGTATGGATGATTATAAGTAGTAAATGCAATCTGGAATAAAAATGGCAGCAAGCAAACAAGTAACAAAACAGCAAGTAAACGGTGTGCAAAGCTTGGAAACAAGGCCTAGTGACGAGGGTTAACTCGGCAAATGTCCTAAATGAAGGACTTAGGATCGGGGAGATAGGGCGTCGGATGAACTCGAAGGTAAAGTTAGTCGAAATAGTTGTATATCGAAAGTAAACTTTGGGTGTTTAACCTGGCTTGCTTTCAATCTGCCCTACACCGTCCCCTCCTGGCCCCTATATATAGGTGGCCAGGTCTCGAGGATCGGGTAGGGTCCGATACAGATTACAATATCGACACGGTAAGAATTCGTATTCGACTATCATTACAATTGGGCCTAGCTCAACGGGCCTCAGGGGTACTCAACTAACGGGCTCTATTAACTATACCCTTGTCAGTAGCCCCTGAGATTCTACCAGAATTGCAGATTCAGGTTGAATCTCTAATCTTTAAATCTTCGACTTGATCAATTCTTCGACTTCTTCACATCTTCAAATCTTCGACTTGGTCTTTCGACTTATTTTCATGATAACATCTCGCAAGGGGTTTTGATGAACGAGCCTGACAACTCTGACGGATCAAGAGGTCAGTTAACTGCCGGAACAAATACTCGCCACCTACTTCAAATTCAATCCCCTTGGACTTGAATTCGGTATACTGGTCAAATCCACACTTATGCCGCATTTAGGTCTTACAAAGAATGAATCCCAGGGGTCCTCAGGGTACCTAGTGCGTCCACCAGGATTTTCTTCGCGTCGTAGACACGGATACATACCAGCAGAGCGCATCCATGTGCGTATACCAGGCCACACAGGACGGATCCCGGGGTCTTACCTTCGTGACAAGTCACGGCATTCGAGTTGCGTTGCGATAACGCAACTCGAGAATCTCATGTCGCAGTCAAATTTTGACTGAAAATATTCGGGTTTCTTTCAACCATAAAACTCGCTCCCGATGGGAGTAACACTCCTGCACTTCTCCAACTCTAATGATTTACCAAGAAATATCGTCGGGTGCGCGCTCAGCGCTCCCGATGGGAGTAGCCCCCGAGGCTATAGTCGAAAAAGACTTTTTCCGAGTATAGGCTAAAAAATATATCGTAGACCATCATACTTCAACTCGAAATACTTCAACTTCGAGATACTTCAACTTCGAGATAGTTTTAAGAACATCTTGTCGTCGAATATGCATCCACTACTCCAATAAAGATTTCCATTCGCTATCTTTGAGGGGAGCAGCCCCCACGGCTATAATCGAAAAATCCTTCACACATAATTTTGCATTTGTCGGCGCCATTCTTTTTCCTTTCTATATCATATTCTTTATGACGTCAATTAAGACGTTACTCTTCAGCAGTGCGAACTGTTGTATGGGTAGCACTGTAATTTCCACGATTTTTTTTTTACCGTTTAACGGGCTGCACGATTTTTGACCGTTAGTGGGCTGCCGTTTCCGATCTTTGCGCCACGTCTCAGCCCACGATCCTTCCCTCAGAAGATATATAAAGGGCGTAGTGGGGAATTTTACTGTTTACCAGCTCGTTCCCTCCGCCGCCTCCATTGCTATTCTCCTCTGTCTTCTCCTCTTGTTCACAGCCCCCAAGCACACTTTGTGCTGGATGCGCGTGAAACACCTGGCCATCAAGCACGCCATGGCCAAGACCTCTGCCACCAACTGGGTGCGCTCCACCATCACCAAGAAGGAGGTGGAGAAGGCCAGGGCGGATGGCTTCATCGCCGCCCAGGACTCCATCAAATTCCCCAGTACTGAGCGGATCCCGGAGCCCCCGAGCGGTTATCGGGTAATGTTCCTTGCTTTTCTTCTCCGCGGTTTCTCTCTTCCTGCCCACGAGTTTCTCCGTGGGCTTCTATTTGTCTACGGTGTGCAGCTCCACCAGCTCACACCGAATTCTCTTCTGCACATTGCTTGTTTCGTGACTCTTTGCGAGTCATTCTTGGGCATTGAGCCCCACTTCCTTCTCTGGAGGTCAATCTTTCGACTCCGCCCCAACGTTGCTCTGGCTAGGAAACCCGAACTGGGCGGAGCCGTTGTTTCTGTGCGTCCTGAAGCACAATACTTTGAATTTTCCATGGCCGCCTCTGTCCAAGGGTGGAGGACAAAGTGGTTCTATATCAAGGACCGCAAATCCTCTCCTGAAGATAAATATGGCCTACCCCCTTTCGATGCTTCTCAAGAGGTTAAGAAATTGGCTTCGTGGGATATGCTTCCCTCAGATGGAGAAACAGAACAAATTCTTCCTCTTCTGTCGCGTATCAAGGCTCTGCAAGGAGGCCGAGGGGGGGCTTTGTCGGGTATTCAACTCATGGCGTTTTTCGTACAACGTCGAGTTCAACCCCTGCAGCACCGCCTCACCAAGCTTTGGGCTTACTCGGGCTTGGAAGATCCTACTCGCATCTCTGAAGATTTGATAGAGAAAAAGGATGTCGACAAGCGAGTTAGGAGCCTTACCAAGCTCACCAAAGAACATGCGGTTGCTGATTTAACTGTTGATTTCTTTGACTCCGTGCACCCTCTTCCTGAGGTATGTATCCTCGCGCCCACTTTTTGTCAAACTTTGCTTGGTTTCAACTTGCGTTATTCTTTGCCTTTGCACTTCTGCTAACTTATTTATATGCAGGGTCACCAATTCCTGGTTTCTCGTCCTCCTCTTCCAGAGGCAGGGCCCCTTCCTGCTGACCTAGCCTCTCCTGCATCTGAAGCCCCCGAGGCTGACGAAAGTCAGGACGGAGATGATGTCGAAGAATCAGAAGAGGAAACTAGCTCGTCGACATCGCCTCCTCCTGCTCCTGCTGAGGATGTTGACGTCGACAGGAAAAGGAAGCGTGTCGATGAAATCGCTTCATCGAGTTCTGCAGTGGCTGGTAAAGCCCCCGTTTTTGCAGAAAATATGGAGTACTTCGACATGCTAGCATCGTAAGTATTGTATTCGAATCCTTTCAATTGCATTACTCTTGCCTTGTTGCCATAACCTATATTCTTCATGCAGTGATGATGAAGAGCCACCAACATATGCGACAGCTGCTCCACCAACTTCTCCTATGGCCATTGATGAGCCTATTGAACCAGATGTTGCGCCGAGGGCTACCAGGTCCGCCGTGAAGAAGGTTCTTCAAGCCCGATACCCCAAACGCTCAAAGAAGGCCAAAGAAACCGACGTTTCTCTGGAGGCCCATGCATCTACGGTGTCTTCTGATGATGTGAGCAATTCTTCTTTTCTTGCTTTCTTTTTCATACACTCCTTCTCTGACACGCTCCTTTCCTCAGACCTTAATGAAGAGATTTATCGCCTTGGGTACTGAATGTGCGGGTTACCTAAAGGTTGCGAAGGCTTCCGAAGGTACACTTTTGGTGTCCAGTCAATACTTTTCTTCTATCCTTTGTCTTTTGCATATTTGTCTGACTCCCTTTCGTCTTCTTTTGTAGCTGCCTTAGCAACAGCCAATGCTCGCATTGCATCGCTGGAGGTGGAGCTCAATGCGTCGCAAAAGGCTTATGATATTGCGGCCGCAGCTAGGGCGAACGCGGAGAAGTCACAGAAATCTGCCCTTGGCAAGGCGAAGAAAGCCGAAAAAGCTTTAGCTGATGCCAACAAGGAGCATGCTCAACGAGAACAAGCCGTGGCAGAGCGTCTTCACATCATGTCGATTGCCGCTGAAAGTAAGCGCTTTATCTTCTATTTTCGACTTCTATTGCACTGTTGTATTTGCTGACCCTTGTCTCTTCTTTCTTTTTCTATTGTGCAGAATTTACTGGGGTATCCCCGTCGTCCCTGCCGGCAGACGATGATCCTCTGATGACTGCGGTTAACCTACTCGAGGAAAACTGGATATCCATCCAGGAGACTTTCAAGTTAGTTGGACGCGTTCTATCACGGCTGTTTGTCGGGTTGTGGCCGAAGAAAAGGTCAGCGGTCCCGAAGGACAATTTGATCAAACTTGCCAAGTCCTTCGATACCATTGAAGACCCCACTCTCCAACTGAAAGGGCTGTCCATTAAGCGCGGCGCCGAGGGTGCTATTGCACTTTCCCTTGCGCATGGGACGAACTTCGACTGGAAGAAGGTTAGCTCTCCCCATGGCCACACCCGCGACGAGATGAAGGTGTTCTTCGAGAAGGCGAAGAAATTGGCACCTGCATTGGTGACAACTATTTCCCCTTCTGCATCTTCTGCGACATCTGCTGCGCCACCTCCAGCGACGGACGATCCAGTGCCACCGTCGACTTCCGGCGAGGAATTGGCCACGCCTTCTTCTGCCACGGAGCACAATGATGAGGTGGCGTAGACTTGGCTTCTTTGTAGCTTGTAGTTTTCTCCATTTGAATGTAAAGACTTTAGTTAAGTGCAACCCGAGAACCTTAGTCATAGGGTTGTGCTCTTGTGTAAATATATCCTTTTCGTATGTAGACTTATATTGTCTCTCTGAAATTCTTTTGTAGTCGATGCGTGTCCATGATCCTTTGACTCCTGATCCTGCTCCTTCCTCTGCCCATGGGTTCGACTCGAGGATCCCGTCGCCTCCTGGTCGATGCGATCAATGGACAGACTATTCTGCAAGGATTGCTGATCTTGAGGTTCGCTTGACTTCATCCAAACGTCAGGCTCAGATGGCTTTTGACAAAGCCAGCCAAGCTTCTGCCCTGACGAAGCAGGTATCGATTCTTGGTGATGAAGTGTCCAGCTTGATGGCAAAGATTTTGCATCACGAAGAATGCAACTCTTTTGTTCTTGGCATCATCGAATCCGCCTGTGAAATGTTGCGATGTAAGTTTCCCCTCGACTTGTTTTCTTCGCCTCTTGCTCCGCTGCTATTTGTATGACCTCCTTTGTCCCTATAGGCACTTGCTTGGATTTTGCTGCTGAAAATCATCGAGTTACCGAGTGAAGTGCGGCCCTGGAAAAAATGTACGCAGGTGCTGAAAATTTGTGGTCTGATCCTCGACGCCGAAGCGCTATTGTATTGCTTCAGGACCGTGCCTAGCATATTGGCGAGGCAGTGGATGGTTGTAGGAGAGCTCTCGTGACTATGCACTCGGTCGTGCTTCCTCGCAATCCTCTGTCTGCTACCTTTCCATTGCTTCTTGATGTTTTCTGGTCCAGTCAACGAATCCATCGGTTGATAGAACTGAATTTAGTGGCAGGTGCCAATTTTGCTCTTGGGTGGATACGCAAGTGGCAGCCAAGGCTCAATTATAGTTCTATGTCGCTGAGCTATCCTCCGGGTGGGGCAAGTCTTCGAGTACACTTAGAGAGTACCTTGTAGCCTGCCCGACGAATTATAGCCAGGCTGTTGCAAGAAGACTCCACGTTCTTCCGCGAGTTTCACTACTTAGATCCTTTAGGTGTAGATGATTCTGACAACCCGATGTTGTGATATTTTGCATATATGTAACGCGAGAGTGTTTTATTTTGCGACTGTTGTGTCAAAAAAGTTTGTTCTCAAAGCGTTATTGTATAAGTCGTGCGTTTTACCGCATTTTTCTCTTTGAAAGACTCGTAAACTCGAATATGAGGAACTATTTGTCTTTATTTATACTTGTAATGTAAGATACATGGGGTGACCCAAGAGATCCGGCTTATGACCCGTGTTCTGGATCTAGAGGGCATTGCCCCTGGTATAATTCGTGGCTTTTGAAGCCTTTGTTTCCTACTCCTCTCGATGCTTACGACGTTGCAGTCTTCTCTTCTTCTCCTGTGCCTTTGTCTTCTCCCGGTGCTTCTACTCATGGTTTCTTTGTCTCGGGTTCCGTGACGCATCCTTCGAGTAGCTTGATGCTTTCTGTAGTCGTGGTTTTGGCCTTCTCTGCATAGTTGGCCGTCGTGCCAAAATTTTGCGCCATCTTGTGGAACTCCTTGTCGCAGAGATCTGAGAGTTCGAAACTTCCTTTTACTGTAATTACTCCTTTTGGTCCTGGCATTTTGAGTACCAAATATGTATAGTGAGGTACTGCCATGAATCGCGAAAATGCGGGTCGTTCGAGGATCGCATGATATTGGGATGGCCAATCCATGACTTCGAAGTCGAGCTTTTCTCTCCTGTAGTTTTGTCGATTGCCGAAGCAAACGTTGAGTGATATCTGTCCTAGTGGATAGTTGGCACTTCCTGGTACGATTCCGTGAAAGGAGCAATCAGTTGGTTTCAGGAACTCGAGTGACACATGCATTGCTCTGAGTGTTTTTGCGTATATTAGATTAATTCCACTTCCTGCATCCATGAATATTCTGTCGACATCATACGCGCCGATTTGAGCTTTGAGTACCAGAGGCGCGTTTCTTGGCCGAGGTACTGTTATAGGGTGGTCTTCTCTGTTGAACTCGATTGGCTGTTCTGACCAATGCAAATATTCTGTCGTTGCGGGAGGTGAGATGACTGCCAAGTTAACTTGCCGAGTAATGCTCTTCTCTTCTTTGTTCGACTTGGGCACAGGTTGTATCATTGCTGTTATATGTCCTTTTGATGGGACGTATCCTTCATCGTCGTCGTGTCCCTGGTTTTGCTGGTCTTGTCCTTGAGGAGCTCCGTTGTTTCCTTGCTGTTTTACCGGAGGATTGTTGCTTCCTTCAAATCCTTGTCGCCTTGCTTCGGTTTGCTTGTTTAGCGCTGCCTCTTGTAGTTTTAAGAATGTTGTACAGTCTTTCATTGCGTGCCTTGATACTCGATTCCCATCGACGAACGCTGAGTGTATATGACAAGGCCCATTGAGCATATCTTCTGGCGATGGGTTGTACTCTCTAGATTCTCTTGTAGGGAATTTTTTATAGTCCTCCTTTCCATAGCTTCGATATCCCGAGCTTCTGCAGTCACTTCCTTGATAGCTGTTGTCTTTGTAACCTGCGGCGACTTGGCTATGGGAGCCATAGGTGTCGTAATTTAGGGGTCGTCTCCTTTGACTTCCATATTTGTTCCTTCTGTCGTCCTCTGGAGATCGCGTTCGCTTGTTGTTGCACGCATCTTCTCCATCTGCAAATCTGTTTGCTGTGTCCATGAGGTCTGACACTGTTTTCAGCTTGATTCTACCCATCTCCTCGACTAGGTCTCTTCGCCTTAATCCAATGATGAACGCATCTATCGCTCTTTCGTCTGAAACTTCGACTGCTGAATTTTTGATAAGGCTCCATCTTTGTATGTACGCCCGCAGTGTTTCGTCGCGTTGTTGCACACATGCTTTGACTTCTTCTATTGATGCTGGTCGTTTGTATGTCGACCTGAAGTTGCTTGTAAATTGCTTTGTGAGGTCTTCCCAGCTTCCAATAGATTCTTTCTCTAGTTTGCTCAACCATGACCTTGCTGCGCCGGTGAGGTGTAGTTGCAAACTTTGCATTGCTGTTTCTTTGGTTCCTCCTAATATTTGAACTGCTTGTAAGTAATCTGCGAGCCATGATTGTGGTTCATGTGATCCGTCGTATTTTTGCTGATCATGAGGTAGCTTGAATCCTTTGGGAACTGGAGTGGTGCGAACCCTGCGGGTAAAGCATGATGCCCCCATCTCTTTTTCATCGTCTTCATAGTCGCGTTTTTCATTTGGGGATCGCGATCTTCGAGTTCCACCATGCTATTTTGGTGATGGCGATCGAGATCGGTGCTTGCTGCTTCTGTGCCGAGGACTGTTGTGACGGCGAGGTGATCTTGCTTTGTGCACTTCTTTGTGGTGGTATGCTTCTTCACCTTTTGCTGATAGTTTGTGGCCCACCATGTTGAGTCCGTTCAGTGCCGCTCTATGCATATGTTCTCTAGGATCTCCTGGACTTGGTCGAGTTGTAAGTAGATATGCTTGCGCTGCTACTAGTGCTGCTTCAGGAGTTTTTGGTAGGATATTTCCCTGCTCGTCGACCGATAGGAAGGACGAGTCGAGGTTTTTAGAAATACTTTGCCTATCGGAGTACTCGAGGTTATCCTACCTTGAACCGTGTCGACGATTTTTCCTTGCGTTGCTGTATGATGCGTCGCTTCGTGCTTTACGAGCAGCTTCACTAGCTGCAATGGCTGAGTCTTTTCTTCTCTGTATCTCTATCTTCTCCTTTGCTAATTGCTTTGCCTGCTGCCTTAGGGCGTAATGATACCCCAAAAGCATGTCTTTGCTGGAATTTGATGGTATTGGCGTGCCGTGTTCTACGGCTTCTCTTATTATCCTCCACTCGTCGACTGATAGTCAAATTTTTTCCCTGGCTGTGAGAGATTCCGCTGTTTGTCCTTCTGCTAGGTGATTTGCTCCTCTGTCTATATTTGCTGGGTTTAGCACTGGGTTGTCATTTTCATCGAATTCTTCTGAGTTGTCTCCCACAATGGCGAGCACCTGGCATTGTTTGCCGATGTTACTATTGAAGCTTGAGAGGATCGAATCACCATCTTCAGAAAGCTCTACCCTGTCTTCCATGTGTCCGTTGACTTCTCTGAGATACTGTCGAGGCAGATCATAAGATCGTCGAGTTGGATTCCTGTATTGAAGTTATCCTTTGTGCTGTTGCTTTCTGCAATGTTTCCTTTTTGCACTTCTTCTAGGCTGACCGGCGAGTTTATCTCGCTGGAGGAGCCGTCGGAATACTCCATTATTGCTATTGCTTTGTGCTCACTTGCCGACGGATCTTGTTTCGTCGGATCCGAAAGGCGAGATGAGCCCGATGGCCCGATGAAGATGCTCAAACTTCCAATGGTTAGTTCCATCTCTTGACTTCCGTCGACTTCTGAACTGCTGTTGGCTAAAAGCGAAAAAGCCGTCGAATTCATGATTCCAACGCCCAAAGTCCCCATGGTCGGCGCCAATTGACGAGGGTTAACTCAGCAAATGTCCTAAATGAAGGACTTAGGATCGGGGAGATAGGGCGTCGGATGAACTCGAAGGTAAAGTTAGTCGAAATAGTTGTATATCGAAAGTAAACTTTGGGTGTTTAACCTGGCTTGCTTTCAATCTGCCCTACACCGTCCCCTCCTGGCCCCTATATATAGGTGGCCAGGTCTCGAGGATCGGGTAGGGTCCGATACAGATTACAATATCGACATACGGTAAGAATTCATATTCGACTATCATTACAATTGGGCCTAGCTCAACGGGCCTCAGGGCTACTCAACTAACGGGCTCTATTAACTATACCCTTGTCACCTAGGGATCATACTTTCACTAGTGGACACACTCCCAACAAATATAACATAATTGAACAAATAAATAACTTCTCTTCACCAAGGTACTCTGAATTACTCTCCTATTGAACAACACTAATCATTGCATAGGGCTACGAAGCACTCCTTAAAGTTCATCAAGTACTTGACAAACACCACTCATAGAGATATCCAAATCAAATCACAACTCAAGATAAATATTATTGCAACTTAGACCAAGTACTAACACAGTGCACACGCTGTCAATATTACACCATGAAAGGAGGAAAAGATCACTTCAATACTATCATAGTGATAATTATTCTCATAATCCATAAGAGATCACAATCATAGCCTAGACCAAGTACCACCACGATGCACGCACTGTCACCATTACACCATGGCAGGAGGAATAGATTACTTTAATAACACACTAGAGTACACATAATGAAGAAGAGTAACATCTACTTATTCAACATGATACAAAGCTCACGATCACATAAAGATCACATCATGGGAGAGAGAGGTGAACCACATAGCTACCGGTAGAGCCCTCAGCCCCGGGGATGAACTACTCCCTCCTCATCATAGGAGACAGCAAGGTTGATGGAGATGGCGGTGAGGTCGATGGAGACGGCGGAGATGGCGATGGAGACCGATGGAGATGGCTCCGGGGGCACTTCCCCGTCCCGGCAGGGTGCCGGAACAGAGACTTCTGTCCCCCGAAATTCATCGATGGCAGCGGTGGAGCTACGGAACTGTTTCTGGAAATTTGCCGACTCCCCTAGGATTTTCCGTCCTGAGGCTTTATATAGGCGAAGGCGCATTGTCAGGGGTGGCCCCAGGCCTCCTCACACCTAGGCGGCACGGCCAGGGCCTGGGCCACGCCAGCCTGGTGTGAGGGCGGCCTGTGGCCCCTCTCCTTCCTCTCTTCGGATCTCTGGAAGCTTCCGGGAAAAATAAGACTTCTGGAACTTGTTTCGTCCAATTTCGAGAATATTTCCTGTGTAGCTTTTTTGAAACACAAAAACAGCATAAAACAGGGAACTGGCACTGTGGCATCTTGTCAATAGGTTAGTTCCGGAAATCGCATAAAAACGCCACGAAGTGTAACGAAACACAAGGCAAATGGTATAAAAACAAGCATGGAGCATCAAAAATTATAGATACGTTTGAGACGTATCACACATCTACAACCTTAGAGGTTGCTGTCACTCCTCTAGGTTAAATAGAGACATGAACCCACTATCGAGCATAAATACCCCCTCTTGGAGTCACTAGCAACTACTCGACCAAGATAGCTACTAACAACGGAGAGCATGCAAGATCATAAACAACATAGAGATAACATAAGATATATTTCAGTATAGCAACTCAATCATAACACCAATATTCATTGGATCCCAACAAACCAAACATGTAGAATTACATAACGGTGATCTCAATTATGTAGGGCAGCTCATGAGATATAAACATGAAGCACATGGTGGAGGAGACAACCATCTAGCTACTGCTATGGACCCATAGTCCAGGGTAGACTACTCACTCATCGCTCCGGAGGCAAGCATGGCGATGAAGAAGACCTCCGGTGGCGATTCCCCTCTCCGGCAGGGTGCCGGGAAGAGCTTCTGGACCCTCCCGATCTCGGGTCGATGACGGCGGCGGATCGCGATGTGTTTCTGGAAAATTGATCGAGTACTTAGGTTTTTCCCATCGGGGGGTCTTTATAGGCGAAGGGGCATCGTCATAAGTGGACCGAGGTGGTCTCACACGTAGGCGGCACGGCCAGGGCCTGGGCCACGCCGCCCTGGTGTGAGGCCACCTCGTGGCCCCACTCCAACTCCTCTTCGGTTCTCTGGAAGCTCCGTGAAATATCTGGACGTCTGGCTTTTGTTTTGTCCAATTCCGAGAATATTTCTTGTGTAACTTTTCTGAAACAGAAAAACAGCAGAAAACAGGTAACTGGCACTATGGCGACTTGTTAATAGGTTAGTGATACGTCTCAAACGTATCTATAATTTTTGATGCTCCATGCTTGTTTTTACACCATTTGCCTATTGTTTCGTTACACTTAGTGGCATTTTTATACATTTTCCGGAACTAACCTATTAACGAAGTTCCACAGTGCCAGTTTCCTGTTTTCTGCTGTTTTTGTGTTTCAGAAGTGATACACAGGAAATATTCTCGGAATTGGACGAAACAAGTTCCTGAAGTCATATTTTACCCGGAAGCTTCCAGAGATCCGAAGAAGTGTCGGAGGGGGGCCACCAGGGCCCACACAAGGGGGCGGCGCGGCCTGGCCCCTGGCCGCGCCACCCCTGTGTGAGAGCCCCTGGCTCCACCTCTGACATCACCCCTTCGCCTATAAGTACCCCCCGACGAGAAAAACCTAAGGACCGGATCAGTTTTCCAGAATACATCGCGATCCGCCGCCGCTGTCGACCCGAAGATCGGGAGGGTCCAGAAGCTCTTCCCGGCACCCTGCCGGAGAGGGGAATCGCCACCGGAGGTCTTCTTCATCGCCATGCTTGCCTCCGGAGCGATGAGTGAGTAGTCTACCTTGGACTATGGGTCCATAGCAGTAGCTAGATGGTTGTCTTCTCCACCATGTGCTTCATGTTTAGATCTCATGAGCTGCCCTACATGATTGAGATCACCGTTATGTAATTCTATGATGTTGGTTTGTTGGGATCCGATGAATATTGGTGTTTATGATTAAGTTGCTGTACTGAATTATATTTTTTGTTATCTCTATGTTGTTTATGATCTTGCATGCTCTCCGTTGTTAGTAGCTATCTTAGCCGAGTAGTTGCTTGTGACTCCAAGAGGGGGTATTTATGCTCGATAGTGGGTTCATGTCTCTATTTCACCTGGGGGAGTGACAGAAACCTCTAAGGTGGTAGATGTGCTGTTGCTACTAGGGAGAAAACAACATTCATATGCTCAAGGGCATATGCTTTGTTTACATTACACACTTTGCTTAATGCAATTATCTGTTGTTCGCAACTTAATACTTCTAGGGTGTTCGGATGATATCCCCGGGGGTGGATTATTAGTCATAGATGCAGTTGGATGGCGGTCTATGTATTTTGTTGTAATGCCCAGAGTAAATCTCATAGTGATCTTCTTGACATATCACGTTTATCTTTATTCTATCAATTGCCCAACTGTAATTTGTTTACCCAGCATGTTATTTTATCTATGGAGAGACACCACTAGTGAACTGTGGACCCCGGTCCTATTTAATCATATTGCAATCACCTGTTTACTTTTCCCGCATTGTTTACTTTACTCGCATATACTCTACTGTTTTCCACTCGATACGCTCATAACCTTTGTTTCAAGCAAACTGGTGAGATTGACAACCTCATCGCAAGTTGGGAACAAAGTATTTGTTTGTGTGTGTGCAGGTTCCACAACACCTTCAGTCGTCATCGTCTCTCTTCTCCTGTTCGATAAACCTTGGTTTCTTAACTGAGGGAAAACTTGCTGCTACACTCATCATACTTTCCTCTTGGGGTTCCCAACGGGCTGGTCATTCACCACGCATAAGGACAGTTTGCTCCCACATCAACTTGGAGTAGCAACCTTTTTTCTGGCGCCGTTGCCGGGGAAGAGAGAAGACTTCTGCGAGGGGAGTTCTTCGCACACACATTCTTTACTTTGTTATTTTTTTTGCTTTACTTTATTTTATTTTACCTGCACTGCTTTTTATATCAAAAACCCAAAAAAAAATTAGAATCCTTGGTAGTTGTTTTTACTTTACTTTAGTTTATCATGTTGTTTCCTAAGTTCGTTCTGGAGGACCTCTCAGTAGGGAGTGGTTCGATTATTGGCAAAAGTAACATTGAGGAGTTCTTTAATCACATTAGTATGCATAAGGAAGTTGAGGAAAAGTCTTTGGTTGAGTTAGCTCCTAGTTTTGAAGTTGCTTCTGCTCATCTAGTTCACATGTTAGAAGCTAGGTTTGCTAGTCTTAATTCTTCTATGCAATACATGTTCCTTAAGCTTCATGAAATTGAGGATCCCGAAAAGAAAGCTTTTATCTTAGAAACCTTGCGCACAAAATTTAGAGATGTTGCAATTGAGGCTAGGAAAGTTTTTAAGAAGTTTAATAAGCTTGGCTCGCCTGTTAAGGTTGTTGGTACGCCTGATGATTTTAAAACACCAATACCTTATGAACTTATAGGAATTCATGATGCTTGGGAAAAGAATTCTAGTTGGATTTGCCCTGAAAATCTTTTCGATGAAAGTAGTGTGCCAAAGCGTGATCGTAAAGGAGTTTCAAAAACTCAGTTGAACACATTTTCCTTCATTGTTGAAAAGATCTCTGCTGTTGATCTTAATGCTTCATCTGATATTACTTGATTCGCACTTTTCTGCGCCTAGCTCAAAGGCGTTAAAGAAAAGCACTCTTGGGAGATAACCCAATGTTTACTTTTCAGTACTTTTTCTTTTATTTGAGTCTTGGAAGTCATTACTACTGTAATGACCGCTCCTTATCTTGTTTATTTCGTTTTTGTGCCAAGAGAAGCCTCTAATTTGAGTGAGGTAAAGATTTGGGGATGTTGCTGTCCTGAAACTGTTTTCGGTGCTGCACCGTAAAAATTCGTGAAAATTCTCTGTATATCTTTTGGACCTGCGATTTCTTGTGCATATGCCCCAGGTTATATCCAAACTTTTCTTAGTTGAACACTTTTTGATTTGAGCAACGGAAAATCCCTCAAAAATTCGTCCTTTGTCAGCTGTCCAGTTTCGACAGATTTCTGCCAATATTTGTTTTTGCCACTTTATCGCTTTCTTTTGAGTTCTTTTTGATCATGGAACTCTTGTGGAAGTTGCTACAGTAGTATATACTTTATATGTGGTGGTTTTGGGTTGAAACCTGAAGCTAAAAGAGGTTGAATATATTTTATGCTTACACTAATGTTGCTAATAGAATTGTGTTTAGTTTTGTATGAAGGAAGTTTTCAAGTGTAGGGATTGGAGAATGATGAGATGAGTTGAAGAATGGACAAAAGCTCAAGCTTGGGGATACCCATGCATCACCCCAAGAAATATCCAAGAAGTACAAGCGTCAAAGCTTGGGGATGCCCCGAGGCACCCCTTCTTCATCGGCAAAAATCAGGTCACCTTTCAAAACACTATATTTTTATTGCTTCATGCACTATGTGTTTTTCTTGGAGCGTCAGTTGTTTTAGTTTTCTTAGTTTGTTTAGTTTGTTTATTTGCTGCAATAAATGGTTGGACCCCAACAAATTTCCTTTGGAGGAGATGTACTCGTTTTCATTTGCAAAGAACGCTCTAGTTTTCACTCTTATTAAAAATCGAGCATTCTACTTTTTCTGCTACTACTTTTGGTTTTCGTTTTTGCCTTGATATGCGTTCAGATCTTGTCATATCTTTTTATCAAGGTGTATTTTTGCCTCTGATCTTTATTGGTTTTCATCAAAAGAGGTGTTTATAAAAATTTCAAATGGTGTTGGAAAAGAGAAAAAGCTTTGTGCAAAATAGTGGTACAAGAAGGAGCTTGTGTAGACTGCGGCTTAGGCTTTTTCATGTCATGCTTGATGTATTTTTGATAGTATGCTTAGTGGTTTTGCTGTAGCATGACTTGTCTCAAATAACTGAGATTGCTTAATGAGCCTTTGAAAAAATCATGCGTTGTTTTTATTGTATGGAAGCATTATTTTGGTTTTCTCCTTGATGCTTTATTTGGGTTGACTTGGTGCATGCTCACACATGTTAGACTCTTACAAAGTCGTCATTAGCCTTCATGATCATTTAGTTTTTGACTTTTGATGCCATCGTATGCTTCTTTTAATGTCGCTTTGTCGCTTTGCATGATTATGGCCATTATTGCTCTCTTAGTTGGTCGCTCCCAGTCTTTTGCTAGCCCTCGCCTTGTACTGAGTATGAGCTCTACTCGTGCATCCAACTCCTAAAAGCCAAAGTTTTTCCAAAGTGTCCACCATACATACCTACTAGCAATTTGCTATTCCAAGTAAATTTGACTTGCTTTTATTTTCTCTTCAAATTAAACTCTTACCTAGTGTTATGCGAAATTCGGTCAGTAAAGCTCTCACGAACCGGAAGGCACACTTTACTTTTTCCTGTTCTTAAAAATTTGACATTGTGGTCTTTTATGTTGAGTTGTTATGCTTGCAAGTTGTAAGTTGGATTCTAGCCCAGCCATGCTGTCATGGGGCAAGCTTTCAACATTGCACTTATTTTTGAGTTGATATCGTGATCTTTTGTTTATGGATGCCCACGGTGTGAAATGAATTGGGAATCTTGTGAGGATCATGGAGTTTGTATATGTGTTAGGGAAACGCCGGGCCGCCAATCTAAGTCATGCATAATTCATGGTGGAAATTTGCAGCATACCCATGGTGAACATTCGACGACGCATCTCACAATAAAAAGCTAAACAATATAGCAAATAAAAGAGATGTCGAGGTGTTCATTGTCTGCTTGTCCTGTCATTTTGGTGTGGGCTTGTTCCATGTCATCGGGCACGGAGGTACCCCGTTGGCGGTTCTCAATGATACACATATATTTACAATGACAAGAGCCTTGCTTGGGACTCTAAGTAAAGTAGCATGGTTTGGGTACTCGTATTCACGGGACACGAGGTTTTCAACTTATGATTTGTCAAGCATATGCATCATAATTGTTCTCGCATTAACTTTAACCATTCAAGATGATTATGATGGGGGCAATGAGAGCTCAAAGCCGGTAAGTACCATAATTTTTGAAGGTTATAAAACTTGCAATCACTGCTTCCCTCTGCGAAGGGCCCTTCTTTTACTTTTATGTTGAGTCACCACCTTCTTTCTTTATGCACCATTAAGAGAGCATAGTTGTCATTCTTAGTGTGATATGCATTGTCCCAAAGTTCATTGATTGACTCATATTGTTGGTTTCACTTGTTCTTAAATTATTTGTATCTAGTCGCCCTCTTAAACTTTGAGGTGTCCTATGCATTTATGTTTTGCTCTCTTTGAAGGACAAGCTGAAAACCATTTGTATGTTTTTCCTTATGATTTGAACACACGTTTGACTTTCATTGTTTCATTATCATGATCTTTTGTTTGTGTTCATTTGCATGTTTATAACATGGTTGCTAAGTTCTTATTGTCAAGATTATATCTTTCATGCCCATGTTTTAAGTTCTATGGATCCCAGCTCACCAATGCTTGCATATATGATCAAGATTGTGTAGGTGCATGTCACCTCAAAAATTATTCTTTTGTTATCACTTACCTACTCGAGGACGAGCAGGAGTTAAGCTTGGGGATGCTTGATACGTCTCAAACGTATCTATAATTTTTGATGCTACATGCTTGTTTTTACACCATTTGCCTATTGTTTCGTTACACTTAGTGGCATTTTTATACATTTTCCGGAACTAACCTATTAACGAAGTGCCACAGTGCCAGTTTCCTGTTTTCTGCTGTTTTTGTGTTTCAGAAGTGATACACAGGAAATATTCTCGGAATTGGACGAAACAAGTTCCTGAAGTCATATTTTACCCGGAAGCTTCCAGAGATCCGAAGAAGTGTCGAAGGGGGGCCACCAGGGCCCCACACAAGGGGGCGGCGCGGCCTGGCCCCTGGCCGCGCCACCCCTGTGTGAGAGCCCCTGGCTCCACCTCTGACATCACCCCTTCGCCTATAAGTACCCCCCGACGAGAAAAACCTAAGGACCGGATCAGTTTTCCAGAATACATCGCGATCCGCCACCGCCGTCGACCCGAAGATCGGGAGGGTCCAGAAGCTCTTCCCGGCACCCTGCCGGAGAGGGGAATCGCCACCGGAGGTCTTCTTCATCGCCATGCTTGCCTCCGAAGCGATGAGTGAGTAGTCTACCTTGGACTATGGGTCCATAGCAGTAGCTAGATGGTTGTCTTCTCCACCATGTGCTTCATGTTTAGATCTCATGAGCTGCCCTACATGATTGAGATCACCGTTATGTAATTCTATGATGTTGGTTTGTTGGGATCCGATGAATATTGGTGTTTATGATTAAGTTGCTGTACTGAATTATATCTTTTGTTATCTCTATGTTGTTTATGATCTTGGATGCTCTCCGTTGTTAGTAGCTATCTTGGCCGAGTAGTTGCTAGTGACTCCAAGAGGGGGTATTTATGCTCGATAGTGGGTTCATGTCTCTATTTCACCTGGGGGAGTGACAGAAACCTCTAAGGTGGTAGATGTTCTGTTGCTACTAGGGAGAAAACAACATTCATATGCTCAAGGGCATATGCTTTGTTTACATTACACACTTTGCTTAATGCAATTATCTGTTGTTCGCAACTTAATACTTCTAGGGTGTTCGGATGATATCCCCGGGGGTGGATTATTAGTCATAGATGCAGTTGGATGGCGGTCTATGTATTTTGTTGTAATGCCCAGAGTAAATCTCATAGTGATCTTCTTGACATATCATGTTATCTTTATTCTATCAATTGCCCAACTGTAATTTGTTTACCCAGCATGTTATTTTATCTATGGAGAGACACCACTAGTGAACTGTGGACCCCGGTCCTATTTAATCATATTGCAATCACCTGTTTACTTTTCCCGCATTGTTTACTTTACTCGCATATACTCTACTGTTTTCCACTCGATACGCTCATAACCTTTGTTTCAAGCAAACCGGTGAGATTGACAACCTCATCGCAAGTTGGGAACAAAGTATTTGTTTGTGTGTGTGCAGGTTCCACACCACCTTCAGTCGTCATCGTCTCTCTTCTCCTGTTCGATAAACCTTGGTTTCTTAACTGAGGGAAAACTTGCTGCTACACTCATCATACTTTCCTCTTGGGGTTCCCAATGGGCGGGTCATTCACCACGCACAAGGACAGTTTGGTCCCACATCAACTTAGAGTAGCAGTTAGTTCCGGAAAATGCATAAAAGTGCCACGAAGTGTAACGAAACATTGGGCAAATGGTGTAAAAACAAGCATGGAGCATCAAAAATTATAGATACGTTGGAGACATATCACGGGTCCATACTGCGGCCATGAAGAACGGGAGGTCGAATAGAAACTAGACATCACCCGCCTGCTGGAGAAGGGCTGCCGCTGGCGGAGAAGAAGAACAATGGGGCACGGGGAAAGAAAGGGGAAGCAATGGCACGGGCACGGGCGCGGGGCTGGCTCGGGCTCCCATTTTGCAACGGGCACCTGGGTAAGCTGTGGGTCTGGCATGCTAACATGGACAAGTTGTGGGTCCCACGATGATCTGGATAAGTGGAGCCGTGTCCACTGCGGGACACCAACAGCGGCCCCACTTGCCAGGACCAACCAACGGTCAACTAAACGGGATTCCTCCCGTCCGAGCTCCTTATGAGGGTTTCAGACAAGGGCTTGGGCAAAACTGAGGAAAAACTAAGGAGCTGGGGAAAACTGAGCACAACTAAGGACTCGAGGGCACGAAAATAGAAATCCCTAAATTCAATACCAAGCCCAGCCACCACATATTTCAGCATTGCATGCATGCTGATGCGGTACGGTGGTGATATCTTTTCACCATCCAGTTGGGAACCCCAAGAGGAAGGTTTGATGAATATAGCAGCAAGATTTTCCCTCAGTCAGAAACCAAGGTTTATCGTTCTTGGAGAGGAGAGACAAACGACTGAAGGTGATGCGGACTGGCTTAATAGCACTCCAACAAGGGCGCCGTTAACGATACTTGTTGACTCGTCTTCGACCAGTAGCAACGTGGAACCTGCACACACACAACCAAGTACTTTGTTCCCAACTTGCGATGAGGTTGTCAATCTCACCGGTTTGCTTGAAACAAAGGGTATGAGCGTATCGAGTGGAAAGTGATAATAGTATGCTAGTAAAGTAAACAGTGCGAGTAAAGTAAACAAGTGATAGCAATATGATGGAAATAGGACCGGGGTCCACAATTCACTAGTGGTGTCTCTCCATAAGATAAATAACACATGCTGGGTAAACAAATTACAGTTGGGCAATTGATAGAATAAAGATAAACGTGATATGTCAAGAAGATCACTATGTGGTTTACTCTGGGCATTACAACAAAATACATAGACCGCCATCCAACTGCATCTATGACTAATAATCCACTCCCAGGGATATTGTCCGAACACCCCAAAAGTATTAAGTTGCGAACAATAGATAATTGCATTAAGCAAAGTGTGTAATGTAAACAAAGCATATGCCACCGAGCATATGAATGTTGTTTTCTCCCTAATGGCAACAGTATATCTACAACCTTAGAGGTTTCTGTCACTCCTCGAGGTTAAATAGAGACATGAACCCACTATCGAGCATAAATACCCCCTCTTGGAGTCACTAGCAACTACTCGGCCAAGATAGCTACTAACAACGGAGAGCATGCAAGATCATAAACAACATAGAGATAACATAAGATATATTTCAGTATAGCAACTCAATCATAACACCAATATTCATCAGTTCACTAGTGGTGTCTCTCCATAGATAAAATAACACATGCTGGGTAAACAAATTACAGTTGGGCAATTGATAGAATAAAGATAACGTGATATGTCAAGAAGATCACTATGGGATTTACTCTGGGCATTACAACAAAATACATAGACCGCCATCCAACTGCATCTATGACTAATAATCCACTCCCCGGGATATCAATCCGAACCCCCTAGAAGTATTAAGTTGCGAACAACAGATAATTGCATTAAGCAAAGTGTGTAATGTAAACAAAGAATATGGCCTTGAGCATATGAATGTTGTTTTCTCCCTAGTAGCAACAGCACATTTACCACCTTAGAGGTTTCTGTCACTCCCCCAGGTGAAATAGAGACATGAACCCACTATCGAGCATAAATACCCCCTCTTGGAGTCACTAGCAACTACTCGGCCAAGATAGCTACTAACAATGGAGAGCATGCAAGATCATAAACAACATAGAGATAACAAAAGATAATATTCAGTACAGCAACTTAATCATAAACACCAATATTCATCGGATCCCAACAAACCAAACATGTAGAATTACATAACGGTGATTTCAATCATGTAGGGCAGCTCATGAGATCTAAACATGAAGCACATGGTGGAGAAGACAACCATCTAGCTACTGCTATGGACCCATAGTCCAAGGTAGACTACTCACTCATCGCTCCGGAGGCAAGCATGGTGATGAAGAAGACCTCTGGTGGCGATTCCCCTCTCCAGCAGGGTGCCGGGAAGAGCTTCTGGACCCTCCCGATCTCGGGTCAATGACGGCGGCGGATCGCGATGTGTTTCTGGAAAATTGATCGGGTACTTAGGTTTTTCCCATCGGGGGGTCTTTATAGGCGAAGGGGCGATGTCAGAGGTGGAGCCAGGTGGCCTCACACCAGGGCGGCGCGGGCCAGGGGCTGGCCGCGCCGGCCTGGCGTGTGGGGCCCCTGTGCCTCCCCTCCTACTCCCCTTCGGATCTCTGGAAGCTTCCGGGTAAAATAAGACTTCAGGAACTTGTTTCATCCAATTCCGAGAATATTTCCAGTGTAGCTTTTCTAAAACACAAAAACAGCAGAAAATAGGGAACTGGCACTCTGGCGACTTGTTAATAGGTTAGTTCCGGAAAATGCATAAAAGTGCCACGAAGTGTAACAAAACATCGGGTAAATGGTGTAAAAACAAGTATGGAGCATCAAAAATTATGGATACGTTGGAGACGTATCAAGCATCCCCAAGCTTAACTCCTGCTCGTCCTCGAGTAGGTAAGTGATAAAAGAAATAATTTTTGAGGTGACATGCACCTACACAATCTTGATCATATATGTAAGCATTTGTGAGCTGGGATCATAAGAACTTAAAACATAGGCATGAAAGATATAATCTTGACAATAAGAACTTAGCAACCATGTTGTAAACATGCAAATGAACATAAACAAAAGATCATGAAAATGAAACAATGAAAGTCAAACGTGTGTTCAAATCATATGGAAAAACATACAAATGGTTTTCAGCTTGTCCTTCATAGAGAGCAAAACATAAATGCATAGGACACCTTCAAGTTTAAGAGGGCGACTAGATACAAATAATTTAAGAACAAGTGAAACCAACAATATGAATCAATCAATGAAAACTTTGGGACAATGCATATTATACTAAGAATGTCAACTATGCTCTCTTAATGGTGTATAAAGATAGAAGGTGGTGACTCAACATAAAAGTAGAAGAAAGGCCCTTCGCGGAGGGAAGCAGTGATTGCAAGTTTTAAATCCTTCAAAAATTATGGTACTTACTGGCTTTGAGCTCTCATTGCCCCCATCATAAGCATCTTGAATGGTTAAAGTTAATGCGAGAACAATTATGATGCATATGCTTGACAAATCATAAGTTGAAAAGCTCGTATCCCATAAATACGAGTACCCAAACCTCATGCTACTTAACTTAGAGTCCCAAGCAAGGCTCTTGTTATTGTAAATATATGCGTATCATCGAGAACTGCCAACGGGGTACCTCCGTGCCCGATGACATGGACAAACCCACATCAAAATGACAGGACAAGCAGACAATGAACACCTCGACATCTCTTTTATTTGCCATTTGTATAGCTTTTTATTTTGAGATGCGTCGTCGAATGTCCACTATGGGCATGCTGCAAATTTCCACCATGAATTATGCATGGCTTAGATTGGCGGCCCAGGCGTTTCTCTAACACATATAAAAACTCCATGATCCCCACAAGATTCCCAATTCATTTCACACCGCGGGCATCCATAAACAAAAGATCACGATATCAACTCAAATAGAAGTGCAATGTTGAAAGCTTGCCCCATGACAGCATGGATGGGCTAGTCTCCAAACTTACAACTTGTAAGTATAACAACTCAACATAAGAGACCACAATGTCAAATTTTTAAGAACAGGAAAAGGTAAAGTGTGCCTTCCGGTTCGTGAGAGCTTTACTGACCGAATTTTCGCATAACACTGGTAAGAGTTTAATTTGAAGAGTAGATAAAAGCAAGTCAAATTTACTTGGAATAGCAAATTGCTAGTAGGTATGTATGGTGGACACTTTGGAATTACTTGGTTTTTAAGAGTTGGATACACGAGTAGAGCTCATACTCAGTACAAGGTGAGGGCTAGCAAAAGACTGGGAGCGACCAACTAAGAGAGCAACAATGGCCATAATCATGCAAAGCGACAAAGCGATATTAAAAGAAGCATAAGATGGCATCAAAAATCAAAAACTAGATGATCATAGAGGCTATTGGCGACTTTGTATGAGTCTAACATGTGTGAGCATGCGCCAAGTCAACCCAAATAAAGCATCAAGGAGAAAACCAAAATAATGCTTCCAAACAATTTAAAACAACGCATGATTTTTTTCAAAGGCTCATTTAGCAATCTCAGTTATTTGAGACAAGTCATGCTACAGCAAAACTACTAAGCATACTATCAAAAAGACATCAAGCATGACATGAAAAAGCCTAAGCCACAGTCTACACAAGCTCCTTCTTGTACCACTTTTTTGCATAAAGCTTTTTCTCTTTTCCAACACCATTCGAATTTTTTATAAACACCTCTTTTGATGAATACCAATAAAGATCAGAGACAAAAATACACCTTGATAAACAAATATAAGAAGATCTAAACGCAAATCAAGGCGAAAACGAATACCAAACACAGTAGCGGAAAAAGAAGAACACTCGGTTTTTTGATAGGAGTGAAAACTAGAGTGTTCTTCACAAATGAAAACGAGTACATCTCCTCCGAAAGAAATTTGTTGGGGTCCAACCATTTATTACAGCAAACAAAATAAAACTAACAAAGAAAACTAAAACAACTGACGCTCCAAGAAAAACACATAGTGCATGAAGCAATAAAAATATAGTGTTTTGAAAGGTGACCTGATTTTTGCCGATGAAGAAGAGGTGCCTCGGGGGCATCCCCAAGCTTTGACACTTGTACTTCTTGGATATTTCTTGGGGTGGTGCATGGGCATCCCCAACCTTAAGCTTTTGTCCATTCCTCAACTCATCTCATCATTCTCCAATCCCTACACTTGAAAACTTCCTTCATACAAAACTAAACACAAATCTATTAGCAACATTAGTGTAAGCATATCATATAATCAACCTCTTTTTGCTTCAGCTTTCAACCCAAAACCACCACATATAAAGTGTATATTACTGTAGCAACTTCCCCATAAGTTCTATGATCAAAAGAACTCGCAAAGAAAGCGATAAAGCGGCAAAAATGAATAGTGGCAGAAATCTGTCAAAACAGAACAGCTGACAAAGACCGATTTTTTAAGGGGTTTTCTGTTGCTCAAATAAAAAAGTGTTTAACTAACGAAAGTTTGGATATAATCTGGGGCATATGCACAAGAAATCGCAGGTCCAAACGATATACAGAGAATTTATACGAATTGTTACGGTACAGGACCAAAAACAGTTTCAGGATAGCAACATCCCCAAATCTTTACCTCACTCGAATTAGAGGCTTCTCTTGGCACAACAATGAAATAAACAAGATAAGGAGCGGTCATTACAGTAGTAATGACTTCCAAGACTCAAATAAAAGAAAAAGTACTGAATGTAAAAACATTGAGTTATCTCCCAAGGGTGCTTTTCTTTAACGCCTTTGAGCTAGGCGCAGAAAATTGCGAATCAAGTAACATCAAGTGATGAAGTAATTATGAAAGAAGCATTAGGGTCCACAATAGGAGTATTTTCAACAATGAAAGGAATTATGTCCAAATGAGTTTTTGAAGATCCTTTATGATCATGCTTTGGTACACTACTTTCATCGAAAGGATTTTCAGGACAAATCCAACTAGAATTATTTTCCCAAACATCATGTATTCCTGAAAGTTTATAAGGTATTGGCACTCTAAAATCATTGGGTGTGCCAACAACCATTACAGGTGAGCCAAGCTTATTGAATTTCTTCAAAACTTTTCTAGCTTCATTGGCAACATCTTTAAATTCTAAGCGCATAGTTTCCAAAATAAAAGCTTTCTTTTCAGGATCTTCAATTTTATGAAGCTTAAGGAACATGTATTGCAAAAAGGGATTAATATTAGCAAACCTAGCTTCTAACATGTGAACTAAATAAGTGGAAGCAACTTCATAGCTAGGAGCTAGCTCAACCAAAGACTTTTCCTTAACTTCTTTATGCATACTAATGTGATTAAAGAACTCCTCAATGTTATCTCTCCCAATAATTGAACCACTACCTACTGAGAGATCCTCCAAAACATACTTAGGGAACAACATAATGAACTAAAGTAAATAAATAACAACTACCAAGGATTCTAATTTTTTTGGATTTTTGATAAAAACGATGCAGGTAAAATAAATAAAGTAAAGCAAAGCAATAAACAAAGTAAAGGATGTGTGTGCGAAAAACTCCCCTCGCAGAAGTCTTCTACTTCCTCCCCGGTAACGGCGCCAGAAAAGAGCTTGATGCGGTACGGTGGTGATATCTTTTCACCGTCCAGTTGGGAACCCCAAGAGGAAGGTTTGATGAATATAGCAGCAAGATTTTCCCTCAGTTAGAAACCAAGGTTTATCGTTCTTGGAGAGGAGAGACAAACGACTGAAGGTGATGCGGACTGGCTTAATAGCACTCCAACAAGGGCGCCGTTAACGATACTTGTTGACTCGTCTTCGACCAGTAGCAACGTGGAACCTGCACACACACAACCAAGTACTTTGTTCCCAACTTGCGATGAGGTTGTCAATCTCACCGGTTTGCTTGAAACAAAGGGTATGAGCGTATCGAGTAGAAAGTGATAATAGTATGCTAGTAAAGTAAACAGTGCGAGTAAAGTAAACAGGTGATAGCAATATGATGGAAATAGGACCGGGGTCCACAGTTCACTAGTGGTGTCTCTCCATAAGATAAATAACACATGCTGGGTAAACAAATTACAGTTGGGCAATTGATAGAATAAAGATAAACGTGATATGTCAAGAAGATCACTATGTGGTTTACTCTGGGCATTACAACAAAATACATAGACCGCCATCCAACTACATCTATGACTAATAATCCACTCCCAGGGATATCGTCCGAACACCCCAAAAGTATTAAGTTGCGAACAACAGATAATTGCATTAAGCAAAGTGTGTAATGTAAACAAAGCATATGCCCTCGAGCATATGAATGTTGTTTTCTCCCTAATGGCAACAGAACATCTACAACCTTAGAGGTTTCTGTCACTCCTCGAGGTTAAATAGAGACATGAACCCACTATCGAGCATAAATACCCTCTCTTGGAGTCACTAGCAACTACTCGGCCAAGATAGCTACTAACAACGGAGAGCATGCAAGATCATAAACAACATAGAGATAACATAAGATATATTTCAGTATAGCAACTCAATCATAACACCAATATTCATCAGATCCCAACAAACCAAACATGTAGAATTACATAACGGTGATCTCAATCACGTAGGGCAGCTCATGAGATCTAAACATGAAGCACATGGTGGAGAAGACAACCATCTAGCTACTGCTATGGACCCATAGTCCAAGGTAGACTACTCACTCATCGCTCCGGAGGCAAGCATGGCGATGAAGAAGACCTCCGGTGGCGATTCCCCTCTCCGGCAGGGTGCCGGGAAGAGCTTCTGGACCCTCCCGATCTTGGGTCGATGACGGCGGTGGATCGCGATGTGTTTCTGGAAATCTGATCGGGTACTTAGGTTTTTCCCGTCGGGGGGTCTTTATAGGCGAAGTGGCGATGTCAAAGGTGGAGCCAGGTGGCCTCACACCAGGGCGGCACGGGCCAGGGGCTGGCCGCGCCGGCCTGGCATGTGGGGCCCCTGTGGCTCCCCTCCTACTCCCCTTCGGATCTCTGGAAGCTTCCGGGTAAAATAAGACTTCAGGAACTTGTTTCGTCTAATTCCGAGAATATTTCCTGTGTAGCTTTTCTGAAACACAAAAATAGCAGAAAACAGGGAACTGGCACTGTGGCGACTTGTTAATAGGTTAGTTCCGGAAAATGCATAAAAGTGCCACGAAGTGTAATGAAACATCGGGTAAATGGTGTAAAAACAAGCATGGAGTATAAAAAATTATAGATACGTTGGAGACGTATCACATGCATAGAGATCAAATGCAGAGCGGTGTCTCCTCCATTGCTGCCGATGACACAGATGATCGACATGTCAGTCGTCAAGGTCTTCGTGATCTCCTTCATTGCGCCAATCGTGGCCCTCAATCATGGCCGCCTTCCTCTAGGACACATCCGCCACACATGCCCCTTTCACCATCCCCTCCGACTGAGTCGTTTGGTGCTTATCACGTGGCTCTCCAACTAGAATGGGCGGAACGAGAGTGGTAGGCGAGACAATGGAAATGAAATGTCAAAATGGGTGAAAAATGGAGAAATGGGCTAGCCCGCCTGTTAAATCCTACGTGGATCCATGTGCGGGAGCTCCTAGGACAGACCGTATGAGTCGGGCCCGGCATGGGAGTGCCGGACAAAGTGCGGGGCCATGTCTTGTGCTGGCCTTTTATTGGAGGCACCGCCGGTAGTGCATTTCGTGGCCGGCTCCCTAATATCTCTATTGGGAGAACTATTGAAGGCGTTGTTGGAGATTCCCTAACCACTAATAACTTGGTTTCTAGGTTCGTAAATATCATATTACATTTGTGTAAGACTTTCAAGCATATATGCAATGCTATACCTAGTAGCTCTGCAATATTATGAAGGTGATTGGTTGTTGTAACTTGCAACCATATAACTATAATTTTGTAACTGCTGCAACAAAATTTGTTCCAAACATGGGAGATTTAGTTTTTAAACAACTCATCGAGAGGAACTTGGCGATGTAAACGTATTGCTAATCCGATTTACAATATGGGAGAAAATTAATCTTGAGCTTTTGGATTTAGCAATTAATGAGAAATATCGGGCACCAAATTGTTGAATATATGCATATCCTGAGTATTCCATTCGATCGGGAATAAGTGTCGGTGACTTAGTACAAACTTTGTACTAAATCAGTATAAAATCATCGGCACTTATTTTCGATCGAAGGTTGTATATGATTAGACTTTTGTTATTTTTGTTGGCCTTCAAGATATTGTTTCTACTACTACTCAGCTATAACATTCCTCTCACAATATTATGATTCTATTTTCAGCCGTGCGATAAAGATCCAACGGCTCAAGAATCCTCTTCAGCACTGATACTCCCGTGCTCACAGAACTGAACCACACGGTGCTTCCGTGCTCGACGGCGGCGACGCCTCTGCCGGATTTGACCATTACCACGCCCGCCTGCGCCGCCGCATTCCCGCCTAATCCGGCGGGGTCCATCCTTCCCCACCCGCCACCAACTCCGTACCATCCTCAACTACCTCACCCTCCTCCCATCGGCGCTGTCGCGGGACGACCTCCTTCCTCCGCCGGCCTGCAGTGCGGGTGGGTTCCCCCGCAGCTCGCCGGAGGACGCGGAGGCGTTTCGTTCAGTACCCTCCTGGCGTTCAACAGGAGAACCTCCTGGGTCGGCCTCCCTCCCTCCCTCCCCTGCTCCGCGGTTAGCAACCCCAATTTCGTCATTCGGGTTTCAATGGTTTCGTTTTCTTCTTCTTCCAGCAGATTGGTTGGGGATAACTCTCTCTAATTTGGTCTCCGCATTCGTTTCCAGGTTTAAAAACCGAGGTAAATTTGATCGTATCTACCCAATTATTTAAGTCTTGCAGCATTGTAGAGTACTACTAGACTGTGTCGAGCAGATCATGTAATGCTTCTTCAATTCATGAAATTTTCTGGTTTAATCAAATGGTTTATTCAAACAGAGCACAATATTAAATTATGCTGGCACTGTCGGTGTCTTCGATTTCCCATTAATCAAGTGTATACCACCAAAATGTTGGCGTATATTATTCTTGGACATGATAGTGTGAACCCAAAGGGTTAAGTTTTCTGGGCCGTTCGGTTGGTCATTAGATTAAGTTCTGTAAACTTACGAAACGTACAGTGATTCACCAATGAAAACTAAATACACGCGAGAGCGTAGCGCGCCTGCATCGGCTTGGGTTCAGCTCCCAGCGGAGATGTAATTTAGTCACACTGTATTGCAGTTATAACACAATATTCTGTCTGATTCTAACTACCTTTTCCTTCGTGGAATTTTTGAAAGGAAAATGCAAAGAAATATCGTGTTCAAATGTGCTGTTAAGATGTCTGACGGCGAACCAATTAGTTTGAATTTCTTTGTGCACATGCTGTTTTGCGGAATCTCTCAATCCAGTTAACCAAGAAGCTACTCCCTTCGTTCCACAATTCTTAACATTTCTGTATTTACTGTTTATCTCTTTGTGGCTGTAAGTATGGCAGGAGTACTTTTCTGCAATATTTTTTTGTATTTCCGATAAAATGTATAAGCTCTTATGCGCTATTTTACTGGTGTCTGTTAAATAGGATTTTTGGAACCTATTGGTGTTTGAGACTTAATGCTTTGAAATTTGCAACATTGGCTGCTATCGAACCATTCAATTGACTGCACATGTTCTTTTGATCAATGCATGCTGATCCTTCTGTAGGATGTGAGCCCATAGCAGCGGGCGGGGCATCATGTAGTTAAGACATAAAGATGCCCCAGTTGTTAAGGTGCAAAGTCAGAATGCTCAGTTAGTTGTCCCTATTACTAAATTCCCGGTGCTGAGCTAGTGCCAGCTACATTGAGTACTTTATTACTAAATTCCTAAAAATGATACCCTATGCTGAGCTGTTGCAAGATTGAACAGCTGACTTGTGATTGGTTAAGGAAGTGTAGATTAAGCTCTACGCAATTGGAGTATTTGTTTTAAGTAAAATCATCTATTCATATTTTGATAATCGATGCAACCAACCAAACACATCCACTTGTCTTCCAAACGGTTAATACTTATGTTTGCTTCCATTTTTTAAGCAGCAAGCATCTGCACCTCTAGCTGCTCACACGTTCGCTCCTCTACCCGGGACAGCAATTGTGCTTTACTGTGTTCTACGTGTGTTGCAAGCTCTAAGCATTCCAATGGCAGAACTGTATTCCAATTAAAGTGACAAAAAATAGTTTTGTCATCCTCACTGTTCTCATTTTTTGTTCTTGCCATGTTCTGCTTTTAGGTGGCACATATTGAAGTTATATTGGACCAGATCCCTTTGCATTTATATAAGGAGTATTGTAAGCTTGTTTCCCATCTAATATCATGGACAATCAAGGATCACGTCATAATTTGGGTATTGCCTTTTGAACTATTAAGTTTTTTTTATAAAAGGTGTTCTATTACTTAAAAGGTTTTAAGCATTCAACCCGGCCTCTACATAACTAAGATGCACATAGCCACACAGAAGTCCAGAAGTAGCTAAAATAAAAGGCGAAATTACATATCAATTTGAGTTTGAACTATTAAGTAGTATCAATTAGTTACATTATATAACTAAGAAATAACTACTTACAGTACATAACTAAGAAATACAGAGATCTTAATGCAAAATTTAGGAAACTAATAGAACAGATGGACACTATTGTAACAGAAGTCTTGAACACACTGCATTTGTTTTTTTTTTGTTAAACCAATGGAGTAAAGGTAACTGGTTTGTCAGTTCAAGTCCGTGGTTTGGTCCCTACATCCTCTATTTTTTTAATTAGTGTGAATCCAGCTATTTTTTGTGTTCTCCGTAGAGCTATTTGATTTGTTCTCTTTTCTGGATTTAGAGTTTGTCTGTTATATGCTACTGCATAATTGTATCTTTCTGTTAAATAATATATTTTGGTATCTTTGGGTGATTGATGCTGAATATATGCTTGCATAAATAGCAATTTTGGATGCAAATTGAGTAAGTTCCATTGGCTGCACAATGTCTTGAACTGTTGATAGATGCGACGATCCTTTCGTGCAACATGCAGGAACTCATCTAATTTGGACGTAAGAACAAAATGCCCAGTTGTTAACGTGTCAGAAGGTTCAGTTAGCTGTCTCTGTTATTCTACGTCAACTAAAAATTAACAATTCCTTGCTGAGGTACTGCTAGCTAGATTTTAGAATTATATCTAATTAGGCTTAGCTAATTGTCTACATGAATAAGCAGCGCTGAGCTGTTGCAAGATTGGATAGTTGACTTGATAATTGCGATTGGTGGAAGAAGTGCAGATCAACCTCTACTCACCTCTTGGAGTACTTTTTTAATTACAACCATCAATATATCGTGTTAAGAATAAAGATGCCCCAGCTGTTAACGTGCAATGTCAGAATGATCAGTAGCTGTCCCTATTATTATACATCCACCAAAAAAGAATGCCCGGTGCTGACCTACTGCCTGCTGGAGTGAGTAGTTTATTTATAATTAGGCTCAGCTAATTGTCTAAAAAGAATACTCAGTGTTGAGCTGTTGCAAGATTGGACAATTGGAGAGGTGCAGATCAAGCTCCGCTCTTTCATAGGAGTATTGTATTACAACTATCATATTTTATTGTGGTGATCGATGCAACTAACCGAGCACATCCACTTATCCCCAAGAAGTCAATACTCACATTTGCTTCCATTTCATTCAGAAGCAAGCATCTGCGCGTTTAACCTGCTCACACCACCATTCTCTTCTCCACCCTCCGCCGAAATTGTGTCTGTGTCCAGCGTGTGTTGCTAGTTCGGAGCAATCCGATGGCGGAGCTGGTGGCCACCATGGTGGTCGGGCCACTGCTGTCCATCGTGAAGGACAAGGCGTCCAGCTACCTGCTAGACCAGTACAAGGTCATGGAAGGCATGGAGAAGCAGCAAAGGATCCTCACGCGCAAGCTGCCGGCCATCCTCGATGTCATCACCGATGCCGAGGAGGCGGCGTCCCACAGAGAAGGGGCCAAGGCTTGGCTCCTGGAGGTCAAGAGGGTGGCTTACGAGGCGAACGAGATCTTCGACGAGTTCAAGTATGAGGCGCTCCGTCGCGAAGCCAAGGAGAACGGCCACTACACCAAGCTCGGCTTCGATGTAATAAAACTCTTTCCCACTCACAACCGTTTTGCCTTCCGTCAAAAAATGGGGGAGAAGCTATGCAGGGTTGTTCAGGACATTGAGGATCTTGTTACTGAGATGAATGCATTTGGGTTTAAGTATCAACAGCAAGCACCAACATCCAAGCAGTGGAGGCAGACGGATCATGCTATCTTTGATCCAAAAAAAATTATCAGCAGATCAAGGGACCAAGATACTAAGAAAATTGTTCATACTCTACTTGGTCAGGCTAGCAATGCAGATCTCACGGTTGTTGCCATCGTTGGAGTAGGGGGGCTAGGCAAGACCACCTTAGCGCAGCTCATTTACAATGAACCTAAAATTCAGAAGCATTTTGAGTTGTTGCTTTGGGTTTGTGTCTCTGACAGCTTTGATGTGTATTCCCTGGCTAAAAGTATAGCTGAACTCTGTCCTCTAGAAAGTAAAGGTGAAGCAGATCCCGCAAAAAAACAAGGTGAAGCAGATTTAACCGCAAAAAAACAAGGTGAAGCAGATTTAACCGCAAAAAAACAAGGTGAAGCGGAGTCAAAGAAGAGCCCACTCGAGATCCTTCGGGGTGTACTAAGCGGGCGTAGGTACCTCCTTGTATTGGATGATGTCTGGAACCGAGATCCCGATAAGTGGGAAAAGCTCAAGGCCAGCCTTACATATGGTTCCAAGGGTAGTGTGGTTTTGACAACTACTCGTGATGAAGGAGTCGCAAAAATTATGGGTTCACTGGATGCGTATAATCTCTCAGCTTTGGGGGATGAGTTTATAAAGGAGATTATCGAGACAAGAGCATTCAGTTTGCAGAAGGAAGAAGAAAGGCCTCCCGTGCTGGTTAATATGGTTGGTGAGATTGTGAAGAGATGTCGTGGCTCTCCTTTGGCCGCAACAGCACTGGGCTCTATGCTACGTACAAAGACCACCAAAAAAGAATGGAAGGATATGTCAAGCAGAAGCAACATCTGCACTGAGGAGTCTGGGATTTTACCAATACTCAAGCTCAGCTACAATGACTTGTCATCTCAGATGAAACAGTGCTTTGCTTTCTGTGCTATGTTCCCCAAGGATTACAAGATTGATGTGGACAAGCTGATCCAGCTATGGATCGCGCATGGATTTATCCAGGACCAGAAAGAAGTTAGTCCAGAAACAATTGGCACACAGATTTTCAGAGAGCTTGCCTCAAGGTCATTCTTTGTTGATGTTGAGCAAGTCAGAGTTCCAATAGAAGAAGATGACCGCTGGAGAGGTAGTAATTCCAAACATACATGTAAAATCCATGATCTTATGCATGATGTTGCACTCTCTGTAATGGAAAATGAATGTGCGGTTGCACCTGAGAAACCAAGTCAGATTGAGTGGCTTCCAGATAGTGCTCGCCACATGTTTTTGTCTTGTAAAGAACCAGAAACTGTTTTGAATGATTCTCTTGCAAAAAGGTCTCCAGCTATCCAGACACTTCTGTGTGATGGTGAAATGAGGAATCAATTGCAGCATTTGTCAAAATACAGCTCTTTGAAGGCATTACAGCTCTGTACATCGAGAAGGTCACTCCCATTGAAATCAAAGTATCTGAATCACCTAAGGTACCTTGATCTATCAGATAGTGATATCAAAGCACTTCCTGAAGATATAAGTATTCTATACAACCTACAAACATTAAATGTCTCTAGCTGCCAAAAACTTCGTCGGCTTCCAAGGCAAATGGAGTATATGACTGCCCTCCGTCACCTCTACACTCATGGTTGTCTGAGGATTAAGAGCATGCCTGGTAACCTCCAAAAACTCGTGTCCCTACAGACACTTACATGTTTTGTAGCAGGTCCTACTAGCTCTGAGTGCAGTGATGTCGGAAAGTTACATCAGTTAAATCTTGCTGGAAAGCTAGAGCTACGTCAGCTAGAAAATGTGACAGAAAAAGCTGCAAAAGAGGCAAATATCGGAAAGAAGAAGGAACTCGAAGAACTGAAATTGAAATGGAGTGTTGGTTGTGAAGATGATGCAAAAGTGCTCGAGGCTCTCAAACCTCATTATGGGCTGCAGGCTGTGAGGATAGAATCCTACGGAGGAACCACCTTTCCAGCATGGATGTCAATGTCGCGAAACATGGTCGAGATTCATCTTCACAATTGTAAGAAACTGCAATGGTTATTCAGTTCTGGTACATACTTCACTTTTCCAAATCTGAAGGAGTTTACACTAGGAGATCTGGAAAGTTTGGAGAGATGGTGGGAATTAAGTAACGATGAACTTGGAAAAGAGGTACTATTTCCTCAGCTTGAGAATTTATCTATTGTTGGCTGTCCAAAGTTGAAAGCATTACCAGAAGCAACACTGCTTGGAGAATCTTATGGTACAATGGCACGGTCAGCATTTCCAGCATTGAAGGAACTCGAATTGAAAACCCTGCAAAGTTTTGAGAGTTGGGAAGCAGTCGAAGGAACTCAAGGAGGACACATTGTATTTCCTAAGCTTGAGGAACTTAAAATTGAGAAGTGCCCTGAGCTGAAAGCATTACCGGAAGCATCCTTTGATGGAGATTATAGTATGGCACGGTCAGCATTTCCTGCACTAAAGGTTCTCAAGTGGAAAATCACAAGGGCCTCTGAGGAAGACATGTTCCTGTGGGTAGCTAAACATAAGACTTCACTGATCAATGTGGAACTGGGGAGCTGCAATGACACGAAAACAACCTTGGCTGCAGCTGATGATCGGTTTGCTCAAGTGGTGGGTGCCATGGAAAAAGGGAATCACAATGATTTCCCGCTGACACATCTGAAGTTATCTGGGTTTAAGTTGGGTGGGACTGAGCTATATGGATATTTTATACAGCTTCAACGCTTGGAAATTTATGATTGTGCTGCACTTGTCCACTGGCCAGAGAAAGAGTTCCAGAGCTTGGTATCCTTGAAGAGTCTAGTGATTGGCTCTTGCGAAAATCTGGTTGGATACGCCCAATCCTCTGCAGCTGAGCCATCAACAACATCAGAATTATCCAGTCAGCTCCTGCCACGTCTCCAGTCTCTCGAGATATCTTTTTGTGGAAGCATGGTAGAGGTCTTCAGACTCCCTGCATCCCTGAGGAAAATGGACTTTAGCAGGTGCGATAAGCTCAAGTCCGTATTCAGCAGGAGGCTGCAGCAGGAACAGTCAGCAGCATCGATTCTTCAAGGGCCATCACCTGTATACTCAGAGGTGTCACCATCACCAGCTGTAGCCAGGGCAGAGCACTTACCGTTCCCATGTTTAGAAGAAATAGGAATATGGCGGTGCGATAGCTTTACAGGTGTCCTCTATCTTCCCCCATCGCTAAAGGAAATAATAATTTATGGGTGCGGTGGGTTGAGATCAGTGGAGTCTCAGTCAGGAGAGTTCCCATCGTTGGAGCGCCTCAACATCTATGCTTGCAAAAACCTGTCATCCCTGCCAGATGGCCCACAAGCATACTCATCGCTCAAAAGCCTGTACATTCTAAGCTGTCCTGGTCTAAAGAGACTCCCAACATGCCTGCAGCAACGTCTAAGCAGCATCGAGGACAAATTGCTAGATGCCCGTTACGAAGGTATGCACGTGTCAGTTTCCACCTCTATTATTTTGTCACGCATTTCAGCAACAAATTCACACATGCTTCCAGGTATACTAATATTAATACTTACAAATTTTCTGTGACACCATTTGTGACCAGGGCCTAGTTTACTGAAGCCCAAGACATGGAAGTATGCCATCCGCAGATAATAGCGAGCTGTCAGTATGTGAGACCAGCACATCACATGGGAAGCTACCAAGCAGCAGGCGATTTGATCGGATATGCATGGACATGGGCCATCGATCACTTTGTTGATTATATGCGGCTCCTTGGCAGAATGGCGGGCACGTATAACCTACCTGGAGTAGAAATCATGTTTTGGATGTGTGTCTTTCGTTTACCTTACATCTCTGTCAGCAGGTTTCGGTCATAGCAAGCATGTAACAGAACCTGCTGGAACGCTCACGTCTGTGTGTGTGTGATATCTATGTATCCTCAATATATATGTGCAGCTGCATCTTGTACTTGATGTCCAGGATTTACCTCCCGCTAAGCATCCTTTGCAGCTGCTTTCAGGCATGTCATGTTAAGCTAATGTTGTGATTGGTTTCTCGAGGGGAAAGAAAATATACTATAATGCTTGAACAATGTTCTCAGAAGTCAGAATATAGACAGGTATATGTTGTCGCCCCGATCCTGCAGCTACAGAAATTAAAAGTTCAAAGCTAATGTGGTGATTGGTTTCTCAAGGGGAAAGGAAATAAAGCTTATGCGCGGCTCCTTGGCAGAATGGCGGGCACGTATAACCTACCTGGAGTAGAAATCATGTTTTTTTATGTGTCTGTTGCAGTATTGGCGCTTTCGTTTACTTTACATCTCCGTCAGCATGTCACCGAACGTGATAGAATATTCACTTCTGTGTGTGTGATATGTGTGTTATGCCTGCAGCTGCATCTTTGGACTTGATGGTCCAGGATTTACCTCCTGCTAATTAAGCATCCTTTGCAGCTGCTTTCAGGCGTGGCATGTTAAGCTAATGTTGTGATTGGTTTATGAAGGGGAAAGAATATAATATACTACTATAATGCTTGAACAATGCTTGATGGTGGAGAAGCTATTCTCTGTATATGTTGTCGCTCGGATCCTGCAGCTACAGCAATTAAAAGTTCAAAGCTGAAGCGAGCAAGCCATTGGCGAGTCATCCTGTCTTCTCGCCGTTGGCGACTGGATGGTGACAACATTGTAGGAAAGCCTCTTCGTTGTCGCAGCTGCCCTTCTCCAGATCCATTGTGATCTCGTTGATCTTAAACAAGCCACCTAATGGCACCACTACCAAAAAGTAGATTCATTGCTTGGATTCTAGAAAACAAGAACGAATCCCAAGTAGGATGCTTCAATTCGAAATGATATTATTATGCTAATTATTTTACGCACAAAAGATAGATGATTTTGCAAAACAAACGAATTAAACATAAAGAGAAATAGTGCTGGCTGTGGGGTTCGAACCCACGCGCACTTGAGTGCAGAAGATCTTAAGTCTCCCCCCTTAACCACTCGGGCAAACCAGCTCCCTCTGTTCTATTTTCTCTACAACTATTATTAAATTAGTTTTGTGCATGTCTGCATCTTCCTCTCCTTTTAAAATGCTTATTTCCAGATCAAAATGGAAAAAAAAATCTTATTTCGTATGGCATTTCAGATAGACCCGACAGGTTTCTAGGTCAAGATGCTTGCTTATACTCGACCACTGTAAAGACATGAGAGTCAAGTTGAAACAGGGTGCGTTTTACATTACAAACACTTACGTTTTTACTGGTATCCCCAGCGACGCTGTTCCTTTGCTTTCTATATAAATCAGGGCTGTAAAAAGCCTTTTCTCTAAAAAACACTTACGTTTTTTATCCCGCTCTTGTCTTTATATAATTGCCTGATTCCATCGTTCTTACATAAACTGCAGAACTCCTGGCCCTGGGTAGTTTCTCGAAAATCATGCACTCTGAGAATAAGGTGTTGCTTCAAGACATTACAGCCTTTCTTCCACAATGGTGGTTCTGAGCTGCCTGCTGCTCCACTCCAGCACGATGGTCTCCTTGTGCACTGGCTTCGAGGAGGAGGGCACCTCTCTGTGAGGCTCAAAATACGACCTAGTCGACTTGCATCTGCTCATCCTCACGCTCCTTATCATCTTCCCCTCCGGATTCTTAAAAATAATAGTAAGCATGTTAGCGAATTTCTCTTCAATTTGAAGCGAGTAACCAAGACTGCTTTGGGGAATTTTGGGATGTGATACTCACGTTCGGGGTGTCGTAGCCTCCCTCGGAAGCATCACAGAGATCAAGTGCCAGATTCCTTAGCAGTGGTAACTATATTGGGGAGCAAATAGGGTTGTAGTTACAGCTTACGATGGTGCAAAGACTAAATGTGTCGTAGGCTTAGGAAAGGTAATAGATGATACCTCTTTGATAGCATCTGTTATGATCATTCTTCCAATACCTCTGCCCTGCAGTTTCAAGACTCAGAAAAAAGAACTTTTCAGAGTTTAAACTACTTGTTTCTTGTGCAAGATTATGTGTAATAGGTTCAAACAGCATGCATGTATAATTTTTTCTTACTCACCGTGTGCCTAAGTAAGACATCCTCCAAAGCTTTACAATTTAAAAATGAAGTAACCCCATCAAGTGTTATCTGACCACATTCCTGTTAACAAACATGACGTCCATAAGAGATGGAATTTAGATGATCACAATTTTAGCCGTATGTTAGAATTTAAATTTTACAAAGTATACGTTGCAGCACTGAAAAACTTAATAAATGTCAAATAGCGTTCAAATAAATATGCAACATGAAGGCTTTTTATCCCACCACTAAGGGCAAATCCTGGTAATTATGAAGATATTTGCGCTGATATCCACAGTTTTGATTTGATAAATCTATAGATATTTAAAAACCGAAATACAAATATAATTTTATCCACATGTGCCCTGTAAAAAATCACTGTGCATACCTCAAGGTGTACACATGTCAGGTTTGGCCACCCAGATGAGATTATCGTTTGGGAGCCTGTAAATCAAGAAAAACTAGAGTCAACATAATTATAAATGGATCCACATAACTTAACCTGAAGAGAAACTTACTGGAATCCAGGAGTTTGCAACCAGCGAGAGTAAGCTCAACTAAATTACAATTCTGTGTAAGAATTGTCAGATCATCGTTTGTCATCCATGGAGTAACCCACTGGAGCCGTAATATTTTTAGTGTTGGCATCTTAGATTGAAAGCTAAATGAGGTTAAACTGCCAAGACAATAATGCAGGCAAAGCACCTGAAGATTTATTGAGGATTCTAGTAGATTCCTTACAACCCTGTCAGAGATTACCTGGATGCAGTTTATATATTTATATTATACAATGAAAGGCACATGTAGTTAACAATTTAACAGTACAGAGTAGAGACACACCTGAAACCTAAGAACCAAAGACTCAAGAAATGGGCAAATCTCAGGAAGAGCATGCAGGATATTCTCTGGTAATGTTGTGCCAAGCCCGACTGTCATCCTCCTTATTTTATAAAAAGAAGGAATAAGGTCATCTATTCGAAGAGGGAAAAATGCCCAGCCCATTTCGACATCCTCCAAACAGCAGGTACTGATAATCTCCTGGAGATAACTGCCATACTTGCTACCACTCTTGGATTGTACCTCACCACGTCCAAACAGCAATTTATGACATCCAGCTGTTTTCAAGCATCTCAAATTAGAGTTTCTTCGAATAATTTGTGCTAATGACGCCATAGAAACCTGTATTTTTTATCACCAGAAAGACAAACATAAGCAGTAGATATCAAAATAAGCACTTTCAAAGTATTTCCCTTTGGAGCCATCAAAGCAAAAAACGCAATGATCCTCTCATTCCAAAATAAAAGCAGAAAAGCCTACCATCAAAATTAAGACGAAAACTCACCATGCTTTTGAGCAAAGAGCCAGACATCAATCATGAAATCCAGTGGGACCAACATGGAGGAACTATGAGATCTCATGGTCCTGAACCACCTTTCACAGTCCACTAGAAGGTTCTCAACAGCGAGAAACAAAGCACCCTGAAATGGTAAAAACATCATCACACATCAGCTGCTGAACAGAGGAAGACCAATACAACAATCATAATACCGCTAACTGAAGCCAAACTTAAGCAAAATGCATCATCCAAATGACCAGCCAGCTCAAGCTTTCAGTTCCTCACAGGCAAAACTAGTAGTACTGGTACATGGAATTTCACGGGAAATTCGTGTAACATAGTCAGTTCTATGATCCAAATGCATGGTATTTCACGGGAAACACCGCCAATTGAAGCTAGTATTAAGCAAAATGCATCATCCAAATGACCAGCTAGCTCTTGCATTAGCAACACAAGAAGTTCCTAAGCATGGTAAGTTCAGTACCGATAAGCTACTGACAAGAACAAAGATTAGACGGCAGAAGAGGATACCTCTAGGAGCCTGAGGAAATTCTCACGCGTGATCGCGATGATCGCGGGAGGATCGAAGATATAGCGCAGGACTTCCACAGCGGCGTCGAGGTTGCAGCAAATCTGCACATATCCGCTGCCCGATTCACTGCAGCCACCAGAGAAATCTAGCTCACTTGCTCAAGAAATGGGACGAGCCGCTAGCTCGAGAGGTTAAGAGGCCGAGGATGCTTGCTGACCTGAAGCTGCCGCCGAGGAGGGCGCGGAAGTAGGAGGAGCTCTCGACGAGCCTGCTCCGGTCGGCGCGGACCGCGACGGTCGGGGACGAGAGAGGGCCGGCGAGGGCGGAGACGGGGATGGGGGGAGGTGGAGGCGTTGAGGTGGCGGAGAGGGATGACGCGTCGGTGATCTCCAGGACCACCTCGTCGGCAGCGATGCCATCTTCTCCGTCGCCGGCGGGGGACATGTCGCCTGGTCGTCGTTGGTTATGGGCCGCTTGTTTCGAGTACGGAAGAAGATAGTCTACTCTATCTGTAAACGGGCCGGGCCTGGCCGGAATTTGATACATTTGGAGATCTAGAGGAAAGCCCAACTCGATGTAAACCTTGTACGTCTCTCTCTCTTCACTTCTTCTTCGTTTGGCCACTGGCCCTTCGAACTCATACATAGGCAAATTAATTAAATGGAACAAGAATCTTCTTACGAAAACTTAGAATTTTGATTTTATTAAAACAAAACGTTTGTGTTCAGTCATTTGTAAGAGATATCCTTACTTCATACTCCTTGAAGCATGATATACAATTGCTTTATTTCTCAAAAAAGAAAAGAAAGAAGAAGCATACAATTTCTTAAATTATTCACCTAAGCATGTACCGAACCTTGAAACATACTTCATCCTTAATTGCATGAGAGAGTCCTGCATACCCTACAAAAATATAGAGACGGTTTCTCTCCCTCCAAGCCAATATCGGTTTTATTCTCATATAGATCAATGAACCGATGGCTTCAATTTATGACGCGAATGTGTCGACAACTGTGGCAGCGCTGCGATGGTATTGGGAGACATTACAGTCTGTGGAGAATAGGCTAGTCGAGAGATACCTGGGCGCGCCACCCATGATGGGCATCTTGGCTGTCACGTTGACTTTGTTGACATAGTTGGAACGATAGGTCTGGCCTAGCACGCCGTCGACAGATTTGGTGAGGGCGTGGAACTTGAACCCAAGATCGAGGTGCACAAGACTATCCTTCCCTGTCTTGCCATAGCTATGGACGCGGGAGTCCTCGTCAGTGATGGGCACGGCATTGGCCGAGATGCTAAAGACGCCTTCGAGCTCCACAAGGACGGTGTTGATGGTGTCGATGCGCGTCACAGAGAGTCCCGACACACTTTTAGAGACCCATCGAGCATTCTTGGCGGCAATCACCTCCACGGGCTTCCCATCGAGGGCGATCTGGATATAGTCCTCCTCCTCATCCCACTCTACGGCCTTCCGGGCGCCGATATAGAGGCGGTGGCCATCGCCGAAGGTGACTCCGAGGGCCTCCACCCACGTGAAGTCACGCTTCATGTCCGGGTTGTGGTTGCCGATGAAGTGCGCGTTGATGTGGAGGTTGGCGTCAGAGATGATGCAGAAGTCTCGGTCCCTCTTGCCGTGGAAGTAGAAGGTGTTTCCGTCGCCGCCCGTGAACCGTGGATCCCCGCACGACGTGCCCGGGAACAGATCACACACTAAGAATTGCATAAAATGAAACATATCAATCAATTGTATGGCTGGGTCAAGACACAAAAATTAAATCTTCGGTGAATAGCGGGAGAAAAATTAGAAATGGGAAGATCAAGATGTGTACATAGCTATATGTTAGCTGTAGAAGAAAAACTAAAGATGATATAGATGCATGGTACGTACTGCAGATGGTGAGGCAGTGTTTGCAGGAGGCGAGGCACTTGTTGGGGCACTCCTTGGGGCAGCCGACGTAGCAGCCCGGCCCTTTTTTCTCGGTGCAGGTGAACTGGTACCTCCGCTTCTCGAACTTGGGGAAGGTCACCGTCGTGAACCTGCCCTGCTGCGCCGACGCCATGGCCACCGCCGCCACCAAGCACCAGCCTAGCAGCTGCCGTTTCGCAGCCGCCATGACTTCCGACGACGAGGTAGCTATAGGTAGCAAAGTGTCAGAAAATGTACTTGTGGTAGTGGATTCGTGTGGGAGGTGGAGAGGGATTCTTATCGGAGATTCATGGGAGGGTTGGGAACCGGTGGTGGCCGGAGGCGGAAGCTAAGTGGATTGCTTATGTGGGAACGAAGCAGCGTAGGGGAAGACAAAGGTGGTGGAAAAATACATGTACACACCGGTATGGCTAGCTACGTACTCCCTTGGTTTTGTCACCAACAAAATAATTAAGCATGCACACGCGTTGGCTATATACGTTAATAGCTTTTACCTTTGTGTGAATTCCGTTGTACGCATCGTCGTCCGATCAATCGGCCTACCTGGTACTGGTAGAGCTCTGACTCCGGCCTTGGGAGTTGACCTTGTACAACCCTACACAAAGTTGCTGCATTGGTTTCACTAATTTATCACTCGCACTAGACTAGTAGAGCGGCAGAGTTACGCTGCTACCTCGTCAGGGTGCCAACTGCCACTAGTACCTCGATCTCTCATCTCCGGAAAGATTCAGGTTGAAGTCCTATAAAAGTCAACTCAACGTGTGGACGTGTGGCATGCATGCATCAACTCTCGCTATCGTCAGGTTAGCGGGCCGATCGCACACAAGTCAAGGTCAAACACCACCATCGGTACGTCGCTCTATACGCATATAGGGTGTAAATGGTATGGATAATTTTTGTTCCGAATCTGCATCTGCATCCGGTTTTTAGAATATGATATGCAATTATTTAAATCCGACGAATATGAACGCGGATACTAATATTCTTCATGCAGATATCTGATGAATATGGCAGCGGATATGTATTGCTATTATCCGGCGGATACGGACTATCCATCATTTTTGCGGATTATCCCACCTTTTTAATTAGGACAATCCGATTTAGTTAGCCAAAAAATCTTCCCAACTATTCAATTAGTAGCAAATGACCATCTTTATATATATAACATGACCCTAGCAATCACAGAATCACTCGAGATGCTTGTACGTTTTATTCTAACCTCTTTGCTTCCTCCTACATAGTCGTAGTTTTTTATTTATATATAAAACCGCAACAAAACCTTTACGTAAGTACTGTTTAAATATGGCTCTGTGCAATGCTATTAAAGTACTACGATCTTCACATTGGTAAAATTTCAAACCATCTGCAAGTTTGAATACTTTTTGTATTATTTGCAATGGTGAATATATGTCTTGTTGCGCGTATTTATCCGGCAATCTCTATCCGTTTTTGGTATACATCCGCCCCACTTTCGATCTCAATCTGTAGTCCGATATAATCCGCATTCGAAACCACATCCGACCATTATCTTCTCCTCTCTGAATCCAAAATGGAAATATAATAAAGGATATGGGAAGAGCATTATCTGATCCATTTTGATCCGTTCACACTCGTACACGCACACAACTTGGGATTGACCGATGATCGACCAAAGTGTCGTTCGCACGACATGACACGTTGTAGCCACTTGACACCTCCGTCGCCGATCATGGACTAGATCATATGTACAACGATGACGGTCGAGGTCAAACCCTGGCCACCATGCACATATGTTGGACTTGGGTGGCCATCGACATGATTTGTAATTATTTCTTTACTTCCTTAGAGATAACGGCAATGTGACTCCCAATGAAATTTCACTGGGAAGGCCACGTGGCCAGCGAGGAGGGCAAGAACCCTAGCTTCCTCCACTATTTTGTTTGGTTTATTTATGGCATCTGGCGTTTTTTCCCTTTTTGATTTTTATACGACTTCTTTAAGGTGATTTTTCATACGCAAAATCAGTACATATTGATATATATGTCAAGATAGCGCAAACATATGAAAAAATAGGACTTGAAACCATTATTATTTGTGATGAATTACTTTCATATTCGAGGTGTATGTATGTAATGTGTAAAATATGAATGATTTTTATTTGTGAGCAAAAGGTCAGCCGATCGTTTCTTCTCTTGTTTTAAACAAACAGTTTTGTTCAAGAGCTAGGACTAGACGTTCTAGGAAGAGGATGGTCGAGATCAAAGATAAGAGTAAACAGTTTGAAACGATAGGACTCAGTCAGGCAGCAATTCAATCCAATAATATTCCGACGTACTCCAAATCGGATGTGCGTCACTGTTTGATTTGTTTTTTTTCTCTCTCTCTCTCTCTCTCTCTCGTTTGGATAGGACAATGGTTATGTACGTGTTTGATCCAGTTGCCAGACGGATGTACATAGGTACTAGCTGGTCCCATGCATCCTGCTCTCTCTCTACTCTGGCGCCTCACCCTCGATCACGAGCCTTGTCTCCTGATTGCAACAGCCACTTTTCGATTTTTGTCCAAAATTGTGTCCCTCTTGGTGGAATTTTGCCAACGCAAAATTTAGATTGGCAAGATCGCAACTTATTTGGCTTGTTTTTCATGAATATTCTGTTAATTGGCGAACCATTGATCAAAACAAGGCTTTGCCATAGTAATCTGGCTGGGATCGCACGATCTCGTCAATGTACCTAGCAAAATGACGGTTAGGACATAGATAATTGTTAAAGGGCGTGCGTGTTCGGGTGTTTATTCATCTCGTCTCCATTCTATATTATTATTTTGCAAGAAATAATGTATAAGATCTACTAGAATATTACTCCTACTCTTTGACAAGCAAACATACTCGGGGAATTCGATTGATAAAAATATATAATTAAACATTACAATGGAGGCATAGGAAAAGAAACTTGGATACCCGCTTCCAACATGGTTATGACTTAGAAATTGTTAGCTAATGTAAATGGCGCGCATTCTCGGGTGTTTATTCACCTCGTCTAGTCGTCTTCATCTTATCCTTTTTTTAGGGGAGAAATAATACTACCCTACTATTTGACAACACCAAATATACTTTGGCAACTTGGTAGATTTAGCATTACAATGGTTTTAGCACACAATGCAATGTACTCAGAAGAAAAATGGTGACTAATCATTAAAACAGAGTACTAGCACACGAACGGAAGAGTTCATTAATTAAAGATGGTGGAACAGAGGACAACCACAGTGCAAACAAATACAGGGGAATAGCACGGGAGATAAACTAGGGAAATTAAAGGGAGATGCCACACTCAGGGGAGGAGCAGATCACACGATCAGTCTAAGTAGAGGCAGCAGAATCTAAGAGGAAACCATCGTGCCTGCATATGCATGCCGCACTCAGAACTCCTCGACGATCTTGGCGCTGCCTCCTGGGAGCAGCTGGCCGAGGTGGCGCGCGAGAAGCGCATTGGCGGCGGCGCGCGCCTCCTCCTTGGCGCCGACGTCGGCGGCGGTCTTCTCGGGCATCTTGCTTATGGCCACGAAGATGGGGCGCAGCAGCGCCAGCTCGCGGTTCACCACCCCCATCGCACGCTGGACCGTCTCGTCGCCGTCCTGCGCCGGCTCGTAGTTGGCCATCACACGGACGGCCTCCGCCATGGCCTCCTGCCGCTGCGGCAGGTCCTCCCCGATCTCCCAACTAGGGCCGGCGGCCAGTGCTCGGCCGGTGCTGCCGGCGACCAGAGCGAGCGCGAGGAGGAAGAGGACGGACTTGGCGGCCATGGTGAGGGTGGAGGAGCGAGTTAATGGAGTAGTGCATCTGCTGGGGAAGGACGGTGATGGGTATATATGGAATATGGTGGAGTGGTGGCACTGGCAATGGCAGGCACACTTGGCCTTGCGGACCTGCCGCCTGCTTGCGATTCAGTTGGTGCAGTGTAAGCAGCGTGAGGACTGGGCACAAAGAGTGTGACAAAGTGATAGAGTTTCATCTTCCAGCTTTTGCTTCACAAGGATGCATGTGAGCAGTACTACTACTACGTGACAGAGTCACCCACTGGGTTGACTGTTTTCCCATCTCCATTATTTGGTTCACAAGCGGTAGTATGATCATTATAGTGTAGCAGATAGGATAGGATCGATATTGCCTGTTACAGCCAATACTAATTCCATCCCTAATGCACGATCCATTATATATATAGCCTTGGTTTTTTTTTTGGGAAATTCCTTGTTTGAATATTTTTATCCACCATCAACTCTACTTCCTGCACCATCTCAACTGCACACATAATTTTCACACGAGATTTCAACAAAATTTGGACCAAATGAATATATGTGTTTGTAGCAAAAATAATCTTTTTTGTTCTTTGTAGACGGTGAGCAAAGTTGATGAGAGAAGGGTTTGACTTCCAGGAGCTTCTTTTGTTCTTGCCCATCTCCATTGCTAAGCATGAGCGGTATTTTATAATTTAGTGACTATTTATAGACCTAGGAGGATGAGATGGTACCTACCTAGGAGAACAGAAACCGTGGGCTACCCAATAATGTGGAGTGCTATATATGGTGGGACATTGAACAAGTTGAGAGCAAGCTTCAGCGTTAAGTATTTCCTTTCATTTCTATCAGAGGTAGAGCTGAGTTGTGTATCATATGTGGTAAAACTGGCAATGGTACTCTCACAAGTATGAGCGAAACAGGACATCTCCTATTAGAAGAGCTAGTCTAGTGACTTGTACGTTTGTGCAGCTACAATTGTCATCTAATTTATCACAAATTTTACTTGGCATTCGAATGTTAGTTTCATAAGATTAATGTGTGAGAGAGATAAATTAAAAATTTCAAAGAACTTGTCGCCAAAAATCACATTTTGGCGAAATATGGTACACATGTACGTGACAAATTAAAGTGACCCATCCGGTTGACTGGTTTGCCATCTCTCCATTATTTGCTTCACAAATGGTAGCATGATCATTATAGTGTAGCAGATAGGATAGAATATTGACTGTCTCAATCAATATTCTAGGCACATGCACGATCCAGTAAATTGCATCTCAAAATGTATTTTGCTCTAAAATGCTGGTCCTTTCATAGGGTGACAGGCCTGCAGCTAAATTTTCCCTATTCAACCGGGCCAGCTAGCCCTTTCTATTTATTGCAAGATGGAAATATCTAGTTTGTTAGGAAAATAAAAGAGGAGACCATAACTAAGGTAGTAGCCACATCGAGTTGAAAAAAACGAGTCAACAAGGGGAGAAACCCCTGTTGAATTTTAATTAAGGTAGGGTGAGTCTCGAACCCGGGCTGGCTAGCTCAACACTACATGAGACTTGAGACATTAATGACAAGCCACTGCTTCCTTATCGACCTAGAGAAGCACACAGTTCTGTGCATATATACAGTAAAATGTAAGTTATCTTTTTTTCTTTAAAAAACCTTTGCACGCCATTGTAATGGAAGAAAAGTGATATTCAAGACGCAACCTACTGTACATATATAGTGCGGACATTTATAGGAAATTCCTTGCTTAAATATATCTAGCATCCAACCTCCTCCACCTCCACAGCACAATTTTGATATAAGATTCAAAACTTTGCAATAAATGAAGTCTGCAATAGTTTGATGCACAAGACGGGGCTACCCTCCCCTTATCAAAAAGTATGTTTATATAACAAAGTTCATCATTTGTTTTTTGTAGACGGTCAACAACTAACGAGAAGAGTGAATTAATATTGATTTATGTGAATTAATATTAATTATATGAATTAATATTGATTATATAATTAATATATCATTATTTCATCTAATGGGCCAATTTACCAAAAGAAGCCCATTAGGCCGGCCAGGGTTAGGGTTTCTGGGGGGCCGGCCGGCTAGGGTTAGGGTTTCTGGGGGGGGGGGGGGGGCGGCCGGCCCTACCCTAGCCGTCGTCGTCCTTGCTCGATTCCTCCTCCCCTTGGCCGCCGCCTCCTGGCTGCCTTGGTGGAGGGGTAAGGTGCACCCCCTCCCCACTATATAAAGGGGGGCCCTTGGAGGAGGAGATGCACAACACATCCACGAGCCCTCCTCCATAGCCGCCTCCTACCACCTCCCTGGTGCGCTGGCCACACCCTGGCCGCCGCCCTCTCCCTCTCTCACTCCCGCGTGGCCTCCCGAAGGGCTGCGTAGGAGAAGGGAATCACCACCGCTACACGTTGTTATGTTGCGGAGTTTCTGGATCCCTGTCCAAAACAGTCTACTTCAGCATCTCGACTGGAAACAGGGTTCCGGGAGTCATCGTGGTCACCGTACGTGTGCGAGTACGCGGAGGTGCCGCTCGTGCGATGCCGGAGTCGTTGCTCCAAGATCTTCACAACCTTGAGGTCGGCTACGTCGTCTTTATAGTCAACGCTTGTGTGGGAGCGTAATCCCCGTGTTTCGGTCTATGAGGGTATGTGTCCGAAACTCCTACCGTTATAGCATTACTAATAGATAGGTCCTTGGGCATATTCGGGGTTGCGTAGCACATATTTTTTTTGTTATTTGGACCAAACCCCAACAAGACTTCACATTTAGTTGGAATAAGTGCTTGCGGCCGGGCTTTCCATATAGCTGGTGTAGGATTTCCCATGTACCCTAAGGACCCACATCATCTTGCATATCACCGGAATCAGTGACATGTAATGTCCCAGATGAAAGTTTTCATGTTTACTATGAATTCTTTTTGCAAAAAGTTAATGGCACGCGTTCAGTATTTTTGGAAATATGTCATTGCACCCATGTGATGAAGTGTTATCTTGCAAATACCTTTTCTCCATGATGATGCATTTTTATGGTTTGCAATATATTTTCTCATACTTGTGATGATTTGCTTTCTTGAGGAAATTGTATGTGTGTGATGTGCGTTATACAATATGTGTACGATAGATAATTTTATAATCAGTATATCGTCCATTGTCTAAAATTAATTGGTGTATTGTGTACATGGCCTTTAACATAGGCCCCCAAAATAATGTTAATAATCTCTTTCTGATTTTTTTGAGGGGCATCGCTAATGCTGATAAATTTCAAATCCAAGTTGGAGTTTGTCCTTTATGTGAGCTATATGGACAACACACTATAATTATACATCTAATGAAAAATCTTCTTCATTTTATGCAGGTTATACTAATTTGTTGGAAAAAATTGGTAGTCAAAACGTATTTAAACTATGTGCGTGCCTTGAAAGGAGTATATACTATCTAGGTTCCTAAAAAGAAGGCGTATAGTTTTTGCTTGAGTCAAACAATGTATATAGATCTGAAAATATACTTCATAGTGTAACTAATGATATTGACTTGAAATTGTATGAGTTATATTGTTTCCCTATATTTTTAATCTTCACATTATTTAACTTTTGATAAAATTTATTTATCTTCTTTCCATGACCAACTGATTACTCCCTCAGTTCTTTTTAGAAGGTTTATTAATTTCCCAAAAAGGGCGTGGACAAATGGAGCTTGGACTCCATGGTGCCCCCTCCTTTTTTGAAAATTTAAAACTAACAATTTAAAGATTCAAAAAAATGAAAAATATGTAGATGTAGATAAAATTAAAATTTAAAAATGTGTAAAATATGAACTCCAAAGAACTTATATTTGGGGATTACAAAAAACACAAAATCTGACATCTAAAGTACAGAATAATGCAAAATTTTAACCCTCTCAAATCTGCTAGATTTTGTTATTTCTACTTAGCTCGGAATGTTATAGGGTATTTCAAGTTGAGATTTTGCACGTTGGTAGAGTACAACATTATGTAAATCTATAATTATTTTCTAGATTTCTTTAAATCTTCAAAATTCCGTTTTGGAATTTCGAAAACTAAAGAGCTCACTAGCTATTTGAAGTTGCCTCGGTTCTCTAGCTATTTGACTTTGCCTGCAATGCAAAATTTGCTTGGTGGGATGACCAACATGTCTTGTGTTCTCACTAGTAATTAGTGAACAAGTCAAAACACTTCGATGCAAGAATCTCAGGGATCACAGAACTTCGTCATGGAAATCAGACCGGCCTGTCTTCTGTTTTTTTGCAAGAAATACAATAAGATATAACTTCCGTTTAAAAATGCTAATGATCGGCCGAATGCATATTGTGTTAGTTTGGTGTACTCTATGCAGAGCACGATTCTAACCAGTGCAAGAGAGTACCTCTCTTCGGAATATATATACACTTGCATTGGGCGACTTGATTGATTTAAGCATTGGGTCATTGGAGAAGTACCTTGGATGTTACTTCAAACAAATTCAGAAGGCACATAATATAGAAGTGGCGACTAGTCCCAGAACAAATTCAAGGAAGTACTAGCACAAACAGAGGACAAGTAAGAAAGCAGGGGAACAGCTAGCTTACAACGAACAAACAACTGGAGCACGGACAGAGCTACCTACTAGCTAGAGCACAGAATGAATCTACGTAAAGCATAAGACCATCTTGCATCCAAGCATGTTATTACAGATCGTCGTTCATCTTGACCGAGATGCCGCCAGGGATCAGCTGGCCGAGGTGGTACCTGATCATCTCCTTGGCCGCCGCTCGCGCCTCCTCCTTCCTGCGGACCTCGGCGGCCGTGCCCTCTGGCATCTTGCCGATGGCGAAACCAACGTCGCCGTCGTACATGGGGCGGGCGCCAGGCACAGGAGCAGCCGGAACTTGCCGTCGAGCAGCTCCATTGCCGCGTCGAACGCCTCGTCCATGACGCTGCTCTCCGGCATCTTGAGGATGGCGATCAAGATCTCCTGCAGCGGGCCCATCTCGCGCGTTAGGAACGACGACAGCCGCCGGGTCGTCTGGGCGTCGGCGGCCGCCGCCGGCTCGGGGCGGGCGAACCGGACGACCTCCTCCATTGCCTGCCGCCGCTGCGCCAGGTCGTCGTCGTCGTCCGAGGCCTTGGCGGAGCCGTGAGGCGCGAGCAGCTGCCCGAAGTGGCGCCCCAGCAGCTGCTGCGCCGCGTCGAACGCCTCCTCCCAGGCGCGGATTTCTGCGGTGGTGCTCCTCGGCATCACGCATTCACGCGGATGGCCCTGAAGATGGGCCCCAGCGGCCCGAGCTCGCGCTGCAGAAACGACGCCAGCCGATGGGTCGTCTCCGAGTCGGCGGCTGCCGCCGACACGGGGTTGGAGAACACCCGTTGGACCTCCGCCATGGTTTCCCGCCGTCGCTGCAGGTCGGCGGTGTCGTCGTCGGCCGCAGCTGCTCCACTGATCTTGCTGGTGCTGGCGATGACCAGAGCGAGCGCGAGGCGGAAGAGGATGATCTTGGCCATGGCGAGTGGAGTGGAATGCGCCGGTGGATCGGTGTTGTGCTGGTGTGTAGCTCTTATGGACAAGTAGCTCTTATGTACTGCGGTTGGTTTGTGCCAGGCACAAGCACAACGATGGTGCTGCACAACAGCCCTCGGCGTGAGTAGCAGAGGAAATTAAAGGGCGTGCCATGATCACCTGTTGTGCCTGCAGCAGTCGCAGGGATGGCGATTCACAAGCTAGGATGGTTTTCATGTAAAAAAAAAGCTACTCCGTAGGATGTTTTTTTAGGGGCACAAGCTAGGATGGTTGACTGGTTCTCATCTCATTGGCTTCACAAGAAGGAACAAGGGGATCGCCCAAATCTGTTGGACCCTGTGTACTTTGGTAAATTTCCATTTTTTCCTCCCTTTAGTAAATCGAATCAAAATTTTGTTTGAATGATTTTAGGTGGTATAAGTACGAGAAGTCTGGCATTTTTTTTTCTGTAACTAGCAATGTGGCCCTCGCAAAATATGAGGGCATCATCTTTTGATGTTAAAAGTGACTGATACAAAATTTATGTAAACAATGTGTTTTATAACCACCATAAAGAATGTATAGATAAAATTAATTATTTTTAGGATGTGACCAATGATTATCAAGGGTCGCCTACAAAAGTATCGAACTAACTGTGAATGGACAAATGGATCCTAAGCTCCATGGATCTCTCTATTTTTAATTAAATAGCTACATGTAGCATGAGCTCCATTTTTTGAGTTTCCGCATAATAACTGCCACTACCATGTGTCATATAAATATGATATTAGTTTGGTATTGTCATTGTTTTAGTATATATGAACATGTTGCTAAATTTTGTTGGTAAAAAATATATTGTTTTCATCACAATTATAATATACTTTATTTTGTCTTGTTCAACAATATAACTATATAACAATAATTAAAGTGATAGGGGTCGATAAAGTTTAGTATATCCGCATTTGTGAAATGTATACAATAGTATTTTTTTAACTTTTTATTTAGCTGATCCCTGCTACTCGGCCCATTCACTCTAGATATTCTAAGGAGTTTTGGAGAGGGATCTTTCATATATTTAAATAAGTGATTTTAACCCTCATAAAAACAAAATGATTCTTAAACCTCTTGCATTCTTTTGTCATGCATGTCAACGTGCTGTGGGAAAAAAACTGCAAAATCCGATCCAATTTTTTATAATCGATTAGTTAACATGGTGGTTAACCATATTAGGATGGAGGAAAACAATCATTGGCTTATCAAATTCATTAAGCCGTGAATTTTTTTCAACAAAAGACAATCATTCAATAATATTATGAGGCTGACATATAAGAAAAAAAGCCCAAATATTGGTATATGAAATCTAACAAAAATCCTCTTAGAAAATTAACACATTCTGATTTGAGGGCAAAAGTAATCCAACATTACTAGTATTTTTTATCTTACATTTTATACTTTAAGTAGTATCATGTTTCTTTGAGCTTCTTAATTCATGTATATGTGATATCATTTTTCGTACCCAAATCAGATTCTATCTTTTCATTGCAGTTTCCTTGTACTTAGTTGCATGGAAAAAGATTTTAACATAAACTGAATACAATTTATGGAGCCATAGCAGGCCAGACAGATGAAAAAATTTAATGAACTAAACACAAATATATTTGGAGCAAATATATCAGTTTTGTATACTGAAATATTCTTTTCTTTGTCATGTCCAACCGATAACCTAATTGAGCACAATTTTTTTCCACATAAGTAAGCAAACTACAAAATTCTGTTGTGCTTAACATTTCGTACTTCACATGGACTCTTTATCTATATAAACTCCTTAATTACTTTCTCTGTTTCAAATTAATCATTCCAACTTTATTTAAAATCGCACGAATCTACAAACGAAATGCTATCTACACACATGTGTATCAAGATAAAGTTAAGTTAATTGATTCAGAACGGAGAGAATGTCTAATTATACCACTTCAAATTTCTTAGGTCATCATTTTGTAATGGAGGTGCTCAAAATCATATGTAAATATGTCATGTATGCTACTGCCGCTTAATTGTGTACTTGTGGTAGTGAGCTGAACAAAAAATTATGGTGGTCTTAGCCCCTTCTTACTTCATTACCGCATTATATAACACCAAAAATTTGTCTTGCTATTTTTTAACTCGGGGAGCCTAATCGGGATTGCATCCGATTCAAGTTCCCAACTCATACGTAGGATCCCTACGTGCTAAACCTGGTAAACCTGGTAGGACACGGCTCTATCTTTTTTTGCGTATAAGTTTTCTCTTATGTGTCAATCACCTATATGTACACGTTTACTACTTTACGTAACATCTTAATTTCTTTTAATCTCAGCTGTTAAAATTAAGATCAATAGAGTATAGATTTTTAGACTATGTGGCTTAATGTGGTGTCTCTATTTAATAAACCCCGTATTGTGCTTTTAGTATATAGTAGATAGATGGGTTTATCGTGCCCACCTGTAGAAAAATCTGAGCGAGAAAAAGCGCTGCTCCAATGTTTGTGACAAGCTTTGATACATGACAGTAATCTCAAACTCTAACTTGCAATAATCTCGTCAGGATCGTGAAATTCCGTCACCAAACATGACATATTATCGACTACAATGTTATTTTTGAAATGCAGCCAGCATACGAGGACATTCTAGGGTGTTTATCTTGCGAGAAATAGTTATATCCACCACTAAAGAACACATCGAGGCAACGACGGCCTTATTTGTGAGCTGCTGATCTCGGGGGCCTACGCCGAAGGCCCCGACTAAAAGCCGACGTAGGTTTCGGCCGTCGGCACCTTGACAGTTTCTGCAGTGCACAATGTTGTGTACTACTACTTTATAACAACCAAATATAAATACAGCTGCAAATACTAGTTACATAAAAATAGAGTTCTCAATAATTAGATGCCATTAACATTAAGTAAGAAACTAAATATTACAAACAAAAGAAGCAGCATAGAAATCTAGGAGATGCATGGCTCTAGAAAGCTACTCTCTCCGATCGGAAATAACTGTCGGCAATTTTATACTAGCTTAGTATAAAGTTTATACTAAGTGTCCGACAGTTATTTCCGATCGGAGGGTTTCTAACAGTTATTTCCGATCGGAGGGAGTAATTAACAAGATGGGTCATCTAACACCTAGTAAATGAAAAGCTAAGAAAGAAATAAAGTGGAGGTGGCAAGGCACAAAACTTGGGTGGATGTTACCAGCTCACCCGTGCACGCGGGTGCGGGCTGATATCCTTGGTCATGCAGATGATCATGGTAGGGCGGTGGTTTCAGTGGTCGATGGCCTCAGATATACATGATCTATACCCTAACCCTCTTTGACAGTCCTGCAACATCGGATATGGTCAGTGGTAGCTATCCGTCAGCGGATCTTAGAGGTGTCTCTAATGTTTGAGACAAGCTTCGATATGCTACAAAGATCCCAAAACGCCGCCTTGCAATAATCTCGTCCAAATCACGAAATTTTGTCACACAACAATCATATTGGTGACTATAATTTCTAGGAGAGTGCAGTTAACATACGAGAACAATGCTACCGATCAATTTGAATGTGTATCGGGTTGCTATAATCCTACTTCATATCAACAAATACAAATATGGTACTAATTCTTAGTGAACTGAGAATTAGATAAATCCTCAGTTAGGACACAATCAAACATAGTTGTTACCTAGTCCAACGGCCTATAGGTGTAATCCGAGGTGCAACTCATGACTAGCATATAAAGCACGAAACAATCCAACGGTCTGGGGTATTTTTCTGAGTTGCAGATCATGTTCAAGTAGTAAGAATTTCACATGCAACATATATTACACCTTATGTCTAGCACAAATCACGGCGCAATCCAACAGTGTGTGGTCGACTAAAAATTAATGTAATTCTTAGTCAAAATCCTATACTTTGTACTACACCGGCACCGATATGCATGCAATGCTAAGCAATACTTATATTAGGGTAATATGCAAATGAAAAACCCCCCACTTTGCAGTATATCTATTGAATGAGTATCAGGCTATTGGCGCAATAGTTGAGTTGAAAGTGGAGTCTAGGATAAGCTCCCTAAAGGAGGATCTAGTTCAACCTGATCTAATTTGTTACCAAGATGCTACAACTAACCGAACTTATTTTCACTATGAAGCGGCGAGATCGGGGTCGCTCTGCATCCCTGCCCCAGAGAAACCTCAACAATATAGAAACGAAATTGCTAGGTCTCAGGCGACTGGCAAATACTTATTTCTCAGTCGATCTGCACAACCGTCAGATTTTCTTCAAGATTCATGCATAACTAGTCAACGGCGGAAAAAAACCTATTACACATGCGTGAGGAAGAAGAACTCGAACTCACAACCTGGACCAGTTGGTTTCGGCCCGTGACCACCATGATAACACATTCTTATTGTCTTATGTTAGTACTGTGACATAAATAAACGATTTTGTATGCACCATGTCATATTTAACTTTCTTGTCAATCTTATAAATATGTGTTGGTTCTTTATTTCCCTTTTGTGCTTACTTATGAATATTATTGCACCATATATTTTTCCTTGTGCAACTGAGAAATTTGTTTCTCTTACAATGGGCAAATGGGAAGGCTTTTCATTTTGATAGTGTCTTTGTGGTTTTGTTTTGTCTTCTTTCTCTTTGTTCTTGTTTTTTCCATTTATTTTTTATGTTTATATTTTGAAATGTGCAACCATCTCATCTAGAAAGGTGTAACTAATGTTCTGTATGTGGTTTTCTAAAAAAAATGTTATCTTATTTACTACTCCCTCCGTTTCAAAATATAAGATGTTTTAGGTTTGGGAAGCAAATGTATCTAGACACGTTTTAGTGTGTATATTCGAGTGAACCTACACACTAAAAGATGTCCAAATACATTTGCTTTACAAAGCTAAAACATCTTATATTTTGAAACGGAGGGAGTAGTTGCACTTTTCTAGAGAAACGTGCAACTCACGACCGATTTTCCATTATGAGTTACACTTTTTTCACAAAAATGTGTAACTACCAATTTGAGACCTATTGCACCTTTTTACAAGAAATATATAACTAGCAAAATATTTCTATGAATTACACTTTTCTCAACAATTGTATAACTAGCAATTGATAATTGATATGACTTACACTTTTCACATGAAAATTGCAACTTTAACTGCTTTTAATACGATTGCACTTTTCTCGAGAAATGTACAACTACCAACTAATTTTCTATATGGGTTGCACTTTTCTTCAGAAATGTGCAACTCTAATATCTTCTTACGAGTTGCACTTTTTCTCAAGAAATGTGTAACTAGCAACCGTTTTTCGGTACTAGTTGCACTTTTCTGAAGAATCATGCAATTAGAAACCACTTTTTAATACTATATTTCAATAGGAGTTACACTTTCTCAATAAATATGTAACTCCAACATGCAAGTTTCACTTTTCTCAATAAATGTGCAACTGCGTCTAGTTTCTGATGCGAGTTACACTTTTCTTTTAAAAAAGTGCAATTCTAAAAATATTGCAATTATCAACTCAATTACTATACAAGTTGCAGTTTTTGGAAGGGATGTGGAACTCAAACATAAGAGTTGATTTTTCCCAAGTAATGTGCAACTCGAACATACGAGTTGCATTTTTTCCAAGAAATATGCAACCCAAACATACGAGTTGATTTTTTTCCAAGAAATGTGCAACCCGAATATACGAGTTGCATTTTTTCCAAGAAATGTACAACTTGAATATAAGAGTTCATTTTTTTCCAAGAAATGTGCAACTCGAATATACGAGTTGTATTTTTTTCCAAGAAATATGCAACTCAAACATACGAGTTGAATTTTTTTCAAGAAATGTGCAAATGACAAATAAGTTTTTAAAATGATTTGCACCTTAAATGAGCACATGTCTTACTTTTTTTGGTGTTAATACACATGTTATTCATTTTTAATAGTTATGTTTGCTCTAAAAAAAAGTTTGCACGTATATGGGATGTCTCCGATAACTTTACAAAAATCTACGTACAACGTAGCACCCTATGGGCCTTTATAAGCCAGCACGTCCATGCTGCTTTTACTGGGCCATACTAGCCTCGAGAGGTTTCTCAGTCGACTGCCCCTAGGCAGTCCCATATAGAAAAGATATGTTTTCCAATCACAGAACACAATGGAGTTGCACGAATCCAAAAAAAACATAACTATGCCATAGTGTCCAAAACAACGAACAAAACACTACTCCCTCCGTTTCAAAATATAAGATGTTTTAGCTTTGTGAAGTAAATGTATCTATACATCTTTTAGTGTGTAGGTTCACTCGAATATACACACTAAAAGATGTCTAGATACATTTGCTTCACAAACCTAAAACATCTTATATACTATTGTCGGCCAAGACAAGCTATCTGCAGTGAAGCCTACGACGAGCGGCATTCCCTGCCAGCGCCTACATGCATGATCTTGTTGGAGCCGATCGGCATCTACTCGGCTGCGTCGCCGGCCTCAGTCTTGCTCTTAGCGTAGAAGACGATCTCAAACGGCCCGATCTCGCATTGCATCATCATCGTAGCCTGACGGACCATCTCGGGCTCCTCCGTGGCCGCCTTCCCCTGCGGCATGTAGCCGTCGGCCGTGGTCTTGGCTGAGCCGTGAGGCGCGAGCAGGTGGCCGAAGTGGCTCATCAGCAGCCCATAGGCCGCGTCGAACGCCTCGTCCTTGGCGCTGACCTCGCCGGCGGTGCTCTCCGGCATCCCTTGGATGGCCTTGAAGATGGGCACCAGCGGCCCCATCTCGCGCTTCAGAAACGCCGCCGACCGATGGATCGTCGCGTAGTCGGCGGCGGCCGCCGACGCGGGGTTCGAGAACACCCGGAAGACCTCCGCCAAGGTTTCCCCACGCTGCTGCAGGTCGTCCTCGGCGGCAGCTGCTGCTCCACTGATCTTGCTGTTGCTGGCGCTGACGAGAGCGAGCGCGAGCAGGAAGAGGATGAGCTTGGCCATGGCGAGTGGAGTCAAATGGGTAGGATCGGTGCATCTCTCGTGGACACAAGCCTGAGTATATAGCAAGCACGGTACTGGGGTGGGCACACCGATGGTGCTGCACAACAACAGCCGTTTGACTGCAATGTAAGCGGCGTGAGCCATCGGCCGTGCCATGCATGTTCAGCTCTGGTGCCCGCAGCAGGCATGAGCATGGCGTGGATGTACTACTTGATGGTGAGGAAGCCTGTTGACTGGTTCTCATCTCATTGGCTTCACAAATCCAGGGTCTAGATAGGACTCCCTGGTTTGAGTCAAACGAGTATTGCCTTAGCCTTATGCATATCAACATGTACTCTGCTCTAAAATGGTTGTAGTAGCAAGGTAGCCAGAGTATGACAAATAGCCGTTAGGATCACCTGGTTCCCATGATCACCATACAAGATGAACTTCGATGGCCATTAACCCTACACATCGAACAAAATATTTCAAGCAAAAGAAGTAGCACACATTCCACCAAATATTAAAATCTAAAATATGGCCCACAAGTAAGTAGACAAGATGAATCTAACACCTCCAATAAATAAAAAGCTAAACAACACAAATATAATACTCCCTCCGATCGGAAATAACTGTCGGCAATTTTATACTAGCTTAGTACAAAGTTTGTATTAAGTGCCCGACAGTTATTTCCGATCGGAGGGAGTAATAAAAGTTGTAATAGAAATTACTACTCTCAGAAAATTGAAAAATCAGATAACAACTACGTACAATCCAAAATCAAAATCATTTTGTCAGTTCTCATAATAACCAATAGGTACATGTAAATGCTATAGCAACACAAGCACACATTCCAGCAAATAACAATTGCTAGTACGAGACCGGATATTTGTAGCTCGGGGCTCAATCTATACTAGTGTGTGTTTAACCCAAGGTGGATTTGAGTATTATGTTTCTAAAATAATAATACAGGAGTGTTGTTATTTGATTTTTCTACGGAAATCAAAATAACTATTGTGAAAGGATATTACATGGGGATGAGACCAAATCAAGTGATTAGTTAAAAACTAAAACAAGTCCATATCCAGACCTCATTTCTTACAAAAGTATCTAAGGTACGTAATTAAAATAATATACCCAAATCAAGTGAAAAGTATTTTGCTCAATATGTTTAAAATTTTATGAAGTTCAGGGGTGAAACGTGAAGAGTTCAGGGTTGTAAGTAAACTATGAGAAAGAATTCAGCGGGTAAACTGGATTTCTCTCCATATATTCATAGAAATATGCCAAGAAAATTATAATTATAATTCTTGCGGTCAATGTTTAACTCCCTATATTATAATGTAGTAAACATATTAGATTCTACAATTAATTAATAGTATCATATCACTGATCACAAAAATTTAGAAAAGTACCACATCTGCATTGAAATTATGCAACAAAATGTCTAAGAAAAATCAGAGTAATAATAAATAAGTGCGAAATCATAGAATGAAAGAAAGAAAGAAAAAAGGGAAATAATATTTGGGAATGCCTGGAGCTTAAGCGACTGATCTCTTCGCCTGACGTCATCCCCGATCAGCCATCTGGAGATCACATTATTTCTGTCGATCTAAAACAAAAAAACACGTTATTACTCTTGATCATAGATTAAGTGCAACTATTGTTTCCTAATTTTAGCCTTCTTGGTCTACTGGGCCTGGTGGTCCATGGGCTTTAGCATTATATGCTGATAGAACTTCGCGAGCAGTTTTTCTTCTAGTGGCAAAAATGTTAGAAAAAGGAAGCTAAGAGCTAGAGGTATAATATGTTAAAAGATTCTAGTTACAATAAAAAACACTAGTTATAATATTATTGTAACTCAAGTCTTTTTTTTGCAATCTAAAAAAATCTTGCAACCCACTTGCAACTAAAAAACCTCTGTTGGAACTCACTTGCAACTCCAAAAATCTCGACTGCAATCCATAATCGGGGAAAATTCCAGTTGTAACAGTCTTGCAACTAAAAAATATCAGTTGCAACCCACTTACAACTGAAAACACTTGATTGAAATCCACTAGCAACTGAAAAATCACAGTTGCAATTCACTTACACTAGATAAAATATTAGAGCAAAACTCAGTTACATTCTACTTGTAACTAAAAAAATCAGTTGCGATCTAGCTGGAGCCCACGTGTAACTAAAAAGTCAATTCCAACCCACCGCCAACTAGATAAGACTCTATTATAAACCACTTGTAAGTTGAATTTTTAAGTTACAACCCACTTGTAACTACATAAAAAACTCAGTTGGGGCCCACTTGTTATTAAAAAATCCTAGTTACAACCTGCGTGCAACTAGATAAAATTCAGTTGCAACTCACTTATAACTGAAAAATCGTAGTTGTAACCCACTTAGTTAGAACACTTGCAACTAAAAACTATTCCAACTCACTTGTAACTGGAAAACTCAATGTAAGTGACATACAATTTCACACCGTCTAGATAAGAAGGAAAATATACAAAAATGAAATTGATAAGAAAAAATACAAACAGGAAATGGGAGAGAAAAGGGTAAAAGGGGGAGAAAAAAGGCCCACAATACCCACACAACATGTGCATCCCAAAGCCGGCCCAACAGAAAAAGGAATAAAAAGCCTGCATCATCGCCCCAGCCACGCTCCGCTGGCGCATGTACTGCGAACGAGGAAAGAACATCTTTACTATTGGTTTCAAGTTGGTGAAGCCACTTTTGCTTTACATCATTCAATTTCCAATTTTACCCCTGCAAGACCAGATATACTATAGACTTTACCACCACCAAGTTAAATAATCCGAAGTCAAAACGAATCCATCGTGCCCAGTTAAATCACAGGATTGCCTAAATCACGAAAAATAATTAATTCTCTACAAAGTAGGAAGGCGTTCTGTCGTCAATCGTATTTGGTCGCGCCTCTGTCCATCCCACGCGCCTCTAATTGGGCAATTAACAAGGACGGTCCATACCAACAGCCACGCAGCCCACGCACATATGCGACACCCTACCACGAGTCGCTTCCATACTCCATCGCCGCCGCCCCAAACTACCGTCGAGGCCATCGACGCTACCAGCGATGGGATGGGCCGGCCGGCGCGCGGCGCCACGACCGCAGGCTGCCCCTCCGCGCGAACGCACCACCGAAGGGGAAGCATGAGCCAGCAGGCGACAGCGGGAGTTGAGGCGACGGCTTGGATGGATGAGGATCCGGGTGGCATGGATGGGGATTGGTGTTGATCCGATCCTGTATAGATGGCGTTCTTCATCAAATCAGGGCATGTTATTTGTGGTCGTCAGATCCGTTATTGAGGTACACGAGTTCATGGTCAGCCCTTTTTTATGTTCTGGATGGCGTTCTTAATGAGATCAGGGAGTATGTTGCATGATTTTTGGGGTCATCAAAAGTGATAGATTGATGCAAGATTCCGATTTCATAATTTTTTTCACTCTGATCTGCTTCATTTTTTCCACTCTGGATGGTAACAAATAAAATCTGGGATTTCTATTCTCCATGAATTTGTATGTTTGCGTAAACTTGTGGATGGATTTATGCATGAGATCTGTCTAATTAACTAACAAGTAGCTGCAGGTATGCTATGGAATGTGTGCACACTATCGAATGAGCTGATGGATGCAAGCCTGATATTGAAGATACCTGATTGCCTGCTCTTTCACGTATGAGAGAATCTGACTACCTGCTCTTTTCACGTACGAAGCAAAGGTACAATTTCAGGGTTGTGCAATGTAAGATCTGTTAAATTATTTTCTATTTCTATACCAGGCTAGAATCTAAACATAAAATGTGTGTTCCAGATGCCGAAAAGAACCGGGTGTAGTTCTCAAATCAAAAACCAGAAATTTTAGGCGCATGGGTCTGTTCGTATAAACATATAGTATTTCTTTAATGGTAATTATATGTGGAGTATAGTACTTTTGTGCAGTTCTAAATCACCAAGTATTGTTGCAATTATCATGTCCTTCTATTCTCTTGCTTTACCGTAGTCTGTGAGGTTGTCCTATGGCGTGACCTGCGGGCTCTATTGGCAGAGAAAAACGCATAGAGTTCGGATGAAACACTATGGTTGGTGGCTGTAGGGTGATTCTTCGTCACCGATCTATGCTTGGCGTTATTGAGGAGTGCAATTTTAGACGTGCAAGTGCCTGACAATTGAAAAAACTGCTATTTAGTAAAAAAAAAAGATAATTATTCTCTTACTTTCATGTTAGCTACTGGAAATTGCAGTAAAGATCTGCAATAAACCGTGTATCCATTATTCGGTTGTTGAAGTGATAAAAAGTTAAGTATATTAGTGTAAGCTTTGAAAACAACCAGAAGAGTATGTTGGTTATTCATTAAATAGCATAGGCAACTGAATGATTTAGTGCAACATTTTGCAAAACTATGAATTTGGCATAACTTTCATGTAAAATATGAATTATGAAGCTTGCAAGTCAATTTAAGTATTTGAATATAGCTTGCACACTCGGCTTACAAGTTCGCACTTGAAATATATATTGTTGTGGACTGGATGCAAATTAAAATAATCATGTTTTCCCACTATATATGTGTTGTTTAATGAGAAAAATGGTGTATGAAGCGCACACCTCATCTCTGACACATCAGACTTGCAGCAGATTTCCGTTTGGAGGTGCTAAATGATCTTAGATGTAGAATAAAATGCATCATGAGTAATATCCACTGAAATTAATTTCATTCTTGTAAAAATGATTATGCCACAAAAGATAAATATGTAGCACAACAGAGTGACGAAGCCAAAGCAATGGGAAGCACGTGCTAGAGATAAAGGTAAAAATATGCACATGGCTGTAAAAAAGGTATGAAACTAAAGAAATACAACATAAATGAAAAACCAAAAACATAACACTCATCGAAAACAATTATAGAAAATAAAATTTTCACAAATATTATTCCTCAGCCCGTAGCAACGCACGGGCACTTAACTAGTAGTACTACATTGCTAATCTTTGAGTTAATCTCCAAGTAAAATTGGATGGCTCATGTGCATGACTGATCTTCAACTAAAAATCAGGCGTGTGATTTCTAGCAAATCTGATACTTTTTAATGCGCCATGTGATTGGGGAAAAAAATTAAAGCAAAATAATGCCCATATTTTCAGCTAGGTTAAAATGGAAGCATGGAGACATGATCAAAGGAAAGGGATGCTTCGTTCATCATCACATATATTGAAGCAAATCGCAGGCTTGAATATATAAGGACATCCACCAATCGAGGAACATCAGATCTGATCTGCCGACCTACTGGATGCCGGCGATACGATGGTTCTGAGGAAGCACCAGCGACGGGCGGGGAGGAAGCGGATGGACACGGCGAAGTTCATCGAGGACCCGGCCGCACGCCGCGTCGCCTTCACCAAGCACCGCTCCACGCTCTTCCGCATGGCCGGCGACCTGTCCGCGCTCTGTGGTGTCGACACGACCGTCATCATCATCGATGGAGAAGGTGGCACTGCCACTCTTACCAACGTCGCCGGAGAAGAGGACGCCACTATAGAGGCGCTGCGGAAGGAGCTCGAGGACACCAAGGCGCGCGTCGAGGCGGAGAAGGCGCGGAACAAGGCCGTCGACGACAGTGTGGCACTGGCCATGGAGGCGGCGGGGACCACCCAATGGTCGAAGACCGACTTCAACGCACTAGATGCGGCGGCGCTGCCCGTGTACGAGGCGGCGCTCCGGCGATTCAGGGGCGCCATCCTACACCACATCGACTCGAAGTTGAAGCATGCAGACCAGAAAGGTGCATAACTTATATCCTCGACCACGTCGACCGGCCTAGCCACGACTTAGCTATATTTTGTGCGTCTAGAGTCAGCTTTAATAAATTTTATTATTAGTATCGAACATTTTCTGAAGTATACGACAAAGTGTGTGATATATATGTGGCAATAATACTCAATTGGGTAGCGATATTTACAGTGTTCATTTTTTTTGAGACAAGAATTAGTGTTCATATTATTGTGCAAGATGGTGCCGGTTCATATTTGCTCTGGAAGTAGCAGCACATGTTCCTATAGAGCTAATGTAGGCAACGTGGAAATTTTACAGGAGCCGTTACCTACCGGAGTATCTTTTGCCGTTGATGAGTGCTTTGAGATTTGTACTGATTTCAGATTCAAGCATTCGCTTAGTTTACACTTACCACCCTGAGTTTTACCAAAATTAACCCGTGGTCCACCTACCCTCTTTCCCATCATTTAATGCATGCATTTAAATTCTTAGCCCAACTTAAAAAAATACTATATCTTTTGAACCGGGTGTCCAATTTGAAATCGGTTTTCACCATCTTCTTTGACTCGGTGAGCTCTTTGAAACAAGATCAACTTTCAATATGTTTTTGAAAACTAAAATTTCAGTTTTTTCAAACTCTAATGAAACAGTTATGAAAATCTCAAAAACATTCATTTGTACATGTAGGTTTCATATCGGTTTTATGACGGTTCCGTGATTTCATAAAATTTTAATATGAGTTACAGCTGAGTTTCATTATGATTTTCATAAGGTTCATGTAGGTTTTATTCTGGTTTTATGATTTCGTAAAACTTTTGTATGAGTTACAATCGAGTTTCATTGTGATTCCGGTTTCACTCGAACGAATTTTACAAAATCAATGTGGAATATACTCAATTTTAATATAAAAAGTAAAGCCAATAAAATTATAGTCAAAACATTTGACAAAAATGGTCAACCTGAATCCCATATGAAACCTCGTTTTTTCTTTTTTGAAATGGCATAACTACAAGGGGTTATAAGGAAATATGACTAAGTTGTCCAACATGCATGAATAGGGACAGGTGGCAGCTCCTAATTGACTAAAAAAACTCCGGTAGGTAGCGGTTCCTGTAAAAATGCATTCACGCTAATGTAGGTGTCACCGATATTCTCCTACTAGGCTGAGTTTGATGGTGCAGACATTAATTGGTTCCTACTAGAGTCTGGGGGTAAACATGGGCTATCTTTCTCAGTGAGGGCGACGATGGTCCCTTTCATCGCCGGGAGAGCTCGAGGACTAGTCGGATGATGTTTTTCTTAAAGTAAAAAAGAGGGATATAAAAAAGATTCTAGTTAAACCACACACAAATTTGGATTCTCCTTCAATGAAATCAACTATCTCGATGACATCACGCCATAGATGAGGCTTGAGTCAAATCCTCCGAGGCTCGATTACGTTATTTGCAGATATTAAGAGGGTGGGCACATTATTCGCGGTGGTGGAAGTGGAACAACACCTTATGTTATTTGTGGTTAGGGCTCCCTGCCATATTAGTTGCGGTCCCCTAGTCTCCGGGTGATTGAACATGAAAATTTAGGTGGGCTATTGGCTCTCCCTTGAAAAAAGGGAGTGGGCACATTTCTTGTTCTCTCTATTCCCTGTTATTTTGTGATTCCATCTGTTAAGGATGATCTAGTGTCGTACCTACCGTCATTAGCTCAACTCCCACATCTAGGATAAGTAAAAAAAATGTAAGGCTTCTAATTTGTTTTATACATAAACAATGCATGTATGTTTTTTAACGGGGTAAGGGTCCAGGGGTCACAGAAGCTGCATTCATCAAGGTGGGATACAGTTAGAAAGAGGACCCCCATAAAAATTGTAATTACAACATGAGCCACACACATTTAATAGAAAGGACCTGGCACAAATTCTAAAAAAGCGATCGGCTCCCTCTACACCTTGGTCTTCCATAGCCAACTTCGGTGCGTGGAGTGGCCCCATCGGCCTTGAGTAGCAGTGGTGTTTTAGTTCCTTGCAAATCTGGCATGGAACCCTGGTTTATGGAAGAGTTAATAGCATAAAACCACCACTTTTGGTGCAAAATTTACGAAACACCACCACTTTACGTTTGCGGGACAAAATCCCACCAGATTTTGCTAGGTTTTTTGCCAAACGCGCTAAAACTCAATTTAAGGCAAATTGACAGCCGTGCTGACATCCCGACCCCACCCTACTGCCGACGTGGCAATGTCGGGACGGAGCGGGTGCGCGCGTCGCCCGTTAGCGAGGTGGGGCCCACTCCGCAGTTGGTCGAGATGGTCGAGCCCGACCAGTTAGGGTTCAGTTTCCCCTCGCAGCTAGCGTTGCCTTGTCCCGATGGCGGCGCACAATCTCGGCGACGGAGAAGCAGGTGGCGGTGGCGCAGCTGCCGGCGCCGGAGGGGATTGTCCGAGAGGCGGCGGCGGTGGCGGTGTGGATGCGCCTTCCGGTGAAGGGCAGATGGCAGGCTACTCGTTCTTGCCGGCGCGGCCCTCTGCGGCGCAGTCAGATGCGCCGGAGCTCTGGACGGAGCTCTCGCCGGAGATGAGGGCGGCGACGGCTTTCGCTCGGGCCGTGCTGACCTCACCGGCGAAGAGCAGCCACCGGTGGGCAAGCTCATTCGGCGCAATTGAGTAAGTAGCTCTCTCCCTCGTTTTTATTTTTGAATCTAGATCTCTCTGTTAATTGCATTACATTCTGGATGAACAAGCAACAGTAATCTAGATCTCTCGGTTATTTTCATATGTACTTCATATAATTTAATCTCCCTGTTAGTGTGTGAACATCTCTGTCAATTTCTAGCATTTAGGTACAAATTTGCACCAAATACTAATAATGAAAATAAATTACATGTAGTTTGGATGATGAAGTTTGGGAGATTAGGTTTAATTTCCCTGGTCAAGATAACCTGGAGAGAACCTTGTCCAGATCAGATATAACAGTGTTAAATCTGCTAGCTTTGCTTGAAGGACATGGTTATGGAATAAGAGATTACATGTACTACATAAAAGAAAAAGGCAAAGGGCAGAAAGGAATGGAGATTATTGATAGTATGCAGAAGATTGAGGAGATGCTGGAATTATATGACAGTGATAAGGTTCTGAATATTACAGTAATCAAGCACAAGTCTGCATGGCCAGTTGGACTGAACACTGAAGAAGATGGAGGGAATGCAGTGATTGAGGAGCCTGTTGTTTTGTCAGTTGATGCTAAGGGGGTCACTTATATATCTGAAGATGATGAAGAAGGAGCAGATCTAGTTCCTGTTGCAATTGACTACACCGATGTGCTATACATTGGCACACAACAGTCTTGCAACATGAAGAAGAAGAAGGGAAAAGAAGTAATTGCTGTGGATGACATAGAAGGAGACGTGCAAGATGTGTTTTCCAGTGAAGATGAAGATTTATATTTCAATACTGGTGAGTACAGACCAGAACTTAGAGCTGAAGAGCGAGCCAGAGGTATAGCAGCTGAACTAGAATTAATCCAGAAGCTAAAGAAGCAGAAGAAGGAAGCAGAGATGAGGCCTGAAGATGCAGATATACTGGAGAAGCTAGCTGAGCAGAAGAAGCAGAGAGAGGATCCATTTCTGCACTTTGAAGGGGACACTGATGTTGAAGAATTATTTGAAGAAGAAGAAGAATCAGAAGTAGAAGAAATCCCAGATGCTGAGTACTTTCAGGAGAAGAAGAAGCAGAAGCCAGCAAGGCCTGGCCCTACTAGTAGCTCTCATTATGAGGTGGTAAAAGTTGAAGATAAATATTTCATGCCCACATCTGATGAGGATAGCAGTCCAGATTAGCTGCAGCAACTGTGGTTTAGCAGGTCACAGGTACACAACATGCTCTGTACCTTTGAAGCCAGGGCTTCAAGTTAGAAAGGATAACCACAAGGTGTGCTTCTTTCCCATCTTCTAATTTCTGCAAACTAACATGTGTTCTTACTCAGAAACTGCATTTTATCTGTCACTCCAGGGTACAAGGGCTGTGGATGATGGCTGCACTTCATCTGCACCTGCACCAGCAAGGGCTCCAGCACCATCTGCACCAGCACCATCTGCAACTCCAGCACCATCTGCAACTCCAGCACCATCTGCACCAGCATCCAGAGCAAGAGCTCCAGCACCATCTGCACCTGCAGCCAGAGCAAGGCCTCCAGCACCATCTGCACCTGCAGCCAGAGCATCTGCACCTTTTTCTGCACCAAGAACATGCACTGATGCTGCAGATTCAGCTTCTACTGCAAGAAGAAGTGGAAGGAAAAGGTTGCTCACAGGAAAGATGAAAGGGTACCTCACTGCTGGGAAGTTCACCTACAAGAAGACTCCACCTGATGCACCTGATGCACCTGATGCATAACTACTTTGTGATGTAATCTAAAGACTATGGTACTTTCATGCTTATGTTTGCTTCAGACTTTATTCAGCACCTGATGTGTGCTTGAGACTATGTGTGCTTGAGACTATGTGTGCTTTTGAATTTGTTTGAGACTAAGTCATTATGTGTTGAGATAATGAATTTGTCCTTTTGAAAATGTTTGAGACTAAGTAAATATGTGTTGAGACTATGAATGACATGTTTATCATGTATGTTCATTTTAAGGTTGTCGAGAACCGTCGAGGGCTTTCGACACCCTAGATGCTATCATACATGTTTATTTTAGGGTTGTCGAGAACCGTCGAGGGGTCTCGACACCATAGATGTTATCACAAAATAAGCACAAACAGCATGACTTAACACATTTAATAATCCACAACAGACAGTACTACATTTAGGTCCAGATTCACCACTGATATAGGTACACAAACTCACCTACAAGTTCAAATTAACCATTACAATAATTTAAGATCCAGAACATGAACAGTAATGCATTTCTACATAATGCACTACTCTACATCAGCACATATCTGCTTGATCATCTTCAGCTTCTCCTTGTTAGCTCCAAATTGCTGGAACAGGTCATGCAAAGTGTACTCAAGTTTTTTCTTCTCTTCCTTCAGAATTTCCTTCTCCTTTTCCAAATTTTTCCTCCTCAACACCACCATTTCTTCATCATGTTTCTTACTGTCCTGCAGAATTGCTAATTCAGCTTTTAATTTCTTCACCTCCTCTTCCAGTCCAACATTCACAGCCTGCAGCTTCTCCTCATTGATGGACTTCCTCTTCTCATCATTGTACTTGGCATAATTTTTCTCCATAACATCTCTCTCTGTCCTGTCCATGAATTTCTGCACATCATCCATCAAACTTGCATACTTCTGGTCCACCTTTCTCTTCTCTTCGGCCACTTGCTTGATCACCTTACCATGTTCAATCATCTCATCCAACCTTGCACTGCTGGTATCATTATACATGGTCCACAACTTGGCTAGTGCATTTTTTAGTGGTTGTGGCCACTCAGGATCTAACCAAGTCATAAATCCACAATTCTCAACTTCCTGCATAATAATCAGAAAATATACATGCATTCTTCAGAAAGACTGCCAACTTATTATAACCAATATTATGTCACTGGATTTATTCATTCATTGCTAATACTTACTTATCAAGCAAAAAATACTATTTACTGATTTCAGAACTTAACACATTGGATTTATTCATGCATTGCTAATATTTATAAACAATATGCTAAATAAGGAACAATAAAGAAAGACTATTTACTGCTTTAAAACTTAACACAATGAATTAATTTCACAGCCAACACATCTACAATTCCAAAAATAATGCAAATTCAGTAAATTGACTTACATCCTGCACTGAACACATATAGAATCTTCGGCCAGTGTTCCATCCTTCAAAAGCAACGCGCTTCAACGGCTCACGACCATGGGTGGCGCACACCTCCGGGCACCCAACAGCCAACCCATAGAACGTGGGGTCGTCGGTGGTATCGGGACAGTAGTCCATGGGCGTCAACAACTAAATCAACAGGAAATCAAGAGAAATGAGCTTGAATCGAAACGAAATCCAGAAATCCCCAAATGTACCAGCAAACCCTAACCCTAAATCGACTTGCTTACCCCTAGCAATGGCCGTGGAGTCGTCGACGAGCCCTCGCCGTCCCCCCAGCTGGGCATTGCAACGACCGGCGGCGGCGACAGCACGCGGCGGCGGCGGCTGCTACGGTTTCGGCGGCGGCAATGGCGCGGCGGTGGCAGTGTCGGGTGCAGCTCACCGCGAGGGGAAACTGAACCCTAACTAGTCGGGCTCGACCATCTTGACCACTGCGGAGTGGGCCCCACCTCTACGGCTAACGGGCGCGCACCCGCTTCGTCCCGACATTGCCACGTCGGCAGTAGGGTGGGGTCGGGATGTCAGCACGGCTGTCAATTTGCCTCAAATTGAGTTTTAGCGCGTTTGGCAAAAAACCTAGCAAAATCTGGTGGGATTTTGTCCCGCAAACGTAAAGTGGTGGTGTTTCGTAAATTTTGCACCAAAAGTGGTGGTTTTATGCTATTTACTCTTTATGGAACCATTTACAATTCAACTTTGTTTTTTAGTGCATATGGATTGGTAGTATTTTTTGTCCCCAAGCCAAGTAGGGACCTGCAGTTTTATGGCACAATTATGGGATATTTGTTCTATCTAGTTAACCTTATAACTTGTATAAGAAACTTTGTTGTTAGTGCATATGGAATCAGGCACCCGACACAAAAAATAGTATTGAAAAGGGACATAATAGAAAAGGGATGTTTAGAGTAGCACGAATCCATTACAGACGAGAGTGGATTTAGTGACCAGCAAAGTTTAAAATCGGAATGTTAGAGTAGGCGTTATGGTGCTGGATTTCATATTTTCCCAAGATAACCAAACAACAGGGGACAGGGTGGTAATAATAAAAGACTACATGCTCACACGAGTACACGACCAGGAACGAACGAAGGAAAGGAGAGGCCTAGAACCAGCTAAGAATCACTAAAGTCTAAGACGACGAGGGGCAGCGGCCTGACTGCTTGCACGCATCCCCGACCTTGTCGTTGCTGAGGATCAGCTCCCGGTGGTGGCGAATCAGCAGCTCCTCGGCGGCGTCGAGCGCCTCCGCCTTGCTGCGGACCTCGGCGACGCTGCTCTCGGGCATCTTGTCGATCACGTTGAAGACGATCCCGAACGGCCCGAGCTCGCGCTTCATGAACTCCCCCAGCCGATGCATCGTCGCGGGGTCGGCGGCCGCCACGGCCGCAGGGCTGGTGGACACCCGGATGACCTCCGCCATGTTCTCCTGCCGCTGCAGCAGGTCGCTGTCCTCGGCCGTGGCGGCGGCTACTGCGCCGTGCTTGCTGTTGCTGGCGGCGAAGAGGGCGAGCGTGAGCAGGAAGAGGAGAAATTTGGCCATGGCGAGCGGTGAGTGTGAGACGATCGGTGGACGGTGCTGCATCTCTTGAGCAGGTAAGCTGAGTATATATGGCGGGCGGCGTGGGATGCCATTTGCAGGCAGGCATCGCGTTGTGCAACTACCGCCACCTGCTTGTTTGTTAGTTGGCGCAGTGTATGCGGCGTGAGAGGGAGAAGATGGAGTGTGTGACTGCTTGGCGCCAAAAGGTTCAGTACATGCCTGCAGACGGTACATGATTCCCATGATCCCATCTCACCTGACTCGCAAAAGGTTTTTTCGAAACAGAAAGTCCAATCCAGTCAAAATCGTACTCCAAATCGGCACATGGTCATCATTTGATTCGGTTTTGATTACACATTTTGATTCGGTTTTGATCTGATGGCGGGCGGGCGGGCGGGCAGTGTAAGCAAGCAGGACGTCCATTGATGCTTGGAAGTTGGAAGTCCAACTTCGGGTCAAAACTTTCCCAATCTATTTCAGATTAAAGAAGAGGCAAGAGCGATGAATCGTAAAGGGTACCTCCAGTAAAAAACTTCAGTACTTCTTGCCAAAACAATTATTTGCCTCATTTGTGAAATTTGGCAATGCAAAGTTTGATTTGGCAAGATGGCAACTTTGCCTTGGGTTTTCGCTTATTTGCTTTTAGTTAGTGTAGGAGTCATTCTAATTTTCTGTCAATTAGTGAACCATTCAAAACACTACCGTGCCTAATAAATGAAACAAACCTGGAATTTAATTTTGGCTCCTAGCTGCATATGAATGAATTGTTTAAGATCACATATTCAAATGTCCAAATATTCTAAAAAAATCGTATGTACATCCAGATATTTTTGTTCGCACGACACACAGTTTTGGGTGTAATGAACATTTTGTGGCCTGTATAAAAAAGATATTTTTCTATGTTCCAATAGGGATGCGCAATGTTTTCAGGCTGCATAATAGTTATTCTACATCCAAATTTTTTTTTTTGCAGCCAAACATGATTTTTACGCCACAAATTTTTTATCTTTCTTTGGAAACCAGGATGAACATAAAAAAATTAAGACAAGACATAACTTTTTTAAGCAACGTAAAAAAATACGACATAAAAATCATGTTTTTGTGTTTTTACACTATAATGACTCCTATACTGCAATTTTATATAGATTTTTTATGAGTCACTATGAACAGTAGTTATTAGTATACTAAACATAAATTTATAAATGTAACAACGTAAAATATGCTGAGTGAAAAAAATTTATTGTAAACATTGGATGCTGAATATCATTTCTCTCTTCCAGTATAACTATTCATGGCATATTTTTTGTATTTTTACAGTCTAAAAAACATTATTTTCCGTGAAATTCCTGTGCAAACATACATGCACAGATGTACACGAGATTATTTATTTTATACATTTTTATAAGTTTATATGCACCTAGGAGACAAAACATGTTAAATAGAACGCAGAAAAAGTGTTAACTATGACAATAATTCCATAGGAAAGGAAACAAACATCTATATTACTTCTAAAAATGTATGTACAGTAAATATTCGCTAGTGGGAACAGGAGAATATATTAAAATATCCAAAAAAACAGAGGACAAGAAAATTAGTCAGTTGTTTCTCAGTTAAATTACTCAGTTTCATAGGATTTCTTTTGGATTGCAATTGCAAACTCATGTGCAATTTTGAGGTGCACGAATCACAATGCAAATCCAACAGCCCTGAAGTCTATCTAGTCTAGCTCTAATCTTAATTGTTGATCGACCCAGAAGTAGAAAACATTGCGTTCTGCAACTGCCGTTTCTTTACTGGTTAGTTGGTGCAATGTAAGCGGCATGCGTAGCAGTGGAAAGAGTGTGAATGCTTTTAAACCGCCGCGATCTGGTACCCATGTTGAGCCTGCATCTGCATCTGTCTCATTTGTTTCAAAAACGATAGTACGAATTATGGTGCAGTGCATAGGATGGGGATTGGTGTATTCCGTCAATGTTCCTAGCAAGGCCCACATGCATCTGCATGATCTTATATTGTGTTAGCTTTTTCATCTCAGCGTGTAGCCTGCTCTAAACTGGTGTTCCTAGGACAGACCAACAAATATCTGGAGGCCATTAGGGTTACACAACTCTTACAACAAAGCACATGGTTAATTGCCCATTAGAAATGAATATCTCCACCGAAAGTAAATGCATATCAAAATATTTTTGATCAGTTTAATGTGGTGTGTAGAACATGTGCCGCCACAATAGTTACTCCGTTGGCCGGGCTGTTTAGAAAGTTCATAGACTCTCTTTTGGCAACATATGTAAAAATGGATGTTCCTTTTAAAACCAAATATCCATCCCTTTTCTCCAAACCTTCAATGATCAGCTTTGGAATAACAATTCAGATGATCTATGTATTCCCCCGTCTTTTAAAGGTTCCGCAGCTCCCCCTTGCCTTGCTAGCAAGTTGGTACAAATGGAATGCTGCTACGTGATCGCCATGGTCTGACGCCTATCTTGAGCCTGCAGCCCTGGATCTGCATGTGAGTGGTAGTGGTACTACATGATTAAGTTAATTGCCCGCAGACGGTTTCTCGTCTCATTTGCTTCATAATCGGTTGTACGAAGTAAGGTGCAGTTGTAGATGGGAATAGGACAGGACTGCTGTATTAAGTCAAAGTGGTCTTGTCGAAGTTTAAAATACAGTATTGCTTTTATGATGAAAATTTAAGGTCTAGCTTTAATTGGTTATGTCTCACAAAGATCTTATTAAAGGCATTATTTTTGAGAGTGGGAACTTTCTTCAAGATAAAAATCCAAGATCTATGATTGAGCGATGATAGCGCTTGTGCACCGTTCTCATCTTGGAGGCATTGGTTCTGGAGAAGCTGGACTTGTGGTGGTGTTAGTATTGTTGTTTCAAAGAGGGACTTTTTTTGCTAATTATTCTTTTCTTTTTAACTGTGTGCATTCGTATTGTCGTTTGGGCAATGCCTTATTGTAGAGGTTGGGTGTAGTTGGTATCTTCGCGATATTAATATATGTTCTTTAAAGAAAAAATTCAGGCAAAAATCAATGTTCCAGCCTATATTGGCGCCATTAGGATGACACAGCCCATACTGCAAAGCGCACGGCTAACTCCAAATGATTAAGATAAATATCAACTCGGATGCCCATTTTGAAACGATTATTTTCAACCAAATAAAATTCATACAAATACATTTTCTCATGAATTTAATATTTAACCATATGCCCACAATAGTTACTAGGTTCCTTAGAAAGCTTATTCTGGACAAGAGTTTTTTTGGGCATTATATCCAGAAGGGGATGTTCCTTCTAAAACCAAATATCCATCTATTTTTTCTGCAAAGCTCCGATGTAAAATATCTCTCTCGTTGAAGCATTAAGCCCATAGTTTTGGGGTTCAAGATCTACAATAGATGATTTTTTTATGCTGATGACAATTTTCAGCTTAACAACCAGAGAGATAAGATTTTAAAGACCTATTAAAAATATAAAATTATACATTTCATAGAGGCACATAATTTTTGGGGGCCTGCCAGTTTGAAAATGCGGCTTGTGGGCTAGTAATTGTCGGCTATGAATTAAGATATTCCTTTTGCAGATATTACATGATCAGATCCCATCAACCAAACAACTGGTCATCTGGGAAATGGCAAGATAGTGTTCGCTACAAGTTGTGTGGTGTTGAGAAATCCATATTTTCACCACTTTTTAGCTTAAAGATTATCTTTCTAGTTGACGAGGGTTAACTCGACAAATGTCCTAGATGAAGGACTTAGGATCGGGGAGATAGGGCGTCGGATGAGCTCGAAGGTAAAGTTAGTTGAAATAAGTGTGTATCGAAAGTAAACTTGGGCGTTTAACCTGGCTTGCTTTCAATCTGCCCCACTCCGTCCCCTCCTGGCCCCTATATATAGGTGGCCAGGTCTCGAGGATCGGGTTGGGTTCGATACAGATTACAATATCGATATACGGTAAGAACTCGTATTCGACTTATCATTACAATTGGGCCTAGCTTAATGAGCCTTAGGGGTACTCAACTAACGGGCTCTATCAACTATACCCTTGTCAGTAGCCCCTGAGATTCTACCAGAATTGCAGATTTAGGTTGAATCTCTAATCTTCAAATCTTCGACTTGGTCAATTCTTCGTCTTCTTCAAATCTTCGACTTGGTCTTTCGACTTATATTTTATGATGATAATCTGTTCGCAAGGGGTTTTGATGATCAAGCCTGACAACTCTGACGGATCAAGAGGTCAGTTAACTGCCGGAACAGATACTTGTCACCTACTTCAAATTCAATCCCCTTGGACTTGAATTCGGGATACCGGTCAAACCCATTCTTTTGCCTCATTTAGGACTTACAAAAAATGAGTCCCAGTGGTTCTCAGGGTACCCAGTGCGTCCACCAGGATTTTCTTCGCGTCGTAGACACGGATACATACCAGCAGAGCGCATCCATGTGCGTATACCAGGCCACACAGGACGGATCCCGGGGTCTTACCTTCGTGATAAATCACGGCATTCGAGTTTCGTTGCGATAACGCAACTCGAGAATCTTATGTCGCAGTCAAAGTTTGACTGAAAATATTCGGGTTTCTATAACCATAAAACTCGTTCCCGATGGGAGTAATCTCTCTTCAATTTGTCGACTACGTAGTCGAAGTTTTGTATGCTTATCCTTCTGCATCTTAAATATTCACCGTCTCATCTCTATCGGGTGCGCGCTCAGCGCTCCCGATGGGAGTAGCCCCCGAGGCTATGTTTGGCAACTTGTAGTCAAGCATAGGCTCAAAGTTCAGCTCTTCTTTCTTCTGTGGACCTCTTATTATTTGACGAGCCCCCGAGTCCAAGTCGAGGTTTTCTTATCTCATAATCTTCCCCCCTTTTTTTTCCTTCTTCTTTGATATTATCGTCTGCTGTGCGCAGAATTTAACTCTTGTTGTAAATTACGTTCACGGGCTTTGCTGTAGCCCGAAGGCCCAATAATATGTGCTTATAAATAAAGCGCCTGCTGATTAAGGTAAAAACCCTAATCAGACTCCTCCTCCGCCGCATCATCTTCTTCCTCCATCTAGGGTTTTTGCGAGGTTTTTCTGTTGCGCTCATGGCTGATGCTCAAGGTTCTCGTCTGACCCTTGGCTCTCCGGTAGCCCCACGAGGTCGGGGTCGCCCTCGTTGAAGTAAGAACAAGAAAACCACGCCAGCCGCCGCAGGAACTTCTTCTGACGTTCCGGCTAAGCGTCGTCCCGGCCGCCCTCCTGGGAGCAAGAACAAACCTAAAGTGACCAGCGCCACTCCAGGCCCTGCTGCTCCTCCTTCTGCTGCGCCTGCTGCTCCCGCTGCTCCTCCTCAAATCTTCTCCTTCCTCTGCATTGCCATGGCGCAATGCCGTGAGATTCAGCGATTACCGCTGAATTTTACGAAGTTTATGGATGGCCGCGAGCTGCGAGAAGCTGTTCTCCGTGAACAATCTGGCGGCGGCATCCCATACGAGGTGGAGGTATGGTACGATGGCGACGGCGAACAGTACTTCAGGGGAGGCTGGGCGCAGTTTGCGGAGGACCATGACATCCGTCAAGGTTTCTTCATGGCCTTCGACTTCCATATCGGGACGTCAAAGTTCGACGTGAAGATCTTCGATGGCACTCTTTGCCAGAGGGAATATGAAGCTTGAAGTCCACCTCCGTTAGGACTTTCTATGTTTTTTATGTAATTTCTTTTCATCGTGTCCTTGCTACTTATCTGTAATGAATATTGTCCAAGTGCTCAATGTCTTTTGCTAGTACCATGAGAACAATTTATGTTCTGAGGTATGTTTTCCATATATTGGTCTCTTTGCGAACCAAAATAGGTAGGAATACTATCGGGTTCTTCTTATGAACCAAATTCTCTCAATATTCATCGGGTTGTCTAAACAACCTTATAATAAGGAAAAAACCTTCATCTTGCTATAATAATTTTTCGTACGACCCAGGGGTTGAAGCCCCCGAGTGGAAAAGTAACACAAGAATCGTACAATTTTGTCGAGTTCAACCCAAAGAACCCGACCCGTGGCCTCATGTTCTGGGTTCAGAAGGCTAACTCGAATATATTGATATCTTTATATTTAGTCTACGCGTAAAAACGTCGTAGCTGTTCTGCATTCCACGGGTTACTTTTGTCCTTCCCAGTCTTCTTGTCTTGTAGTCGATATGCTCCTCCTGGTATGACTTCCGTGACGATGTAAGGTCCCACCCCAGGGGACTCCAATTTCCCATGGCTATCTTGCCTAAGTCGCAAAACAAGGTCTCCTACCACGAAGGATCGTGGACGAACTCGACTAGTATGGTAGTTTCGTAAGCTTTGTTGATATTGTGTAGCCCTTTCTAATGCTTTGTCTCTTGCTTCATCTAGCGCATCGACGTCGTCTTGCAATGCTTCTGTCGATGTCGCCTCATCATATGATGTCACTCTTGGAGCCTCGTGTGTAACTTCGACCGGAAGCACGGCTTCTGCGCCATGGACCAGGAAGAAAGGAGTTTCTTGAGTTGCTGCATTGGGCGTAGTTCGTAGGCTCCAAAGAACGGAGGGCAATTCTTCAACCCAAGCGCTCTTGGCTTTCTCGAGAGGTGCTAAAAGCCTCTTTTTTATTCCACTACTTATCAGGCCATTGGCTTTTTCGACTTGCCCGTTTGTCTTCGGGTGCGCCACAGATGCAAATTTAAGCTTGATCCCCAATCCTTCGCAGTAACTTTTGAATTCTTTTGAAGTAAAATTTGTCCCATTGTCTGTGATGATGCTGTGTGATACACCAAAACGAAAAACTATCGACTTGATGAAGCTGATTGCTGCTGCAGAATCTTGAGTTGTTACTGGAGCCGCTTCCACCCATTTGGTGAATTTATCGACTGCCACTAGCATATAGACATGCCCTCCAGGCCAAGATTTGTGCAACTTTCCCACCATGTCAAGTCCCCATTGTGCAAAGGGCCAGGATAATGGTATTGTTTGTAGCTCCGCTGCTAGTGCATGTGGTCTGGATGCAAACCTTTGACATGCTTCACACTTTCGAACTATATCTTTTGCGTCCTCGATGGCTGTTAGCCAATAGAATCCCGCTCGAAAAGCTTTTGCCGCTATTGCTCTGCTGCTAGCGTGATGACCACATACTCCGCCGTGTATGTCTTTCAATATTGCTTGCCCTTCCTGGGGTGTAACACAACGCTGCAAAACGCCGGTAATACTTCTCTTGTATAGTTTTCCTTCCAACACAACAAACGCTTTCGCTCTTCGAGTTATCCTCTTAGCCTCCACTGCATCTTCTGGGAGCTTTTTATTTATCATGTACGCAAGATATGGCTGCATCCATGTTTCTTCTATTATCATGACCTCCTCTGGTTCTGTCGTAGCCCCCGAGCCTGCCGTGGTAGTCGAACTTTTAGCATTTTCTATTGATCTTTCCGCTATTTCTTCCCAAAATACTCCAGACGGCACAGGTAAGCATTGTGATCCAATATTTGCTAAAGTATCGGCTTCTTCATTGCTGTTCCTGCTGATGTGCGAGACTTCGCATCCATCGAACGTTCCTTCTAGATAATGGTACAAATTCTTGTAGGCCATCATATTGTCGTTGATTGCATCACACCTGTTCATGACTTGCTAAACAACAAGGTTAGAATCTCCAAATATTTTTAGGCGAGTTGCTCCACAAGCTTTAGCCATCTTCATTCCGTGCAACAAAGCCTCGTACTCCGCTTCATTGTTAGAAGCCTGTGGGAAGCTCATCCTTAGGACATACTTTAATTTGTCGCCATGAGGTGATATCAATACTACTCTTGCGCCTGCGCCTTGGACTCGCTTAGAACCGTCGAAGTACATTGTCCAAGTACTCGATAAATCTGGTGGTCCCGTGCTTTGCAACTCGAGCCACTCTGCTGTAAAATCTGGCAAGATTTGCGACTTGATCGCCTTCCTTTTTTCGTACGTGATGTCCATGGGAGATAACTCGATTCCCCACAAAGAGACACGGCCCGTTGCTAAAGGGTTGTTCAATATGTTCGATAGTGGTGCTTCATTGACCACTATAATTGGGTGCACAGTAAAGTATTGTCGTAATTTACGTGCAGTTGTGAAGACGCCGTATGCCAACTTCTGATAATGCGGGTACCTCTGTTTGGTTGGAGATAGCACTTCACTGATGAAATATACCGGTCTCTGGACGCCATGAGCTTTGCCTTCTTCACTTCTTTCGACTACTAGAACTGTACTTACCACCTGATGGGTTGCGGCGATGTACAGCAGGAGTGGCTCTTTTTCTCTAGGTGCGACCAGCACTGGCGGCGTGGAAAGCACTTTTTTCAATTGCGCAAATGCTGCGTCTGCTTCTTCTGTGCATTCGAATTTGTCGTCTGACTTTTTCATGAGTGCATAAAAAGGAAGTGCCTTCTCCCCTAATCGAGCAACGAAACGACTCAAAGCCGCGACGCGTCCTGCTAATTTCTGTACGTCGTGGAGTTTCGTGGGTTTCCCCATTGTTAGAATTGCTTGAATCTTCTCTGGATTTGCCTCTATTCCCCGTGCTGATACCAAGAACCCCAAAAGTTGCCCTGCTGAGACTCCGAAGGAACACTTTGTTGGGTTCAACTTAAGCTTGAACTTGGTCAGGTTGTCGAAGGTTTCTGCCAAGTCGCTGATTAAAGATTTCTCCTCTCTTGTGGTGATGACTACATCATCAATGTAGACTTGTATGTTGCGCCCTATTTGGCTCCCGAGACAACTTTGCATCATCCTTTGATAAGTTGCTCCTGCATTTTTTAGGCCGAATCGCATCACTTGGTAGCAAAACACCCCATACGGTGTGATGAAGGCCGTTTTTTCCTCGTCCTCTTTCTTCAGCTTGATCTGGTTATAGCCAGAATATGCATCCAAAAAGGAAAGGCTTGCGCAGCCCGCTGTTGAATCGATTATTTGATCGATGCGGGGTAAAGGGAAGGGATCCTTTGGACAGTGCTTATTGAGAGATGTGTAGTCGACACATACTCTTTGTACGTCTGTGTTCTTCTTGGGTACTATTACTGGGTTCGACATCCAACTCGAAGTTTTGATTTCTCTGATAAATCCAGCACTTTCTAATCTGTGCAATTCTGACGCTATTGCCTTCCTCTTGGGTTCATCAAATCGTCGCAGTGGTTGCTTGACTGGTTTCGCCTTGGGATCTACATTTAGTGTGTGCTCGACGAGTTCCCTGGGAACCCCTGGCATGTCCGATGGACACCAGGCGAAGATTTCCCAGCGCTCACGGAGGAACTCGACGAGCGCGCCTTCCTATGCGGGATCCAAGTTCACCGCAATTGATGTCGTCTTGTTTGGATCCGTAGGGTGGACCTGAATTTTCTTTGAATCCTGCGTTGTGTCGAAAGCCTTATCTGGCAGGGATCGTCCAACGTCGGGTAGCACATTATGATCTGTTTCTCCTTTTAACCTCTCGTATTCTGCTGTCATGCCAAAGGTTTGCGCCATCTTGTTGAATTCTCTGTCGCATGTATTGGCTACCTCAAAGCTCCCTTGTACTGTGATTGTTCCTTTGGGCCCTGGAATTTTTAACGTGAGATACGCGTAGTGCGGTACTGCCATAAATTTTGCAAATGCTGGGCACCCCAGGATTGCATGATATTGTGACGGCCAATCCATAACTTCGAACTCCAGTTTCTCTCTTCTATAGTTTTCGCTGCTACCGAAGCAGACATCGAGTTCTATTCTTCCCAAAGGGTAGTTTGCTGCTCCTGGTACTATCCCGTGGAAAGAGCAATCTGTTGGCTTCAGACTCGTTGGTGAGATGCACATAGCCTTCAGTGTTCTAGCATATATTAAATTTATGCCGCTCCCTGCATCCATGAACACTCTTCCGATGTCGTATCCTCCTATTTGTGCTTTTAGAACCATAGGCGAGTGGCCCGGCCTAGGAACTTTCCGTGGGTGGTCTGCTCTACTGAACTTGACTGGTTGCTCTGACCATCGCAGGTACTCTGTGGTGGCCGGTGGTGATGATATTGCTAGGTTCACTTGCCTGGTTATGCTCTTTCGCTCTTTTTTCGACTTGGGCACCGGTTGAATCATAGCTGATATGTATACTTTTGACTCTAGGTGCTTTGACAGTCTTTGAGTTTGATATCCTTGACTTCTGCGTTTTTCTCCTTGCATTCCTTCTTGGCTCGAGCCCATTGCACCTTGCAACCTTAGGAATGTTCTGCAATCCTTCATCTGGTGATTTGAGACCCTTTTCCCGTCGAGGTACGCGTAGTGGATTCGACAAGGTCCGTATAGCATACCCTCAGCCGAAGGACCAGAGTATCTTGATTTTTATGTTCCTTTTGCTGGAAACCTCCTACTTTCGTATCCTTCCTCTTCTTCTAGTATATAGCCTGCGGCTACCTGATTTCGCCTTCCTTGGTTGCCCCCGCTGCGGTATCGTCTCCTTTGTCGACTTATCCTGTCGACTTCTGGCGAACGTCCTCTTTTATTTTTATACGCGTCCTCTCCATCAGCGAATTTGTTGGCTTGTTCCATTAGCTCAGTTACTGTCGTAGGTCTTGTTCTTCCTATTTCTTCCACAAGATCTGAGCGATGAAGTCCTTCTGAAAAGGCGTCTATTGCTCGTTCATCGGAGACGTCCTCTGCTGAGTTTTTGATTATACTCCAGCGTTGTATATAAGATCGTAGCGTTTCGCCTTTCTTCTGCAAATATGCTTTAACTTCTTCCAGTGATGCTGGGCGCTTGTAGGTGGAACAAAAATTTCTTGCGAATTGACTTTCGAGTTCCCCCCAGCTTCCAATGGATTCGTCGGGTAGGGTGTTCAACCAAGACCGGGCAGCGCCGATGAGGTGTAGCTGCAAACTTTGCATTGCAGTCGCCTTTGTTCCTCCTAATATCTGTACTGCCTGTAGATAATCTGATAGCCATAAGGTGGGTTCCTGCGACCCGTCGTACTTGCTCTGATCATGGGGTAATTTAAATCCTTTGGGTACTCGCGTTTTGCGAACCCTACGGGTAAAGCATAACGCACCCATATCTTTATCATCGTCTTCGTAATTTTCTTCCCTCCAAGCGTGCCGTGATTTATCTACTCGAGGTTGTGCTATTATACTTCTTGCATCTTCCTTCCTTTTCTGTCATTTTTTCTCTTCTGATGAATCACTATAGTCATCGTTTGAGTACTTGTACCTGAATTTCTCCTTGCCGCCTCCCTTGTATTTTGTCAACTTCACCTCTGGGGCTTGCTCCCTGATTTTACCTTCTACTATTCCAAGGCTTCATATCGCGGCTTGGTGCATATTTTCTTGCGGGTCTCCATGTTCTGGTTTTGTAGCTAGCAAATATGCTTGCGCTGCTGCCAATGCTGCCTCTGGCGTTTTTTGTGCCAGGTTATCTTCCTCCTCTTCTAGCTGCGGGGTGGGGCTCCTCGAGTACCCTTCTTCTTTGTCGCGTGCTGCTGCCCCCTACTGTGCTTTGGATCTCTACGCCTTTCTCTGCTATATTCTGAATCTTCGCTATAGTCTTCCCAGTATTCTTCCCTTGATGTACTGTTACTATTTTGAAACATCATGTCTCTTTCCTCCCTTAGTTTCTTCTTGTGCTGGTATAGTGCATACTGATATCCCATTAGAACTTCTCTTCTCGACCCCTCGGGTACTTCTGTACCATGATTAATGGCTGACGTAATCATTCTCCATTCACCAGTCGAGACGTGGATTTTCTCTTTTTCCCTTTTGTTGTGATCTTTCCCTCGTGTATTTTTGCCTCTGATCTTTATTGGTTTTCATCAAAAGAGGTGTTTATAAAAATTTCAAATGGTGTTGGAAAAGAGAAAAAGCTTTGTGCAAAATAGTGGTACAAGAAGGAGCTTGTGTAGACTGCGGCTTAGGCTTTTTCATGTCATGCTTGATGTCTTTTTGATAGTATGCTTAGTGGTTTTGCCGTAGCATGACTTGTCTCAAATAACTGAGATTGCTTTATGAGCCTTTGAAAAAATCATGCGTTGTTTTTATTGTATGGAAGCATTATTTTGGTTTTCTCCTTGATGCTTTATTTGGGTTGATTTGGCGCATGCTCACACATGTTAGACTCTTACAAAGTCGCCAATAGCCTTCATGATCATTTAGTTTTTGACTTTTGATGCCATCGTATGCTTCTTTTAATGTCGTTTTGTTACTTTGCATGATTATGGCCATTATTGCTCTCTTAGTTGGTCGCTCCCAGTCTTTTGCTAGCCCTCGCCTTGTACTGAGTATGAGCTCTACTCGTGCATCCAACTCCTAAAAGCCAAAGTTTGCCATTGTGTCCACTATAAACTCCTATGCATGGTATTTGTAAGCCATTCCAAAGTAAAATTTTCATGTGCTACCTTTCAAAAACCTTCAAAACACTTCTCGTTTTGTAACACTGTTTTCAACTCATGGGGACGTAGTGGTCGGATTTGCTATCTTCTATATTGCTTATTCCAAAAAGAAAAAAAGGGAAAAAAAGAAAGAAAAAAAAGGCACTCCTCCATGGAAAGTGAATGTTGGTGGGCACCCGATGGAATCGGTTAGCCATGGTTTGTGAAAGGAAAAAAAGGTGGCGAGGAGTGCCAAGCTTTATAAAAGAGCACAAAAGTGCCAATCTCTCTCTCAAAAACTTGCTTCATTTTTGTATGGAAGATAGTAAGAACCCCATTGCCAGTCGTTGACAAAGACAACCACCTCTCAAAACCAATTTTTATCTCTCTGTTTTACAAATGAAAAGCTCTAGCACATGTTTAATCACTGCTTCCCTCTGCGAAGGGCCTTTCTTTTACTTTTATGTTGAGTCACCACCTTCTTTCTTTATGCACCATTAAGAGAGCATAGTTGTCATTCTTAGTATGATATGCATTGTCCCAAAGTTCATTGATTGATTCATATTGTTGGTTTCACTTGTTCTTAAATTATTTGTATCTAGTCGCCCTCTTAAACTTGAAGGTGTCCTATGCATTTATGTTTTGCTCTCTTTGAAGGACAAGCTGAAAACCATTTGTATCTTTTTCCTTATGATTTGACACACGTTTGACTTTCATTGTTTCATTTTCATGATCTTTTGTTTGTGTTCATTTGCATGTTTACAACATGGTTGCTAAGTTCTTATTGTCATGATTATATCTTCATGCCCATGTTTTAAGTTCTTATGATCTCAGCTCACCAATGCTTACATATATGATCAAGATTGTGTAGGTGCATGTCACCTCAAAAATTATTCTTTTGTTATCACTTACCTACTCGAGGACGAGCAGGAGTTAAGCTTGGGGATGCTTGATACGTCTCAAACGTATCTATAATTTTTGATGCTCCATGCTTGTTTTTACACCATTTGCCTAATGTTTCGTTACACTTAGTGGCACTTTTATGCATTTTCCGAAACTAACCTATTAACAAGTGCCACAGTGCCAGTTTCCTGTTTTCTGCTGTTTTTGTGTTTCAGAAGTGATACACAGGAAATATTCTCGGAATTGGACGAAACAAGTTCCTGAAGTCTTATTTTACCCAAAAGCTTCCAGAGATCCGAAGGAGAGTAGGAGGCGAGGGACCAGGGGCCCACACGCACAGGTGGCGCGGCCAGCCCCTGGCCCGCGCCACCCCCGTGTGTGGCCGCCTGGCCCCTCCTCTGACATCGCCCCTTCACCTATAAAGACCCCCCGACGAGAAAAACCTAAGTACCCAATCAGATTTCCAGTACACATCGCGATCCGCCGCCGCCGTCGACCCGAACATCGGGAGGGTCCAGAAGCTCTTCCTGGCACCCTGCCGGAGAGGGGAATCGCCACCGGAGGTCTTCTTCATCGCCATGCTTACCTCTGGAGCGATGAGTGAGTAGTCTACCTTGGACTATGGGTCCATAGCAGTAGCTAGATGGTTGTCTTCTCCACCATGTGCTTCATGTTTAGATCTCATGAGCTGCCCTACATGATTGAGATCACCGTTATGTAATTCTACATGTTTGGTTTGTTGGGATCCGATGAATATTGGTGTTTATGATTGAGTTGCTGTACTGAATTATATCTTTTGTTATCTCTATGTTGTTTATGATCTTGCATGCTCTCCGTTGTTAGTAGCTATCTTGGCCGAGTAGTTGCTAGTGACTCCAAGAGGGGGTATTTATGCTCGATAGTGGGTTCATGCCTCTATTTCACCTGGGGGAGTGACAGAAACCTCTAAGGTGGTAGATGTGCTGTTGCTACTAGGGAGAAAACAACATTCATATGCTCAAGGGCATATGCTTTGTTTACATTACACACTTTGCTTAATGCAATTATCTGTTGTTCGCAACTTAATACTTCTAGGGTGTTCGGATTGATATCTCAGGGAGTGGATTATTAGTCATAGATGCAGTTGGATGGCGGTCTATGTATTTTGTTGTAATGCCCAGAGTAAATCTCATAGTGATCTTCTTGACATATCACGTTATCTTTATTCTATCAATTGCCCAACTGTAATTTGTTTACCCAGCATGTGTTATTTATTTATGGAGAGACACCACTAGTGAACTGTGGACCCCGGTCCTATTTACATCATATTGCTATCACCTGTTTACTTTACTCGTACTGTTTATTTTACTCGCATAATATATTGTTTTCCACTCGATACGCTCATAATCTTTGTTTCAAGCAAACCGGTGAGATTGACAACCTCATCGCAAGTTGGGAACAAAGTACTTGGTTGTGTGTGTGCAGGTTCCGCATCACCTTCAGTTGTCATTGTCTCTCCTCTCCTGATCGATATTAAACCTTGGTTTCTTAACTGAGGGAAGACTAGCCGCTACACTCATCATACCTTCCTCTTGGGGTTCCCAACGGGCTGGTTATTCACCACGCACAAGGACAGTCTGCTTCACATCAACTGGTCGCCATCAGCTAATTCTCTGGCGCCATCAACAAGTAGCAAGATGCTGCAGCTCATCTCAACAATTTTGTTGAGCTATGTGAGATGGAGAGATATAAGGATGTAGAAAGTGATATTATTAAGCTCAAGTTGTTTCCTTTTTCTTTGAGAGGAAAAGCTAAAGATTGGTTGCTGTCTTCGACTAAGAATAGTATTGATTCATGGGCTAAGTGTAAGGATGCTTTTATTGGTAGATACTATCCTCCTGCTAATATTATATCTCTGCGCAGCAATATTATGAAGTTTACTCAGTTTGATAATGAACATGTTGCTCAAGCTTGGGAAAGAATGAAATCTATGATAAAGAATTACCCCACTCATGGACTGACTACTTGGATGATTGTCCAAACTTTTTATGCAGGACTGAATTTTTCTTCGAGGAACCTACTTGATTCAGCTACTGGAGGCACTTTAATGTCCCTCACCTTGGGCGCCGCAACAAAGCTACTTGACAACATGATGGTAAGTTATTCTGAATGGCACACCGAGAGAGCTCCACAAGGTAAGAAGGTAAATTCTGTTGAAACCTCTTCCTTGAATGATAAGATTGATACCATTATGGCTACGCTTGCTAATGATAGGACTCATGTTGATCCTAATAATGTTCCTTTAGCCTCTCTGGTTGCTCAAGAAGAGCATGTTGATGTGAATTTCATTAGAAATAATAATTTTAATAACAATGCTTATAGGAACAATTTTGCTAGTAACAATTATAGGCCGTATCCTTCTACCAATGGTAATGGTTATGGTAATTCTTATGGTAATTCCTACAACAACACTAGGGCCGCGCCCTCCGAGCTTGAGGTAATGCTCAAGGACTTCATCGGTAAGCAAACTGCTTTTAACAAGTCTGTTGAGGAAAAGTTAGGCAAAATTGATATTCTTGCTTCTAAAGTTGATAGCCTTGCTCATGATGTTGAACTTCTGAAATTAAAAGTGTTGCCCAATGATGTGAAAGAGAACAATGTTTTTGTTACTGCTAACGCTATTCAAGTTGGAATTAATGAAAATCTTAGATTGTTAGCAGAATTGCATGCTAGATGGGAAAGAGAGGATGAGATTGCTAGGAATTTGAAAGTTTGTACTATTACTACCTCTGATGATGTTGTTCCTAATGCTAGCAATCCTCTTACTTTGGTTGGGGTAGAGAAAACTCCCACTCCTTGTGCTAAAAAGCCTAAAACTGCCAAAACTTTTTCTGAAAAGAGTGCTGAAATTTTTCAGAGTGTAGGAGATGATAGCTCTATTTCTTTTAATGATTTTGATGTTGATGGCTGCAATATATATGAAGTTATTTTGTTCTTGCAAAAGCTTTCTTTGACTCCCAATGCTAGTTCTTTAAATATTGCTTTTACTAAGCATATTACCAATGCTCTCATAAAAATTAGGGATGAAAAGTTGAAGCAAAAAGCTTCCGTTCCAAAGAAGTTAGAAGATGGTTGGGAAACCATCATTGATATGAATGTTAATGGTTTTGATTGTCATGCTTTATGTGATCTAGGTGCTAGTATTTCTATCATGCCTAGAAAGATTTATGACATGCTTGATTTACCACCGCTTGAAAAATGTTACTTTGATGTTCCTATTGCTGATGTTGCTAAGAAGAAACCTTTGGGAAGGATTAATGATGTTCTTATTGTGGTTAACAATAACCTTGTTCCCATTGATTTTCTAGTTATGGACGTTGAATGCCATGCTTCATGTCCTATATTTTGGGAAGACCCTTTCTTCGAACTGTAGGTGCCATCATTGATATGAGAGAAGGCACCATAAAATATCAATTCCCACTAAAGAAAGGTATGGAACACTTCCCTAGGAAAAGAAAGAAATTACTTTTTGACTCTATTCTTAGAGCAAATTATGATCTTGATGCTTCATCACTTGATGTTACTTGATTCGCAATTTTCTGCGCCTAGCTCAAAGGCGTTAAAGAAAAGCACTCTTGTGAGATAACCCAATGTTTTATTTCCAGTACTTTTTCTTTTATTTGAGTCTTGGAAGTCATTACTACTGTAATGACCGCTCCTTATCTTGTTTATTTTGTTTTTGTGCCAAGAGAAGCCTCTAATTTGAGTGAGGTAAAGATTTGGGGATGTTGCTGTCCTGAAACTGTTTTCCGTGCTGCACCGTAAAAATTCGTATAAATTCCACTGGTGGAAAAAGGGCCTATGGTCCCGGTTCATTTGGGCCATTGGTCCCGGTTGCCGAACCGGGATCCATTACTCGGGACCAATGCCGGTCCCGGTTCCAGCACGAACCGGGACCGATAGGTCTCCACGTGGACGCGCTGCGGGGCGAGGGGGCCTGAGTCATTGGTCCCGGTTCGTAGGATGAGCCGGGATCGTTGATCCAGGGTTTTTTTTCCCATTTAGGGTTCAGGGTTTTATTTGGTGTGTTTTGTATTCAATTTAATGGTATTATATATATACATCAATAATGAAGGAACCACACTATATATATATATTACACATCATGGTCACGAATATATTATTCACCGTCTCATCCGTCGTGCTTGGTCGCTATTACAATCGGTAACTCACACAAATTTGATTTTACATCTTCTTTTTTACACTTCACCCTTCTAAATGAACCGGGTAATAGTATTCTCCTTTCGGATCTATGACTTGTTCTAATAAGAAACCGGCAATTTCCTCTTGAATTGCTTGCACGCGTTCCCGTGGTAGAAGACCGTCCCGCATCCGTTCGATCTAATTTAAAGAAGGGGATCAATATATATGAATGAAACTAAACACAGTTGATGGTAATAAAATAATGTTGAGATTATTGTTTATCGTACTTCAAGTTTTTTGATGTTTCGGTCTGCACCCTTCTCTTTGGTCGTCTAGCGAATGAACTCGCAGACATAGTATCCACATAAGTTATTTCCAGCTTCTTGCCTCAAGCACTTTACGAGAACGGAGTTCAATCAAAATAAGAATCAAGCATGATAATTGTATTGAAACTAGAATCAAAGAGATACGTGGATCTAGCAAGTAGTACTTACATTCAATGGTTTAAATGTAAGCTCTGGCTTCCAAACACCCCTAGTGTTGGCGGTGAACCGTTTCCAAGCCTTCTGGAGGCATTCCTGCATGTTCGCCCAATTTCCTAAAGGTGTGCGTTTTGAGTCCATGACTTTGACTACTCCTTCGTCAACACTAATGATTAACAGAATAAAGTGGAAGCTGCACAGACATAATGAGTCAAATAGCTTAACATCGAGTAAAGCGAAAACAAAATGTGTACAAGACAGTAACACTCACTCGAAGTTGTAAGGAAATAGTATTTCCCTTCTGTTGCTGAAATACTTCAACGATTGTACCAAGTTATCCTCTGTCTCTTTGGGTTTTTTTTTGAGAGTATCTTCATGAACGAAATTGCAGTCAACGAACCCAAGGTCAAAGATTCCTCCTCGGTCGCATTCGAGAATCTTCATTCTGCATATATAATTAGTATAATGATGAGTAAGATTATACAAGCAACGAATGAGCTGAGCTAGAAAGACTTAATAATACTTACAGGCAATAGGCACTGACAATAGTTTTGTCGAGGGCGTCTTGTTGGTAAAACTGAAATAATTCTAGAAATTCCATCAGTAAGAAGCCATCTCCATGACCGTAATGGTGGTGTTTATATCCAGCATAGATCCAGTTTGTGGATTCAGCACAGGCTTGTATGTACCAGTTATGCAATCTCCGCATTTTTGTTGGTAGATCTTTGAATAACTCGGGTTTGACGAGAGGATCCCCGTACCGGTATTTGTACGCTATTTGCTGGTACCCCTCGAACTCATCCAGACGGCTCATGTACTCAGCAATAGACAGTCCATATAACTTGGCCTTTTCTCCGTAGAGTTGAATAAACTCCGGATCAATGTTCGGATCATGCCGCTCCTGGGCTCTCCACTCATTGGTATCGTACACTTTGAGCGGTTCGATCGATTGATTTTTCTGTTGTCCGAGCTGGGCAACTTCTTTCCCGACTCTCCGCTCTTTTGCCTCAGGTGACTTGGTAATAGAGCGATTATAGTCAGGTGTGAGCGCTATGGGTTGGTGAAGCTGAATCTTAAGCGCGGCTGCTTTGGCTTTATCTTCTGCGGTGACCGGGAAGATCAATGGCTCCGTCGGCTTTGGATTTTTCTTGTTAGCCATGTCAGTCTTCCACTGTTGATAATGGGCATCTGCGGCCGTAGCAATTTCCTCATCTGTCTTCTCGTAAGGAAGCTTCTTCATATTCTGATGAGGTACTCTTGGGAGGGGGCGATAGCTTACGTTTCGGTGATCGGAACGTGCTCTTGCTGCTGCTGGTGGTGCTGCCCCTCTTAGTATACTTCCGCTTTAGTCTCTGAGGCTCAGGGGACGGAGACGGCTGACGCGGCGGCGGAGACGGCTGAGGCGGCGGTGGAGACAGCTGCAGTGAGTGGTGAGGCGGTGAAGGCGACGGTTGCGCTGGAGAATGGTGAGGTGGCGGCGAAGGTGGACTGCTGCTATGAGGAGTGGGTGGCCTTGGCGGGACATAATTTGGAAGCACGATGTGCTCCTTTGGCCATACAATAGTCCCCCCTTTGGCTTCTCCTAGTTCAGTCAGGTCCCTATCTTCCCCTGCAGGGTGGTCCAGCTTCAGCTCCTCAAAATCTTGCTTGACATCATCCACCGTGACGACAGCGTACCCTTTTGGAATCGGTCTGCAATGCCAAGTTCCGTTAGGCGCAGTTGGTACGGCCATGCCGACCGCCGCTGTCACCCTTAAGTTCATAACTTGCACCTTTAGCTCACAAGCTGTGCTCTCCGTGATATCATCCACTGGGTAGCGTTTAGGAGGAGCCATCGTCAGTGCATCATCATCACCATCGTGGAGCTGGGTGGAAGCGACGCTGCTTTTCTTATTTGATAGGGCGTCGATACCATCGAATGCAGCTTCTACCATGTGCCGCTGAGATTGGCTGCTGATACCTTGCTGGCTAAGTCTGTCGAGTTGATCCTGTTGCCGCTTTAATGCTTCTTCTACATTACGCAGCCGGTCTGCAGCTGCCGCTTTCTCAGCTGCCTCCCTTTCCTTTCTCCTCTGATGACTTTTATCGGGATATCTCTTCATTTCCGCGGGGAAGGCAACCTTCCACGGCTTGGAGCCCGGTGTGCCTCGTGCTCGTCCGGTGTGTTCATCACTTTTGAGGGCTCGTGTGAGCTCGTCGTTCTCTCTATCGGGAACGAACCGTCCCGCTTCCACATCTTGTACTGCACTTCTAATATCTTCGATGGGCAGTAGGGGATGATCTTTGTGTTTCTGGGTATATATTGCCCTCCCTTCTTCGTCCAACGTGCCCCCATGGCCGTAAAACCAGTTTCTCGCCCGTGGTGTCCATGTTGTGGGCTCTGGTCTGATCCCGGCAGCAATATACTTGACCTCAAGTGCATCCCACTTAGGCATGCAACCGGCGTAGCCAGCAGACCCCATATTATGGTGGTACACTTTCTTAGCAGCGTTCTCTTGATTTATTCTCGACCTTTCCAAAGCTTTCTCCGATGTCTTGTACTTCACAAAATCAGCCCACTGGTGTCTTAACTTAGCATAGCCGGCTTGATTAAAATCCGGAGTCTTGTCTAACTTGACAAACTTAAGGTACAGTTTTTTCTTCCAGTTCTTGAATGCCTCGGCCATCTTGATCAGAGCAAACTTCTTTACTCTTTTAAGTAGCTCCTTATTTGCTTCCTTCTCCTCATCTGGATTCACATCTAGCCTCGGCAGGAGGAAATTAAGCATAAGCCTGTCAAAAAGCTTATCTTTGGCGACGTCGCCGACAAACAGGACTCCACCGCTGCTTGGCCGATTCCATTCTTGAACGATGATCGGGATGTGGTCCCTCACAAGAACTCCACATTGCTTGACAAATTTTTTTGCGACATCTTCAGGAGCTAGCGGTTGGCCGTCTACACCGACCACTTCGATCCTATAACTCACTTTGTTGTCCAACTTTTTGGTTGGGCCTCGTTTTGTTCTGACGGAACAAGTGCTCGATCCGGAGGGCTAAAATAAGAAAGAGTGTTAATATATGCATGTATATATATAGACA
>QXEO01000457.1:2104317-2267033 GCA_007115705.1 Dactylis glomerata | reverse complement strand
TCCCGAAGCACATAATCCGGTGAATTCCTATGTCCTTAGACACCTTCAGGCCATGCACAAGTGCCTCATATTCCGCACATTATTTGATGCTGCAAAGTGAATTTGCAGGACGTATCTCAGCTGGTCATTCTTTGGTGAACTGAGAACTATGCCGGCACCCAAGCCATGGATTGTCTTGGACCCATCGAAATGCATCCTCCAATAATTGGCATCTGGCAATGGTGGCTCATACTGTATCTCGGCCCAGTCAATAAAGAAATCAGCCAAGACCTAGGACTTGATTGTATCCCTCTTATCGTACTGCGGTGTATATGGTGAAAGCTCTATTGCCCACTTTGCTATCCGGCCGCTGGCATCTTTGTTGCCTATAATTTCCGAGATAGGGGCCTCGGCCACTACCCGGATTGGATGCTCTTGGAAGTAATGCTTGAGCTTCTTGGCCGCCATATAGACACCATAGGTCATCTTCTGATAGTGGGGGTAGTTTTGCTTTGAGGTGGAGAGAACTTCACTCAGATAATATACCGGCCACTGCACGGTTTTGCCTCCTTCCTCTCGCTCTACTACCACCACAGCACTGACAACTCGGTTGGTTGCCGCTATATAGAGCAACATTGGCTCCCGGGCATCGGAGACGCTAATACCGGCGCTGTTGACAACAACTGTTTCAATTCCTTGAAAGCTGCATCTGCTTGCGTTGTCCAGACAAATGTGTCGGACTTTTTCATCAACTGATATAACGGCAGAGCTTTCTCTCCCAGCCGGCTTATGAAGCGGCTCAGGGATGCGAGGCACCCAGTGAACTTCTGTACTTCCCTCAAATCTGTCGGCGGCTTCATCCTTTCTATGGCACGAATCTTGCCGGGATTCACCTCAATACCCCGGCTGGAAACAAGGAAACCGAGCAACTTGCCCGCCGGCACACCAAAGGTGCACTTAGCCGGATTCAACTTCATCCGGAATCTCCTCAGGTTCCCAAAGGTTTCCCGGAGATCATCTATGAGAGTCTTGCTCTCCTTGGTTTTTATGACGATATCATCGACATATACCTGCACATTTTTATCTATCTGATCGTGCAAACACTTTTGCATACACCTTTGGTAAGTTGCGCCGGCATTTCTTAAACCGAACGGCATAGTGAGATAGCAATAAGCCCCGTACGGGGTAATAAAGGATGTCTTTATTTGATCAGGCTCATACAAGGGGATCTGGTGGAAACCAGAATAGGCATCTACAAATGATAACAGTTCACATCGGCTGTGGAATCAATCACTTGATCGATCCGAGGGAGCGGGAATGGATCTTTAGGACATGCCTTATTCAAGTTGGTGTAATCAACACACATCCGCCATACTTTCACTATGGCGGGCTCATCTCTCTTCTTTTCCACCAAAACCGGATTAGACACCCAATCCGGATGAAGTACTTCCTTGATAAAGCCAGAGGCTAAGAGCCTGGCCACTTCCTCCCATATGGCTTTCCTTCTATCGCCGGCATTCCGCCGGAGCGGCTGCTTCACCGGCTTAGCATCGGGTCTCACGTGCAATGCGTGCTCAGCCAGCTCCCTCGGCACACCTTGCAGGTCCGAAGTAGACCATGCAAAGATATCCCGATTCTCACGGAGGAAGCTGATGAGCTCGCTTTCCTATTTGGGATCCAAACTTGCCCCAACCAGGGCATGGCGCTCCGGGAAAGCTTCATCCAGTGGCACCTTTTTGACTTCCTTACTCACTTGAAAAGAAACGCTGCCACCGGGATTTGTCATGCCCGGCATAGATTTGCCGGCCACGACCGTCTCAGCAATCTCCACTGCTCGCTTGAGCCTCTTCCTCTCCTCTGCAATGATCAGAGTCTCGGCCAGATTGGATCCGGCGGTGGCACATGCCATCGAACGCTTGTAATCACCAATGATGGTGATCACTCCTTTGGGTCCCGGCATCTTCATCTTCAGATACGCCACATGCGTAGAGGCCATGAATTTTGCCAGTGCCGATCTACCCAGCAAAGCATGGTAGGGGCTCTCCAGATCAACCACCTCGAACATGAGGTTTTCCAACCTGCAGTTATCCCGGCTGCCAAACATCACATCCATCCGGATCTTGCCCATCGGCGCACACGAAAGTCCCGGCACAATGCCGTGGAACGTGGTCTTGCTCGGTTCCAGCATATTTTCCTTGATTCCCAGCTTCTCCATCGTATCCCAATACATGATGTTGATGCTGCTTCCATTATCAATGAGGACCTTGCTGAATCTTACGTTATTAGCCGGCCCGACGAATGTCGGATCCATCACCAGAGCATATCCGCCGGGATTTGGCATGATCCGGGGATGATCTGCACTGTCCCAACCAACAGCCTGGTCAGACCAGTACATCAGCTTTGGCACAGCCGACATAACGGCATTCACCTCCAGACACCGCCGGTACAAGCTCTGCTTGTCTGTTCTCTCGGTCTCAAAGACCATATAGCTCTGATCATACTCCTTGTACTCATTCTGGCCCGCTCCTGGACCTCCGGCGTTATATTCCGGATTATAGCTCTGGTCAACTTGATTTACGCCGGCATTTCCGGCGTTGCTCTGATTCCCGGGATTAACCGGCCTAGGTGGGACTGCAATCGTATTGGCACCTGTCACCGGCGATGGAGCTGCCGGGACAGAGGGTCTAGCCGGTCCCCAGGGACCTGCACGACCTGCTAATATGTCGTCCAGCCACGAACAGTTCCTTGTCAAATGGTTTGCCGGCTTTCCCGGCTGGAATGTGTGGAACACACAAGGCTTGTCCATGGCAAGACCCACAGTATACTTCGGCCACTGCTTCTTCTGGCCGGCGGCTCCGCCGGCATTCTTGTTGGTCCAGACATTCTTCTTCTGGAACGGCTGTACTTGCTGCTGCGGCTGCTGCTGAGGCTGCTGCTGAGGCTGCTGATAGTCCTCATATCTCGGACGCTGGCTACTGCCGGCGCCCCCTTGCTCTTCCTCCACAGCTGCAACTTGTGCTGCCCCATACCGGTGATCCGGCCTTTCATCTCTTCTCTTGTTCCGGTTATCAGTGCGATAATATTGCCCTGATCTCCCGGCATTGCTGGTGTTCCCCTGGGTTTGCCCCTGTCCTTGTGAATCGAGACTGGGCTGCATGGGATCTCCCAGAGCATAACTATCAGCGATCTTGATTGTTTCGGCCAGCGTGGCCGGCATTTGCCTCTGAAGCTTTTGCCACAGCATGGTGCCATGCCGGCACCCATGAGCGAACCACATGATGGCCTGCTGCTCATTGATTCCTTCGCAGGAATTGCGCAACGTGCACCACCTGGTCAGATAGTCACGGTCAGTCTCATTCACTCCTTGCCGGCAGTTAGCCAGCTGCTGCGGACGGTTGGGCCTCTTGTATGTACTGGTAAAGTTCGACACAAACTGCTCTTCGAAATCAATCCAGTCGTTGATACTCCCGGCCGGCAAATTATTCAGCCATATCCTGGCTGGACCTTCCAACATTTGCGGCACATATCGTACCGCCCATCTGAGGTTTCCTCCGGCGATGTTCACCGCTGTGGAGTAATCCTCCAACCAATCTTCCGGCTTCGTACTGCCATTATATGTCCTCGCGCCACGCGCGAGCTGGAAGAAGTAAGGCACCGGCTCCCCCATAATCCGGGGTCCGAAACACATAGGGCCCGGAGCTCCTTGTCTCTCCACCAACTCTGATTGGTGGATCTTGTCCAGCTTGAAACGTGCATCATTGGCTTCCAAGGACCGAGGTCCAAGCCGGGATGCTATTGGGCCTGCGATCATCTGCTGCTGCTGCTCCGGCTGATGCTGCTCACTATGCCGGCCTTGCTGGTGCTGCTGCTGATATCCCGCCCTGGCAAGGGCGGAATTGCCGTCATCCTCTCGATGTCCCGGATGGCCTGCACCCTGCTGCTGCGCTGCACCTCCGGCGCCCTGTTGCTGACGCCGGGCTGCACTGTTACTCCGGCCACCACCGGCCGCGCCTGCTTCATGCCCGGCCGGCACACTCTGGCCGGGCTTCTTGCTGCCGACATACTTGTCAGCTTGGCCGACATTCTTCTGCACCATCGCCTGCTTTCCGGCGACAGCCGGATCGTACACCTGGATCTGCTTGTCCCGGCGGCCAGAGGTCACACTTCCGGCACGCCGGGCGCTAGGATGCAGGGACGAGGCTTGGCCCCTCGACCTCGCGCCGGCACCTCCCGCCGACACAATGTACTGAGACGCCCCGGCACCCGGGTTTCCCTTCTTAAAGGCCTCCTGCTGCTTTGTAGCTTCAGACAAAAGTTGGTTAAGCCGGGCTTGCTGCTCACGCAGTGCTTCGCCGGATAAACAAGATAAATCCTTAGCTACCTCGGCCGCCGCTCTAAGGTTCTTTACTGGCGAACTATAGACTACCTTAGGCACAGTACTAGTTGCGGTATGACTCTTATCTCTAGCATCTTTTCCTATCTCAGCATTAAGATTTCTGCCTCTAGTTCTAACCTCTTCTATCCGGCTAGGCCGGATTACTACAGGAGTAAAACCATGGGCTGCCTCATACTCACGGAGTTGCCGGTTAAACCGTTCGCGCTCCTGGTTCATGGCCAGGGCCTCGTCGACGAGGGCCTGACGAGATCCCTCCAGGACCTCCCTTGTCTGCTCTGGATCAACGCCGGATCGCACCGGCTCGAGAAGCCGGTCGATGATGGGAAGAAGAACCTCGCCCCTAGCCGGCACACCGGAAGTGCCGGCCAGGTTCTCCGCACGCTCCAACGGAGGACGCGCCGACCTTTTGACCTTCGGCGGCTCCGGAGGAGAAGCTTCGGCCGCTGCTGCTTTGCCGGCATCTTCCGCCGACGGCACGGATGTGCCGGCCATCATCACCTCAGCCGGCTCTACTGAGCGAGCGCTACGCCCAGCGTGAGCCAGCCGATGTGACGGAGGATCCGACGCCACCAGCACCTCCTTCCTGCAAATTCTCTCAGTCCCCACGTACACCTCGTGGGAACCGAAAGACATAATCCGGCCATCCCTGGGGAACGGCCGGCCACCGAGACAACCGGCGTTGTCACTAACGAAACTGAGCGAGCCTAGCCTCTGGACGAGGCCAGAGACCACGCGCACTCCCGAAGCTGCTATCACAGACCCCGTCCGAATGAACACTCCGCCCAGCATATCGATCTGCCCCACGGTGGGCGCCAAATGTCGTCGTGGTGAAACAACATATGCCATAGGATGGCTTAAATGGGGGCCGAACTAGCTGCTGGAGGATTCGGGAGAGGGGAACGAGCTAAAAAGCACGACAGAAAGAGACACTGATCTACCCAGGTTCGGGGCTCTCGTAAGGAGATAACACCCCTACTCCTGCTCTACTGATTGTATATTTGGGTCGATGTAGTACACAACAATGGTGCTTCCAAGCTCTCTGCTAGAGAAGGAAGATGAACTGCTAAGTGTAGGAACACAGAGTGACCAACCCTTTACCAGGGCTCCCTATGCCACCTTATATAGTGGTGGCCAGGGTTACAACGGTCATACAAGACCACAAGACACGGGCTACACTCCAAACAGGAGCTGGTGACGATGGCAGAGACCCTTGACTTCGCCCCTGATTGCTCTCGATGGGACGCCATATCCCTGTACCTTGTACCTCTTGAACTGTGGCCTTACCTCTGTGCGGTGAGCTCGTACTTGTGCACAGTGAGGGTAGGTAACCTCCACTGTGCACCCTGCCATCTTACTCTGCTACCATGCTTGGATGTTTTCTTCCTTGATTGTAGGGATGTGACACCTTGGTTGACTTAAGTATCCCGGATATGACCGTTGGCCATACCCAGGACATATATGCCGGACCAACGACCTACGAGGGTCGGGTAATCCGGCCTCCCCTGCTCCTGCACAACACACCAAATGGTTAGGCCGGCATATCTAAGTATATGCCGGCACACATATACCAGTATTCCGGCTATACCGGCATATCCAAGTATTAGCCGGGATACACACATATGCCGGCCTGGCCGATGCTCTCATATTCCGGCCAGGCCCTTTCTTGATAACTCGGCATAAGTCAACCATAGACTTTGTGTCTTTCTAATCTCTTGACCCTACCGGGGGTTATCCCCCCGACACGGCCCGGCGTTTCCCTAACACATATAAAAACTCCATGATCCTCACAAGATTCCCAACTCATTTCACACCGCGGGCATCCATAAACAAAAGATCACGATATCAACTCAAATAAGAAGTGCAATGTTGAAAGCTTGCCCCATGACAGCATGGCTGGGCTAGAATCCAACTTACAACTTGCAAGCATAACAACTCAACATAAGAGACCACAATGTCAAATTTTTAAGAACAGGAAAAAGTAAAGTGTGCCTTCCGGTTCGTGAGAGCTTTACTGACCGAATTTCACATAACACTGGTATGAGTTTAATTTGAAGAGAATATAAAAGCAAGTCAAATTTACTTGGAATAGCAAATTGCTAGTAGGTATGTATGGTGGACACTTTGGAAAACTTTGGCTTTTAGGAGTTGGATGCACGAGTAGAGCTCATACTCAGTACAAGGTGGGGGCTAGCAAAAGACTGGGAGCGACCAACTAAGAGAGCAATAATGGCCATAATCATGCAAAGCGACAAAGCGACATTAAAAAAAACATAAGATGGCATCAAAAGTCAAAAACTAAATGATCATGAAGGCTAATGGCGACTTTGTATGAGTCTAACATGTGTGAGCATGCGCCAAGTCAACCCAAATAAAGCATCAATGAGAAAACCAAAATAATGCTTCCATACAATAAAAACAACGCATGATTTTTTTCAAAGGCTCATTAAGCAATCTCAGTTATTTGAGACAAGTCATGCTACAGCAAAACCACTAAGCATACTATCAAAAAGACATCTAGCATGACATGAAAAAGCCTAAGCCGCAGTCTACACAAGCTCCTTCTTGTACCACTATTTTGCACAAAGCTTTTTCTCTTTTCCAAGACCATTTGAAAATTTTATAAACACCTCTTTTGATGAAAACCAATAAGGATCAGAGGCAAAAATACACCTTGATGAAAAGATATGACAAGATCTGAACGCAAATCAAGGCAAAAACGAAAACCAAAAGCAGTAGCAGAAAAAGTAGAATGCTCGATTTTTAATAAGAGTGAAAACTAGAGCATTCTTTGCAAATGAAAACGAGTACATCTCCTCCAAAGGAAATTTGCTGGGGTCCAACCATTTATTGCAGCAAACAAACAAACTAAACCAACTAAGAAAACTAAAAAAACTGACGCTCCAAGAAAAACACATAGTGCATGAAGCAATAAAAATATAGTGTTTTGAAAGGTGACCTGATTTTTGCCGATGAAGAAGGGGTGCCTCGGGGGCATCCCCAAGCTTTGATGCTTGTACTTCTTGGATATTTCTTGGGGTGATGCATGGGCATCCCCAAGCTTGAGCTTTTTTCCATTCTTCAACTCATCTCATCATTCTCCAATCCCTACACTTGAAAACTTCCTTCATACAAAACTAAACACAATTCTATTAGCAACATTAGTGTAAGCATAAAATATATTCAACCTCCTTAAGCTTCAGGTTTCAACCCAAAACCACCACATATAAAGTATATACTACTGTAGCAACTTCCCAAAAAGTTCCATGATCAAAAAGAACTCAAAAGAAAGCGATAAAGTGGCAAAAACAAATATTGGCAGAAATCTGTCAAAACTGAACAGCTGACAAAGGACGAATTTTTGAAAGGTTTTCTGTTGCTCAAATAAAAAAGTGTTCAACTAAGAAAAGTTTGGATATAACCTGTGGTATATGCACAAGAAATCGCAGGTCCAAAAGATAAACAGAGAATTTATAAGAATTTTTACGGTGCAGCACCGAAAACAGTTTCAGGACAGCAATAACCCCAAATCTTTACCTCGCTCAAATTAGAGGCTTCTCTTGGCACAAAAACGAAATAAACAAGATAAGGAGCGGTCATTACAGTAGTAATGACTTCCAAGACTCAAATAAAAGAAAAAGTACTGAAAAGAAAACATTGGGTTATCTCCCAAGAGTGCTTTTCTTTAACGCCTTTGAGCTAGGCGCAGAAAATTGCGAATCAAGTAACATCAAGAGATGAAGCATTAAGCTCATAATTTGCTCTAAGAATAGAGTCAAAAAGTAATTTCTTTCTTTTCCTAGGGAAGTGTTCCATACCTTTCTTTAGTGGGAATTGATATTTGATAGTGCCTTCTCTCATATCAATGATGGCACCTACAGTTCGAAGAAAGGGTCTTCCCAAAATAATAGGACATGAAGCATGGCATTCAACGTCCATAACAAGAAAATCAACAGGAACAAGGTTATTGTTAACCACAATAAGAACATCATTAATCCTTCCCAAAGGTTTCTTCTTAGCAACATCAGCAATAGGAACATCAAAATAACATTTTTCTAGCGGTGGTAATTCAAGCATGTCATAAATCTTTCTAGGCATGATAGAAATACTAGCACCTAGATCACATAAAGCATGGCAATCATAACCATTAACATGCATATCAATGATGGGTTCCCAACCATCTTCTAACTTCTTGGGAACAGAGGCTTTTTGCGTCAACTTTTCATCCCTAATCTTTATGAGAGCATTGGTAATATGCTTAGTAAAAGCAATATTTAAAGAACTAGCATTGGGAGTCAAAGCAAGCTTTTGCAAGAACAAAATAACTTCAGATATATTGCAGCCATCAACATCAAAATTATTAAAAGAAATAGAGCTATCATCTCCCACACTCCGAAAAATTTCAGCACTCTTTTGAGAAAAAGTTTTGGCAGTTTTAAGCTTTTTAACACAAGGAGTGGGAGTTTTCTCTACACCAATCAAAGTGAGAGGATTGTTATCAGTAGGAGCAACATCATTAGAGGTAGTAATGGTACATACCTTGGTCTCTCTAGCCATCTCATCTTCTCTTTCCCACCTGGCATGCAATTCCGCTAACAATCTAATATTTTCATCAATTCCAACTTGGATAACATTAGCGGAAGCAACAACATTGCTCACGTTCACATCATTAGGAAACACTTTTAATTTCAGAAGTTCAACATCATGAGCAAGGCTATCAACCTTAGAAGCAAGAATATCAATTTTGCCTAACTTTTCCTCAACAGACTTATTAAAAGCAGTTTGCTTACCGATGAAGTCCTTGAGCATTACCTCAAGCTCGGAGGGCGCGGCCCTAGTGTTGTTGTAGGAGTTACCATAAGAGTTACCATAACCATTACCATTGGTAGAAGGATACGGCCTATAATTGTTACTAGCAAAATTGTTCCTATAAGCATTGTTGTTAAAATTATTGTTTCTAATGAAATTCACATCAACTTGCTCTTCTTGAGCAACCAAAGAGGCCAAAGGAACATTATTAGGATCAACATGAGTCCTATCATTAGCAAGCATAGCCATAATGGTATCAATCTTATCATTCAAGGAAGAGGTTTCCTCAATAGAATTTACCTTCTTACCTTGTGGAGCTCTCTCGGTGTGCCATTCGAAATAATTTACCATCATGTTGTCGAGTAACTTTGATGTGGCGCCCAAGGTAAGGGTCATAAAAGTGCCTCCAGCAGCTGAATCAAGTAGGTTCCTTGAAGAAAAATTCAGTCCTGCATAAAAAGTTTGGATAATCATCCAAGTAGTCAGTCCATGAGTGGGGCAATTCTTTACCATAGATTTCATTCTTTCCCAAGCCTGAGCAACATGTTCATTATCAAACTGAGTAAACTTCATAATATTGCTGCGCAAAGCTATAATCTTAGCAGGAGGATAGTATCTACCAATAAAAGCATCCTTACACTTAGCCCATGAATCAATACTATTCTTAGTCAAAGACAGCAACCAATCTTTAGCCTTTCCTCTCAAAGAAAAAGGAAACAACTTGAGCTTAATAATATCACTATCAACATCCTTATATTTCTGCATCTCACATAGCTCAACAAAATTGTTGAGATGAGCTGCAGCATCTTCAGTACTAACACCAGAAAATTGCTCTTTCATAACAAGGTTCAATAAAGCAGGCTTAATCTCATAAAAGTTTGCAGCAGTAGCAGGTAGTGCAATAGGAGTGCAGATAAAATCACCATTGTTTGTGCTAGTAAAGTCACACAACTTAGTGTTTTCAGGATTGGCCATTTCAGCAAAACAAAAGTAAACAAGTAAAAACAGCTACCAAGGATTCTAATTTTTTTGGGTTTTTGATATAAAGCAATGCAGGTAAAATAAATAAAGCAAAGCAAAACAATAACAAAGTAAAGGATGTGTGTGCGAAAAACTCCCCTCGCAGAAGTCTTCTCTTCCTCCCCGGCAACGGCGCCAGAAAATTAGCTGCTACTTGGTGATGGCGCCCAGAAAATTAGCTGCTGGTGCCTAGTTGATGCGTAACAGACAGTCCTTGTGCGTGGTGATGACCAGCCCGTTGGGAACCCCAAGAGGAAGGTATGATGAGTGTAGCGGCTAGTTTTCCCTCAGTTAAGATACCAAGGTTTATCGATCAGGAGAGGAGAGACGGCGACGACTGAAGGTGATATGGAACCTGCACACACACAACCAAGTACTTTGTTCCCAACTTGCGATGAGGTTGTCAATCTCACCGGTTTGCTTGAAACAAAGATTATGAGCGTATCGAGTGGAAAATAATATAGTATGCGAGTAAAGTAAACAGTACGAGAAAAGTAAACAGGTGATTGCAATATGATTAAAATAGGACCGGGGTCCACAGTTCACTAGTGGTGTCTCTCCATAGATAAAATAACATGCTGGGTAAACAAATTACAGTTGGGCAATTGATAGAATAAAGATAACGTGATATGTCAAGAAGATCACTATGAGATTTACTCTGGGCATTACAACAAAATACATAGACCGCCATCCAACTGCATCTATGACTAATAATCCACCCTCGGGGATATCAATCCGAACACCCCAAAAGTATTAAGTTGCGAACAACAGATAATTGCATTAAGCAAAGTGTGTAATGTAAACAAAGCATATGCCCTTGAGCATATGAATGTTGTTTTCTCCCTAGTAGCAACAGCACATCTACCACCTTAGAGGTTTCTATCACTCCCCCAGGTGAAATAGAGACATGAACCCACTATCGAGCATAAATACCCCCTCTTGGAGTCACTAGCAACTACTCGGCCAAGATAGCTACTAACAACGGAGAGCATGCAAGATCATAAACAACATAGAGATAACAAAAGATATAATTCAGTACAGCAACTTAATCATAAACACCAATATTCATCGGATCCCAACAAACCAACATCATAGAATTACATAACGGTGATCTCAATCATGTAGGGCAGCTCATGAGATCTAAACATGAAGCACATGGTGGAGAAGACAACCATCTAGCTACTGCTATGGACCCATAGTCCAAGGTAGACTACTCACTCATCGCTCCGGAGGCAAGCATGGTGATGAAGAAGACCTCCGGTGGCGATTCCCCTCTCCGGCAGGGTGCCGGGAAGAGCTTCTGGACCCTCCCGATCTTCGGGTCGACGGTGGCGGCGGATCGCGATGTGTTCTGGAAATCTGATCGGGTACTTAGGTTTTTTCCGTCGGGGGGTATATATAGGCGAAGGGGCGATGTCAGAGAAGGGACCACGCCCCCTCACACGGGGCTGGCGCGGCCAGGGGGGTGGCCGCGCCGCCCCTGTGTCTGGGGCCCATGTGGCCCCCCTCCATCAGCTCTTCGGATGTCTGGAAGCTTCCCCTTGATATAAGACTTCAGGAACTTGTTTCGTCCAATTCCGAGAATATTTCCTGTGTATCACTTCTGAAACACAAAAACAGCAGAAAACAGGAAACTGGCACTGTGGCACTTGTTAATAGGTTAGTTCCGGAAAATGCATAAAAATGCCACTAAGTGTAACGAAACAATAGGCAAATGGTGTAAAAACAAGCATGGAGCATCAAAAATTATAGATACGTTTGAGACGTATCATTCACAGCCAAGAAATGTGCACTCTTGGTGAGTCGATCAACTATCACCCATATCATATCCTTGTGTCTCTTGGTTGAAGGTAAACCGGTAATAAAATCCATTCCGATTTCCTTCCATTTCCACTCCGGAATATCCAAAGGTTGTAGTAACCCTGCTGGACTTTGATGTTCTGCTTTGACTCTCTGGCAAGTGTGGCATTCCGCTACATACTTGGCTATATCCCGCTTCATGTTATTCCATCAGAACAATTCCTTGAGATCCATGTACATCTTTGTACTTCCCGGATGAATGGAGTACGGTGTCTCATGAGCCTCCTTGAGTATCAGTCCTTTGATCTCCGGTATATCTAGCACACAAATTCTGTTTTGAAACCAGAGTGAATTGAAATCACCTAGACGGAATTCAGATGATCTACCCTCTTCAATCCTGCGGATTTGTTCAGCGATGAAAGGATCTTCATCTTGTCTTCTGTATATAGTATACTTCAAGTCGCTTTGTCTTTCCTCCATCACCCTCATAGTGAATATACTTCCCAAAGATTTGACTTCTAGACATTGTATTTCCAGTCTTTCAAGATCCTTGAGCAATTCCTCTGGAAGTTCTCTATCCATTAGCTGTGTTTCTATACTCTTCCGACTTAATGCATCGGCTACCACATTAGCCTTTTCAGGAGTATAGTTGATGGTAAGATCATAATCCTTGATAAACTCTAGCCATCTTTTCTGCCTCATGTTCAACTCCTTCTGAGTAAAGAAGTATTTAAGGCTCTTGTGATCGGTGTATAGTTCACATTTAGCTCCATAGAGAAATTGCCTCCATTGCTTGAGAGCAAACACAACTGCTGCCAATTCTAGGTCATGTGTTGGGTAATTGACTTCATGTGGCTTGAGTTGTCTTGAACCATAAGCAATTACCTTTCGGTCTTGCATCAAAACACAACCCAATCCATTCTTGGATGCATCGCAATAAACTATGTAATCCTTACCAGTTTCTAGCACCGCTAGGATTGGTGCTATTGTGAGTCTCTTCTTTAACTCTTGAAAGCTCTCTTCACACTTTTCGGACCACTCAAATGGAGTGTTTTTCCTTAACAATTTTGTCATTGGCCCTGCTATCTTCGAAAATCCTTCAATAAATCTCCGATAGTATCTGGCCATTCCCAGAAAACCTCTAATTTCCTTCACATTGGTTGGTGCTTCCCAATCCAAAACTGACTGAACTTTGCTTGGATTCACGGCAATCCCCTCCGTGCTAATGACGTGTCCAAGGAATTCCACTTGATCCAACCAGAATTCACACTTGCTGAATTTAGCATACACCTGATGTTCCCTTATCACTTGCAATGCTATTCTGAGATGTTGAGCATGATTCTCTTTATTCTTAGAGTATATCAGAATGTCATCAATGAACACTATCACAAACTTGTCCAAATATGGCATAAAAATCTTGTTCATTAAATTCATGAAGATCGCTGGAGCATTGGTCAAACCAAAAGGAACGACTAAGTATTCGTGATGCCCATACCTTGAGACAAATGCAGTCTTTGGTACATCTTCTGCCTTGATCTTGATTTGATGATAACCAGATCTCAGATCAATTTTTGAGAAAACCCCAGCTCCATGAACTTGATCAAACAAATCTTGAATCCTTGGTAAAGGATACTTGTTCTTGATGGTGATATTGTTCATATTCCTGAAATCCCCACACATTCTTCTGCCTCCATCTCTTTTATCAACAAATATGACTGGCGAACCCCAAGGTGATATACTTTTTTGGATAAATCCCTTACTTTCCAACTCATCTAGCTGCTCTTTCAGTTCTTTCAACTCCTTAGGACCCATTTTATAGGGTGCTTGAGAAATTGGTGTTGTGCCTGGCTTCAGATCAATGGTGAATTCTATCTCCTGATCCGGTGGCATTCCCGGTAATTCTTGGGGAAAAACATCCATGAACTCATTAACCACTGGAATATCTTCTAACTTGGCCTCCTTCAAAGAATTGAGTTGAATTCCAATCTCTACATGGGTGTGCTTATCTGCTTGATAAGTGATCCTCCCACCTCCAGGCTTCCGGATTGACACAGTCTTCTCTTCACAATCAATGTGTGCTCCATGATCGGACATCCAATCCATACCCAGAACAACTTCAATGTTTTTAAGTGGAAGAACATAGAGATCGGTGAAATAAGAATAGTCACAGATCGTAATGACCTGGTCTAGTTTGAATTGGGATACTAAAAGTTTACCCACGGCTGTCACCACAATCATAGGATGAGCTATCGCCTGACACCCCCCTGTCTTAAAATGAAGAGGCAGCACTCCTGCCAGTTGCCCTAAAAAAAGTTGTAGGGGTGCAAGCCTACGGTGGTGCGTTGTGATACCTTGGTTCTCCATTAATCAATTGGTGCCAAGAACTCTCTAGAGACATGATGCTGATTTGGTTAATTTCAAAGAACATGCTTAGGGAGCTAATCATTTGACCTAATAATGTAAACTAGTCTTGTTTTTGCGATCACTCCCTCTCTGTTGCCGTCTAGAAGTTTGTCACCGACTGATGGTTAGTGTAAGTTGTTATGGTCGCAATATAAAAAAACAGCGAGTATCTCAATATTTTAACAAATTTTACTCGGAAATGACTGACTTTTTGTTACTACTTAAAGTTTTCTGGCCAAATGTCTTAATCAATTGGAACCTAGAACTATCGACAGACATGATGATGTATATTTTTATTGATTTCAAAAGCACAAGTACTGAGTCTCATCATTGCTCTATGGCCGTCCATAAGTTTGCCATCGGCAGAGCGAGAGTTTAAGACGTCATGGGATCATATTCTTGAAAAATACATTTCCAAATGTCTAAAAATTTCAAGACAATTTAGACTTGCAATTGTCTGAACTTTGAGTATTATTATTTTCATATTTAGTGCTTAAATTTTAGTTTTTGAGCACCGACAATTCTTGATTTTATCTCAGGGTAAAATCTGAAACATAGAGAATATATATACAATATTAATGTATGACCATTTTTATGCTTATATATTTCTCAAAAATGAGATTTCTAAATATTTTAAGGCCCATTACTTCAGATAAATTCGAATAAACATTAGTGCTACGCCTACGAAAAGCCCAGCCTAATAGAATGCACACAAAGAAAACCCACCTAGTATACATTTCCCTTCTCATATACTTTTGGTATAACATGCATGGGTAGTAAGAATATAAGAGCGGAAATATCAGAGAAGGTCAAAGGACGATACTGAAACCAAGGTTTGCTTCTTGTTCTTGAAAAAATACCGGTGGACAACAGTATTTTCGGTAATCGGATATACCGGTCTAAATACCATCTGAGGTTTCTCAAAAAAAAAATTCATCCAGAATTTACATAAAAATTGACCAAATTATCGGTGAATATGAGCTGATATTATCCTGTATATAACGGAAGAACCAGTTAGGGGTTACCGGTGAGATACCGGAAATACGGGCCATGAAAAAAATAACTTGACCGGAACTACTACAAACTTAGAATGCCGAATTCAAACTATAAAAACCTGCTAGAACTTTTTGTTAGGACGTGTAGGATTGCAGGAAACTAGAGTTTGTTCACGTAAGGTGAGCGTACTAGAGAAAAGTCTTCGGAGCTGGTAGAGAAAGTGCACACTAGTACCATTTTATGTATGGGCTTACAGGGATAGCGGAACTACTCTCTTTTGGACTTGGTTGTAAAGTAATCGGGCCAGGGCAAAGATTGGTAAGCACAGAGTACATGGGCCAGCACAAACCAGTTGATTCGTGGTATATCCTGCAAGCACGATATGAGTGATTCTTATTTGACACTTCTTGCGTCGATTAGCGACGCAACACGTACCTTCTATCGTTCATCGCCACATTAGATGGGCCGGCCTGTTAGTGGTGGTTGTGGAGGAAGAAGATCATTGGAGAGGAAGAAGAAGACCATGCCCACCCTGCTGGAGACGAGGAAGACGCCGCTGGCTACGGCGTCCCTGGTGTTGGCGAAGCCGAGACCTCACCAGACACGGGAACGACGCAGCGTCACCGGCGGAGGTGAGGCTTAGAACTTAGGGTTGGGCATGTTGGGTCTAGGGTTCTAGGTGTGTTGTAGCTCACCAGCGAGGGACCTGGGTTTTAGGGGTGTGGGGGACGCCGTCAACGGAGAAGAGAGGATTAGAGGGAAGGTCGGGGGAGGCGGTGGACTGTCAGAGGCGGCGGATCGAGCAAGGCGGCGCACTGAGGCAGAGCGGGAGGCGGGATCCATGCGGTTCCAGCAGTGGCGGCAGGGGTTTGCTGGCGAGAAGTTAGACACTGGAGGTAGGGGACAAAAAGCTTGAAGACAATAAGAGGAGGAAGGGGTACGCTCGTATCCTCCCTAATTGACGAATATAGTGTCAAATAGATGGACCCGGCCGATACCATGTGCAGGAATGTTGGTTTCCCTAAAAAAAATGTGCAGGAATGTTGGAGTACAAACACACACATTCTTTTGGGTTATATAAATATGTGACGATATAAACCAAAAATAAAATTGTATCTTGGACATCATACCGATGCCCATAAACAAAGATCTTTTAGTATATCGATGCCCATAAACAAACAGCTTTTAGTATTCAGCAATCACACCATTCTACTTAGGATTTTCGTTTTCCTTCTATGTTGCTTATTTCCTTCGTACTGCATAGTCCATCTTCAGGTTGTCGGTGCCATCACCGAGCTAGTTGTTGTGGATCTTGAAAGACTCGAGCACGTCCTCCCTACTGGCGGCGGCAGTGTCATACGCCTCCATGAACTCGCTGAACACGAACTCTCTAAACTTGGCAGGATTTGTGGCCTCGTCCACCATCTCCGGCGCCGGGCCGATGCGACACTCATTCTTGGGCATAATGAGGGTGGCCACCGACATCCGTGCCACCGCGGAGTTGGTGATGGCACGGTGCTCCACACTGGCTAGAGCCCGATTGGTGACGATCTCCATTTGGTGCCCAAAGTTGATAACGAAAGCGCCAGGAACAGGGTGAACGAGGAGCCAACGCCCTTTGTACCTAGCCTGGAGGCCCGCCACATCGCCCTGGGAGAGCACGGTGAGGAGGTGGCGGTCGCAGTGCGGGAGGAGCCCTAGTGTGAGGCTTGGGTCTGGACATGGTGGGTAGTAGTTGACGTTCATTTGGGTCTCGCCACCACTGAGGTCACCGGCGAAGAAGTTGGTGTTGAGGCCAAGCCCCTCAGCGACAAGACTGAGGAGTGTCTGGGCCAGGTCGTGCACGGTCTTGGAGAACTCGGCTAGGCGCGGCCTGAAGCTAGTTGGTTCCGCCGGCCAGTGGCGCACAAGGTCGTCTGAGACCGGGTGGCACTGGAGCTTCAGGTAGTCGCGCCAGTACCGTGTCTCGCTCTTGTCGTAGGAGGTACTGGAGGCAAGACGGAAGGGCTTGCTTTGGTCGTCGGAGCAGTAGGGGAGCTTCTCCTCCGCCGGCATCGCGAAGAATTCCGCCGCCGCGTCACGGAACCCCCTTACCACGTCCTCCGTCACGCCGTGGTTCACTACCTGCAACCCGGATGAAATCAGAACACAGTTTTAGGATTCAAATGTATCGTAGCACAAAAGCGAAACTTTGGGGTGAAAAACCCAAGTGGAGGATTCGAAAGCTTTCAAACTCATGGTATATTCACAAAACCTACTTAATTGGTTGATCAGATTTTCTGTTCGTGTAGAAAATGATATTTCGTGTTAAGATTCAGTTCGGATCCCACCAAAATAGCCAAATTTCGGACCAAAACAATACTCTCATCAGAGCTTCAGAAGCTGTATCAATGAAACGTTCTCAGTTTCCAAATTGCTGACATGAACTACTGCTGTACAACCATGAACTGAGTACTGCTAGCGTATTGGTATATATGGCCTATTTGTTAGATAAGATTATGTTTTTGTTGGATCAAGCAGGTAATCCATATCGAGGAGTAATAAAAAATATTGTTTGGAAAAAGTAAAACAATCCCAGCATAATTTATTACTGACGAACACCACACGTAAGAAAAGAACTCAATTTTGTAAATCTGGGACTGATCGAGAACTCGGAAGCTGCGGCATAAAAAGTGTGAGCTGATTATCAACGAGGTGCGGGCTTGCCTGGAAGAAGCCGAATTCCTTGCCGGCCCGGACGATCTCGGCGGCGACTCGACGACGGAGCCCATCGTCACCGGCGAGGGCGGCGCGGTGCAGGTCGACGACAGGGAGTGTGACGCCGTCGTCGTGGAGGTTGTGGGCATCGAGCTGCAGGGCGGCGCGCTTCTCCGGCGGGAAGACGTACCTTTCCGGCACGGAGGCGTGCGCCGGGGCGTTGCACAGCAGCTCCATCTCTGATCTCAAGTGTGCGTTGGTGTGTTTTGCAGTTGCAGATGGATGGAATGAATGAAGAGATCGATGGTGGTATATATAAATCAGCAACGCGGCAACACTCCAGGTGAAGTAGGCGATGAATGAAGCTTATCAGTTCTGTTGGCAGTTGGAGATTGTCTCTTGTGAGTGGGAGTGCCGCTTTCCGTTGACATGTGTCCGAGGAACCACCGCCCGACACGGCAAAGATCGGTGCGTGATTTTAGCGTACAAGACAAGGCGCACCTTGTCTTTACCACACATGCATCTAGCCGCACAGACCGGTAAAATAAAATAGACATCGAATACAATGATGTATACGGGCAAATATGGACAAATATACCTGCATCGTTTCTATCTTCAGATTCAATTACAAATGTTCTCAGATAACAGTTTCTCGCCGGCCGGCCGAGCTCACTCGCCCGACTGAGACGTAGCTTGCCTGCCGCCGGCTCGCCGCCACGGAAACCCAACAGAAATCCCCACCGTCGTCGTCTTGCCTTGCCTTGCCTGGCGCAGTTCTGGAAAACAAGACCAGAGGGAGGAAACGGGCAGACACGGTATCTTCGCCAGCTTGTCTAGAAATCCGGTGAACTCAGCTCAGTGGAATATGTGATAGACCGAGACGTTTTTCGTAGATCAAACAGATTGAGATGTTGCATTGCTTGCTGTCGGCCATGTGTTTAGCTTTAACCCAACAGAAACCAAGGGTGTCGTCGTCACACAGCGGCTCAGCTAACATAAGTACTCCCTCCGACCCATATTACTTGTCGCTGGTTTAGTACATACTAAACCAGCGACAAGTAATATGGGTCGGAGGGAGTAGCATAATCGCTTGACTAGATTTAAAATGATGAATATGCTGATGTCTTAGAAAACTAATTTGGCAGAGTTTCAGACCGGAACAAGATACTTGAGCTGTTGAGGAGTTTCGAATAAGAATTTGATTTTGTATAAGTTTAGCAAAAACAGGGAGCCTTCACTAGTAGAGAAAAGGCTATCCCTAGCGCACCAAAATGCCTTATCCCTGGCGAATTTTGGTTCGCCAGCGACTTATATGCCGGCGGTAATGCTTACCGCTGGCGAATTTTGTAGTTCGCCCACTACAGGAAATCAAGCCGCTGCCGTGTCCAGAGGCTCTGCCGTGTGCCAGGATGGACAGAGACATGGCAGAGGCTATGTCTGCCGTGATCCGGGCCAGCGTGGCACATGGCAGACCATCTGGCCACGGGGTAAGACATCTCGGACACACGGCAGACAATTGGCCACGGGGAAAGGGAAAACGGACACACGGCAAACTGAGCGAGCACGGCAGAGACTGCAGAGACACACGGCAGATAATTGGCCACAGCACACTTTTGAGAACTTTGGCGCCACAACGTTGGGTTCCCGCCAGAACGTTGGCACCAAAATACTACCGTGGGGCCAAGGGTTTGCCGTGTGTATAAACACGGTAGTGTTATATCACATGCTATTTTATCCCTTTTTGTGAACAATATGTCCCCGGAAAATTCCTGAATATATAATAATTTACTTTTTTCCTTCTAAACTGCATGCATTACTTTCCGTGGGAGGAAACGGACGGGAAGAAGAGGGCGGAAAGAAAAGGGCGGGAGGAAAAGGGCGGGAAGAAATGGGCGGGAAGAAATGGGCGGGAGGAAAAGGGCGGGAAAACAAGACACTCTGCCTATAAAAGGAGCATCGATACGCCTTGGCAAGCAGCTCAACAAGCTCAACAAGCAGCTCAACAAAGTCAAAGGACCACACTAGCCCCCCGGAACAACGCCGTCCGGATAAATCTAGGGGGTAGACCGCGCGTGGGCAGCGGGCTAGGGTTTCGCCGTAGACCGTGCTTCGGGGGTCCGGAACCCACCCAAATCATGCATGTGGACCTAAAATGTGTATGTATGTGTGATGTTGGGTTGGGAGATGCAATAGCTAGGTCCCAGGTGTGACCTTCCACCTGTTCCTATATTTTGGCTCGAGCTGACTTTTAGGTGGAAACTCCCGCGTCGGCTAAACCGGGGGGAATCTTGTGGTAAGCATGGGCAAACCTTTGCTTCCCATGTTCCTATGCCCTAACCAAAGTCAAAGGACCACACTAGCCCCCCGGAATAACGCCGTTCGGAGAAATCTAGGGGGGTAGACCGCGCGTGGGCAGCGGGCTAGGGTTTCGCCGTAGACCGTGCTTCGGGGGTCCGGAACCCACCCAACTCACGCATGTGGACCTAAAACATGTATGTATGTGTGATGTTGGGTTGGGAGATGCAATAGCTAGGTCCCAGGTGTGACCTTCCACCTGTACCTACATTTAGGCTCGAGCTGACTGATACGTCCCAAACGTATCTATAATTTTTGATGCTCCATGCTTGTTTTTACACCATTTGTATATTGTTTCGTTACACTTAGTGGCATTTTTATGCATTTTCCGGAACTAACCTATTAACGAAGTGCCACAGTGCCAGTTTCCTGTTTTCTGCTGTTTTTGTGTTTCAGAAGTGATACACAGGGAATATTCTTGGAATTGGACGAAACAAGTTCCTGAAGTCTTATATCAAGGGGAAGCTTCCAGACATCCGAAGAGCTGACGAAGGGGGGCCACGTGGGCCCCAAACACAGGGGCGGCGCGGCCACCCCCCTGGCCGCGCCAGCCCCGTGTGAGGAGGCCTGGTCCCTCCTCTGACATCGCCCCTTCGCCTATATATACCCCCTGACGAAAAAAACCTAAGTACCCGATCAGATTTCCAGAACACATCGCGATCCGCCGCCGCCGTCGACCCGAAGATCGGGAGGGTCCAGAAGCTCTTCCCGGCACCCTGCCGGAGAGGGGAATCGCCACCGGAGGTCTTCTTCATCGCCATGCTTGCCTCCGGAGCGATGAGTGAGTAGTCTACCTTGGACTATGGGTCCATAGCAGTAGCTAGATGGTTGTCTTCTCCACCATGTGCTTCATGTTTAGATCTCATGAGCTGCCCTACATGATTGAGATCACCGTTATGTAATTCTATGATGTTGGTTTGTTGGGATCCGATGAATATTGGTGTTTATGATTAAGTTGCTGTACTGAATTATATCTTTTGTTATCTCTATGTTATTTATGATCTTGCATGCTCTCCGTTGTTAGTAGCTATCTTGGCCGAGTAGTTGCTAGTGACTCCAAGAGGGGGTATTTATGCTCGATAGTGGGTTCATGTCTCTATTTCACCTGGGGGAGTGACAGAAACCTCTAAGGTGGTAGATGTGCTGTTGCTACTAGGGAGAAAACAACATTCATATGCTCAAGGGCATATGCTTTGTTTACATTACACACTTTGCTTAATGCAATTATCTGTTGTTCGCAACTTAATACTTTTGGGGTGTTCGGATTGATATCCCCGAGGGTGGATTATTAGTCATAGATGCAGTTGGATGGCGGTCTATGTATTTTGTTGTAATGCCCAGAGTAAATCTCATAGTGATCTTCTTGACATATCACGTTATCTTTATTCTATCAATTGCCCAACTGTAATTTGTTTACCCAGCATGTTATTTTATCTATGGAGAGACACCACTAGTGAACTGTGGACCCCGGTCCTATTTTAATCATATTGCAATCACCTGTTTACTTTTCCCGTACTGTTTACTTTACTCGCATACTATATTGTTTTCCACTCGATACGCTCATAATCTTTGTTTCAAGCAAACCGGTGAGATTGACAACCTCATCGCAAGTTGGGAACAAAGTACTTGGCTGTGTGTGTGCAGGTTCCATATCACCTTCAGTCGTCGCCGTCTCTCCTCTCCTGATCGATAAACCTTGGTATCTTAACAGAGGGAAAACTAGCCGCTACACTCATCATACCTTCCTCTTGGGGTTCCCAACGGGCTGGTCATCACCACGCACAAGGACTGTCTATTACAAATCAACTCGGCCCCATCAGCTAATTTTCTGGGCGCCATCACCAAGTAGCAGCTAAATTTTCTGGCGCCGTTGCCGGGGAGGAAGAGAAGACTTCTGCGAGGGGAGTTTTTCGCACACACATCCTTTACTTTGTTATTATTTTGCTTTACTTTATTTTATTTTACCTGCATCGCTTTTTTATCAAAAACCCAAAAAAATTAGAATCCTTGGTAGTTGTTTTTACTTGTTTACTTTCGTTTTGCTGAAATGGGTACTCCTAAAAACACCAAGTTGTGTGACTTTACTAGCACAAACAATGGTGATTTTATCTGCACTCCTATTGCACCACCTGCTACTGCTGCAAACTTTTATGAGATTAAGCCTGCTTTATTGAACCTTGTTATGAAAGAGCAATTTTCTGGTGCTAGTACTGAAGATGCTGCAGCTCATCTCAACAATTTTGTTGAGCTATGTGAGATGCAAAAATATAAAGATGTTGATAGTGATATTATTAAGCTCAAGTTGTTTCCTTTTTCTTTGAGAGGAAAGGCTAAAGATTGGTTGCTGTCTTTGACTAAGAATAGTATTGATTCATGGGCTAAGTGTAAGGATACTTTTATTGGTAGATACTATCCTCCTGCTAAGATTATAGCTTTGCGCAGCAATATTATGAAGTTTACTCAGTTTGATAATGAACATGTTGCTCAGGCTTGGGAAAGAATGAAATCTATGATAAAGAATTGCCCCACTCATGGACTGACTACTTGGATGATTATCCAAACCTTTTATGCAGGACTGAATTTTTCTTCAAGGAACCTACTTGACTCAGCTGCTGGAGGCACTTTTATGACCCTTACCTTGGGCGCCGCATCAAAGTTACTCGACAACATGATGGTAAATTATTTCGAATGGCACACCGAGAGAGCTCCACAAGGTAAGAAGGTAAATTCTGTTGAGGAAACCTCTTCCTTGAATGATAAGATTGATACCATTATGGCTATGCTTGCTAATGATAGGACTCATGTTGATCCTAATAATGTTCCTTTGGCCTCTTTGGTTGCTCAAGAAGAGCAAGTTGATGTGAATTTCATTAGAAACAATAATTTTAACAACAATGCTTATAGGAACAATTTTGCTAGTAACAATTATAGGCCGTATCCTTCTACCAATGGTAATGGTTATGGTAACTCTTATGGTAATTCCTACAACAACACTAGGGCCGTGCCCTCCGAGCTTGAGGTAATGCTCAAGGACTTCATCGGTAAGCAAACTGCTTTTAATAAGTCTGTTGAGGAAAAGTTAGGCAAAATTGATATTCTTGCTTCTAAAGTTGATAACCTTGCTCATGATGTTGAACTTCTGAAACTAAAAGTGTTTCCTAATGATGTGAACGTGAGCAATGTTGTTGCTTCCGCTAATGCTATCCAAGTTGGAATTGATGAAAATATTAGATTGTTAGCGGAATTGCATGCTAGGTGGGAAAGAGAAGATGAGATGGCTAGAGAAACCAAGGTATGTACCATTACTACCTCTAATGATGTTGCTCCTACTGATAACAATCCTCTCACTTTGATTGGTGTAGAGAAAACTCCCACTCCTTGTGTTAAAAAGCCTAAAACTGCCAAAACTTTTTCCCAAAAGAGTGCTGAAATTTTTCGGAGTGTGGGAGATGATAGCTCTATTTCTTTTAATGATTTTGATGTTGATGGCTGCAACATATCTGAAGTAATTTTGTTCTTGCAAAAGCTTGCTTTGACTCCCAATGCTAGTTCTTTAAATATTGCTTTTACTAAGCATATTACCAATGCTCTCATAAAAATTAGGGATGAAAAGTTGAAGCAAAAAGCCTCTGTTCCCAAGAAGTTAGAAGATGGTTGGGAACCCATCATTGATATGCATGTTAATGGTTATGATTGCCATGCTTTATGTGATCTAGGCGCTAGTATTTCTATCATGCCTAGAAAGATTTATGACATGCTTGATTTACCACCACTAGAAAAATGTTATTTTGATGTTCCTATTGCTGATGTTGCTAAGAAGAAACCTTTGGGAAGGATTAATGATGTTCTTATTGTGGTTAACAATAACCTTGTTCCTGTTGATTTTCTTGTTATGGACGTTGAATGCCATGCTTCATGTCCTATTATTTTGGGAAGACCATTTCTTCGAACTGTAGGTGCTATCATTGATATGAGGGAAGGCACTATCAAGTATCAATTCCCACTAAAGAAAGGTATGGAACACTTCCCTAGGAAAAGAAAGAAATTACTTTTTGACTCTATTCTTAGAGCAAATTATGAGCTTAATGCTTTATCTCTTGATGTTACTTGATTCGCAATTTTCTGCGCCTAGCTCAAAGGCGTTAAAGAAAAGCACTCTTGGGAGATAACCCAATGTTTTCTTTTCAGTACTTTTTCTTTTATTTGAGTCTTGGAAGTCATTACTACTGTAATGACCGCTCCTTATCTTGTTTATTTCGTTTTTGTGCCAAGAGAAGCCTCTAATTTGAGCGAGGTAAAGATTTGGGGTTATTGCTGTCCTGAAACTGTTTTCGGTGCTGCACCGTAAAAATTCGTATAAATTATCTGTTTATCTTTTGGACCTGCGATTTCTTGTGCATATGCCCCAGGTTATATCCAAACTTTTCTTAGTTGAACACTTTTTGATTTGAGCAACAGAAAATCCCTCAAAAATTCGTCCTTTGTCAGCTGTTCAGTTTTGACAGATTTCTGCCAATATTTGTTTTTGCCACTTTATCGCTTTCTTTTGAGTTCTTTTTTATCATGGAACTTTTTGGGAAGTTGCTACAGTAGTATATACTTTATATGTGGTGGTTTTGGGTTGAAACCTGAAGCTAAAAGAGGTTGAATATATTCTATGCTTACACTAATGTTGCTAATAGAATTGTGTTTAGTTTTGTATGAAGGAAGTTTTCAAGTGTAGGGATTGGAGAATGATGAGATGAGTTGAAGAATGGACAAAAGCTCAAGCTTGGGGATGCCCATGCATCACCCCAAGAAATATCCAAGAAGTACAAGCGTCAAAGCTTGGGGATGCCCCCGAGGCACCCCTTCTTCATCGGCAAAAATCAGGTCACCTTTCAAGACACTATATTTTTATTGCTTCATGCACTATGTGTTTTTCTTGGAGCGTCAGTTGTTTTAGTTTTCTTAGTTTGTTTAGTTTGTTTGTTTGCTGCAATAAATGGTTGGACCCCAACAAATTTCCTTTGGAGGAGATGTACTCGTTTTCATTTGCAAAGAATGCTCTAGTTTTCACTCTTATTCAAAATCGAGCATTCTTCTTTTTCTGCTACTGCTTTTGGTTTTCGTTTTCGCCTTGATTTGCGTTCAGATCTTGTCATATCTTTTCATCAAGGTGTATTTTTGCCTCTGATCTTTATTGGTTTTCATCAAAAGAGGTGTTTATAAATTTTCAAATGGTGTTGGAAAAGAGAAAAAGCTTTGTGCAAAATAGTCGTACAAGAAGGAGCTTGTGTAGACTGCGGCTTAGGCTTTTTCATGTCATGCTTGATGTCTTTTTGATAGTATGCTTAGTGGTTTTGCTGTAGCATGACTTGTCTCAAATAACTGAGATTGCTTAATGAGCCTTTGAAAAAATCATGCGTTGTTTTTATTGTATGGAAGCATTATTTTGGTTTTCTCCTTGATGCTTTATTTGGGTTGACTTGGCGCATGCTCACACATGTTAGACTCATACAAAGTCGCCATTAGCCTTCATGATCATTTAGTTTTTGACTTTTGATGCCATCTTATGCTTCTTTTAATGTCGCTTTGTCGCTTTGCATGATTATGGCCATTATTGCTCTCTTAGTTGGTCGCTCCCAGTCTTTTGCTAGCCCTCGCCTTGTACTGAGTATGAGCTCTACTCGTGCATCCAACTCCTAAAAGCCAAAGTTTTCCATTGTGTCCACCATACATACCTACTAGCAATTTGCTATTCCAAGTAAATTTGACTTGCTTTTATATTCTCTTCAAATTAAACTCTTACCAGTGTTATGCGAAATTCGGTCAGTAAAGCTCTCACGAACCGGATGGCACACTTTAATTTTTCCAGTTCTAAAAATTTGACATTGTGGTCTTTTATGTTGAGTTGTTATGCTTACAAGTTGTAAGTTGGATTCTAGCCCAGCCATGCTGTCATGGGGCAAGCTTTCAACATTGCACTTCTTATTTGAGTTGATATCGTGATCTTTTGTTTATGGATGCCCGCGGTGTGAAATGATTTGGGAATCTTGTGAGGATCATGGAGTTTTTATATGTGTTAGGGAAACGCCGGGCCGCCAATCTAAGCCATGCATAATTCATGGTGGAAATTTGCAGCATACCCATGGTGAACATTCGACGACGCATCTCACAATAAAAAGCTAAACAATATAGCAAATAAAAGAGATGTCGAGGTGTTCATTGTCTGCTTGTCCTGTCATTTTGGTGTGGGCTTGTTCCATGTCATCGGGCACGGAGGTACCCCATTGGTGGTTCTCAATGATATGCATATATTTACAATGACAAGAGCCTTGCTTGGGACTCTAAGTAAAGTAGCATGAGGTTTGGGTACTCGTATTCATGGGACACGAGGTTTTCAACTTATGATTTGTCAAGCATATGCATCATAATTGTTCTCGCATTAACTTTAACCATTCAAGATGCTTATGATGGGGGCAATGAGAGCTCAAAGCCGGTAAGTACCATAATTTTTGAAGGTTATAAAACTTGCAATCACTGCTTCCCTCTGCGAAGGGCCCTTTCTTTTACTTTTATGTTGAGTCACCACCTTCTTTCTTTATGCACCATTAAGAGAGCATAGTTGTCATTCTTAGTGTGATATGCATTGTCCCAAAGTTCATTGATTGACTCATGATGATTGGTTTCACTTGTTCTTAAATTATTTGTATCTAGTCGCCCTCTTAAACTTTGAGGTGTCCTATGCATTTATGTTTTGCTCTCTTTGAAGGACAAGCTGAAAACCACTTGTATGTTTTTCCTTATGATTTGAACACACGTTTGACTTTCATTGTTTCATTATCATGATCTTTTGTTTGTGTTCATTTGCATGTTTACAACATGGTTGCTAAGTTTCTTATTGTCATGATTATATCTTCATGCTCATGTTTTAAGTTCTATTGATCCCAGCTCACCAATGCTTACATATATGATCAAGATTGTGTAGGTGCATGTCACCTCAAAAATTATTCTTTTGTTATCACTTACCTACTCGAGGACGAGCAGGAGTTAAGCTTGGGGATGCTTGATACGTCCCAAACGTATCTATAATTTTTGATGCTCCATGCTTGTTTTTACACCATTTGTATATTGTTTCGTTACACTTAGTGGCATTTTTATGCATTTTCCGGAACTAACCTATTAACGAAGTGCCACAGTGCCAGTTTCCTGTTTTCTGCTGTTTTTGTGTTTCAGAAGTGATACACAGGGAATATTCTCGGAATTGGACGAAACAAGTTCCTGAAGTCTTATATCAAGGGGAAGCTTCCAGACATCCGAAGAGCTGACGAAGGGGGGCCACGTGGGCCCCAGACACAGGGGCGGCGCGGCCACCCCCCTGGCCGCGCCAGCCCCGTGTGAGGAGGCCTGGTCCCTCCTCTGACATCGCCCCTTCGCCTATATATACCCCCTGACGAAAAAAACCTAAGTACCCGATCAGATTTCCAGAACACATCGCGATCCGCCGCCGCCGTCGACCCGAAGATCGGGAGGGTCCAGAAGCTCTTCCCGGCACCCTGCCGGAGAGGGGAATCGCCACCGGAGGTCTTCTTCATCGCCATGCTTGCCTCCGGAGCGATGAGTGAGTAGTCTACCTTGGACTATGGGTCCATAGCAGTAGCTAGATGGTTGTCTTCTCCACCATGTGCTTCATGTTTAGATCTCATGAGCTGCCCTACATGATTGAGATCACCGTTATGTAATTCTATGATGTTGGTTTGTTGGGATCCGATGAATATTGGTGTTTATGATTAAGTTGCTGTACTGAATTATATCTTTTGTTATCTCTATGTTGTTTATGATCTTGCATGCTCTCCGTTGTTAGTAGTTATCTTGGCCGAGTAGTTGCTAGTGACTCCAAGAGGGGGTATTTATGCTCGATAGTGGGTTCATGTCTCTATTTCACCTGGGGGAGTGACAGAAACCTCTAAGGTGGTAGATGTGCTGTTGCTACTAGGGAGAAAACAACATTCATATGCTCAAGGGCATATGCTTTGTTTACATTACACACTTTGCTTAATGCAATTATCTGTTGTTCGCAACTTAATACTTTTGGGGTGTTCGGATTGATATCCCCGAGGGTGGATTATTAGTCATAGATGCAGTTGGATGGCGGTCTATGTATTTTGTTGTAATGCCCAGAGTAAATCTCATAGTGATCTTCTTGACATATCACGTTATCTTTATTCTATCAATTGCCCAACTGTAATTTGTTTACCCAGCATGTTATTTTATCTATGGAGAGACACCACTAGTGAACTGTGGACCCCGGTCCTATTTTAATCATATTGCAATCACCTGTTTACTTTTCCCGTACTGCTTACTTTACTCGCATACTATATTGTTTTCCACTCCATACGCTCATAATCTTTGTTTCAAGCAAACCGGTGAGATTGACAACCTCGTCGCAAGTTGGGAACAAAGTACTTGGCTGTGTGTGTGCAGGTTCCATATCACCTTCAGTCGTCGACGTCTCTTCTCTCCTGATCGATAAACCTTGGTATCTTAACTGAGGGAAAACTAGCCGCTACACTCATCATACCTTCCTCTTGGGGTTCCCAACGGGCTGGTCATCACCACGCACAAGGACTGTCTGTTACAAATCAACTCGGCCCCATCAGCTAATTGTCTGGGCGCCATCACCAAGTAGCACTGACTTTTAGGTGGAAACTCCCGCGTCGGCTAAACATTCTCTGCCGTCGTTGTCACTGCCGTGACCGGTCTGCCGTGTGCCTGTACACGGCAGATGGTCTGCCGTGTCCAAAAGAGGGTCTGCCGTGTGAGTGGCCCACACGGCAGAGGCGTGGATTCCGGTAGTGGCCGGGGATAATTTTTTTACCGCTGGCGCATTTGGCATGTGCGCCGGGGTTAATATGTTATCCCTGGTGAATTTGTAATCGGTGCGTCGGGGATAAAATTTTGGAAAATCTAAAAAAATTCAAAACAATTTAAAAAAATTTCCAAAATATTTTAAAATTATAAAAACCTAAATAATATGAAAAACTATGCATATATGATTTTTTTGACCATTTTATCACACCTGGAACCTTCTCAATTCCAACCGAAATGGTGACTTCCCGCTTGGTCACCCATCCTCAAAGTGCTCCGGGCCTAGCACGCTTAACTTCCGAGTTCCATTTGCATTCAATCCTTATAAGCCTTATGTGTGTGAGTGTAGGAGTGTGTGTATGTGAGTGTGTGAGTGTAGGAGTGTGTGTATGTGAGTGTGAGTATGTGTGTGTGTGAGTATGTGTGTGTACGCATGTGAGTATATGTGTGTGAAAAAATCTGAAAAATCTTAAAAAATTTAAAAAAATTCAAAAAAACTCAAAAAATCTCAAAACATTTAGAAATCTCAAAAAACCCACGTAAATGATAAATAATCCAAAAAATCTTAAAATCTTTTAAAAATCCGTAAAATCTGAAATTTTCATGAATCTGAAAGTGCAAAAAAGTTCATTTTCTCTTTGAAATTTGAGTTTTTAATTTTTCATAATAACTATAACACATAATATATCGAAATTTTTGCAAAATATATCAAAATTTGAGTTTTTAATTTTTCATAATAACTATAACACATAATATATGGAAATCTCAAAGTTTTTTATTTTTTTGAATTTTTTTATCATTTTCTTTTAATTTTTGCAAAACTAGAATGGCGATCCACGGGGGGGGGGGGGTGGTGTTGGTGGGTGGTGGTGGTGGGGGTACTGTCTCTAGGCCTTATCCCCGGCGCATTAACCATGTGCGCCGGGGGTAAGCCCCCTTATCCCCGGCGCATAAGGGCATGTTCGCCGGTGGTAATTTTTGGATTATTATCCCCGGCGCATTGCTCTTAATTCGCCGGTGGTAAGCCCCCTTATCCCAGGCGCATATCTAGTGTATTCGCCGGGGATAACAATGGATAAGGGCCAGCCCATCCGGGGTAGGACCGCCAGCTATTATCACCGGCGAATATGGGACTTATGCGCCAGCGGTAATCTCGTATCACCGGCGAATAAAGGTGGATGCGCCAGGGGTAATATTATTACCGGCGATAGTCATGCTGGCTATAAGCAAATCTCTACTAGTGCTTGTTGCTGGGGAGAACTAGCAAAAAAAATTGCACCACCGGGATACTTTGTTCACTGTTTATCTTATTATGCGAACGGTCGCCAGATCCTTTTAGTCACAAGAGCAATATTAATGCCTCAACTAAGAACGCGCCAGTTCGCATGATAAACCAGCAAGATCGATGAGATCACCCTGCCCAAATTCTCCCTATGCATCCTATTCATAGTAATTATCATATGTGAATAACTGGGTGTTGACATATCCTAGACCTAAACTCAACGTGAATTTGTGGATTGGTGAGAAGATTCAAGCGCCTGCTCTGAACTTTCTCCTACTGACGATGAACTCGCGACAGACAGCACACAGGGAGACAGAGTTTGCGACACACTCAACTTCTGCGTCTTTTCGGGGTTTTTCCTTTTATTCACTTTGATCCTACTAAGCCGGCCTCGATCCGGTTTACCCGCGCCATCCCACGGACGGTATCGTGGCCAACATCTATTACACGATCTCTGAGAAAAAGTAAACGAAGATCCTAAATTGCCGCTGCACGAACGAAGCGTACGTCTGGCAATGACTTATTGTCGGATAAGCTACAGTAAATGTGGCAAATGAAATACAGGAACATCTAGATTAACATAACATTCTCCCCTTTAAGCTTGATGTCCTGGATTCATCATTCTCATGCCAATCTTCTCCTTCAGCTCCTGGAAGCGAAACCTAGCCAAAGGCTTTGTGAGAATATCTGCATGTTGCTCGTTGGTTCTCACATGCTCTACCTCCAGTTTGCCATCTTCTACACAATTTCTGACAAAATGGTAGCGCACGTCAATGTGTTTGCTTCTCTCATGAAACACAGGGTTCTTGCAGAGGGAAATGACTGACTGGTTATCAATTCTGACTTTGAACTTGGCGCTTCTTTCTCCCAGTAATTCCTCCAACAGTCGTGCTAACCAGACCCCTTGACTTGCTGCGGCTGCTGCAGCTACATACTCTGCTTCACATGATGATTGTGCAACTATTCTTTGCTTCTGAGAGACCCATGACACGGGACAGTTCCCAAAATAGAACAGCACTCCACTGGTGCTCTTTCTATCATCAACATCACCGGCATGGTCACTGTCACTGTATCCCATCAGAGTTGGCTCACTTGCAAGCCTCTTATAGCTGCAACCCAGATTGACAGTACCCTTCAAGTATCTCAGGATATGTTTTACTGCCATCATGTGCTCTTTGGTGGGCTTCTCCATGTACCTACTCACATACCATACTAAAAAGTTCAAATCAGGTCTGGTATGTAGGAGGTATCTGAGGCTGCCTACCACACTTCTGTATTTAGTTGAATCAACAGGCTCAGATTTACTTTCCTTGCTAAGCTTCAGCTTTGGCTCCATCGGAATGTAGGTTGGATTACAATTTGCCATACCCATTTTCTCCAATATCCTTGAAGCATAGCCTGACTGACAGAGTGTAATTCCCTCATCAGTTTGCTTCACTTCAATTCCCAAGTAATAGCTTAGCAGCCCAAGGTCAGTCATACTGAATTTTGATCTCATCTGCCTCTTAAATTCATCAATGGCTTGACTATCACTACCAGTGATCACCAAATCATCCACATAGAAACCCACTATGAGCACTGTTTCTTTCACCTTCTTGCAGTACAAACCAGATTCTGATGGACACCGTTTGAAACCAAGTTCTGACAGTGTTTTATCCAGCTTGAAGTTCCATGCTCTAGGTGCCTGTCTTAGACCATACAGTGCTTTCTTCAATTTATACACCTTATCGGTCTGTCCCTTCACTTCAAATCCTGGTGGCTGGCTCACATACACTTCCTCGGCCAAGTCACCATCTAGAAAGGCAGATTTGACATCCATCTGGTGGATTTTCCTCCGCCACCAAATCGCCTCCAACCTGTCGCTCTGATACCAAATGACAGATCCTAGACCTAAACTCAACGCGAATTTGTGGATTGGTGAGAAGATTCAAGCGCCTGCTCTGAACTTTCTCCTACTGATGATGAACTCACGACAGACGGCACACAGGGAGACAGAGTTTGCGACGTGCTCAACTTCTGCGTCTTTTCGGGGTTTTACCTTTTATTCACTTTGATCCTACTAAGCCGGCCTCGATCCGGTTTACCCGCGCCATCCCACGGACGGTATCGTGGCCAACGTCTATTACACGATCTCTGAGAAAGAGTAAACGAAGATCCTAAATTGCCGCTGCACGAACGAAGCGTACGTCTGGCAATGACTTATTGTCGGATAAGCTACAGTAAACATGGCAAATGAAATACAGGAACATCTAGATTAACATAACAGGTGTGGTTTAGCTCCTATCATGCTATCTTCATATATTTAGCTAGTTGTTCTCTAGAAAGTAAGAAAGCTGATTATTCTTCCATGTTGAGATGGATGCCTTATATATATGGACGGGGTCTTGCTACATGTAGTAAAGTTGGACTTTAGTTTTTACCAAACGATCGACCAACTCTCATGGATAGCTGACTATAACAGAGTACGCCTATCTGAGGAGTAACTATGTGAAAACCATAAAAGTAGATCTTACAACACATTTGATTTTCGACCTAGCTTATATGCCTAAGTGGACGGTAGGTGTCTGGTATAATCCGTAACCTGAATTTGAGAAGCTGGGTATCCTATAAAAGAATTTTTGGACGTTTTGAATCATCATAATATATTTCCAAGTTCAAACATGTGCACATAGCTAATTTGATTAACCAAACATGATGCAAATGCAATGATGCGAAAGCTTCAGGCGCCGATGCAATGATGGGAAGGTTTTGAACGCCTTTTGCCGCTATATATTTAATCTTGAACACTCTTTTTCCATGAATATTTATCATGAACATACAAAAATATTAAATAATGGTACTATAATTTGAAGATATCACGCAACCTTATCCAGGGAGATCAAACAGGCTTTGTCCGTTGAAAATCCATATCTGAAAATATCACCTATGCTGCAGATCTCCTAAACTGTTGCCACACAAAAAAAGCATGCACCATGGTGATAAAAATTGATTTCAGATAAGTGTTTTACTCTTGTCTCCTGCACTTCACTGATTTCAATACTCCAAGCAATAGGATTACATCCTCTCTTTTGCGTTTGGATTCAAATCATTCTAGACACTAATAGAACATCAATCTTGTTGAATGGGGTCCGTGGACCATGGATCTAATACAGGTGGATCCAATGTAACCATACCTCTACATAATTTTCTATGCAGCAACTAATCAAATTGGCTTTCAGGGAAGAGTGGAAGACCAAATAATAAACCCTCTCAGAGACAATATTCTACCTGTTTTACTCCAATACACTGATAATACTCTGATTTACATAGGTACGCCTGCCAGGGCCCATAGCATTGGTAACCCTGGTGTATGATCGGGGTAAGGCCCACGGAGATTATGGCCCAAGTTAGAGGCCGAAGTATCGTATAGTAGAATAAGGAAACTTCTATGTAAAACGTCATTGACAATGAGTTTGTATCAAACCCGACTAGGATCATGAGACCTGGACACCTATAAAGAGGCGCTAGGAGGGACCAGCGGGATATATATCGAGATTTAGCCTGTAACCAAGCTTTGTCTCAATAATACTACAAGTTTCACCTTGTTTGTCTTAGACTTTACCTTCGAGTTCATCCGACGTCCTCTTCCCCCGATCCAAAGTCCTTCATCCAGGACATTGCCGAGATTCACCCTCGTCAATTGGCACCGACCGTGGGGAGATTGGGCGTTGGATTCATGGATTTAACACGAAGCAACTCAATGGTTGATGAAAGTCAGATCTCTTTTTGTTCCGTCGACATTCGACCATACCCACCCACCCTAGTTCCGATCTTCAGAAACCTCGACCAGGAGATAGATCTGACGATTGGAAGCTTCAAATTTCACGTCGGGTTCCTAGGAACCCTTCGTCTTTTAGATCTGATTTCTTTGGGTCCGTCTGCAAACAAAACCGCAGCAGCGACAACTTCAGAAACTTCTGTTGGCTCCTCCAGCGAGGCAAACTCACTGGCCAGCATCAAACTTGCGGAAACATCTAAAGATCTTGATGAGAGCGGTAACCCCGTGATCAACCCAGCGAATCATCATTGGGGGGCAAACTATGTAGCAGAAGGAGAAGATGTGGCCACCATCGCAGCAAGGCGGCTGGCAGCAAATGAGTGGGCAACAGTCAAAGCGGCAATAGAGGGCACGGCACCCTTAAATGACACTATATCCAGGAACGTACTGATGGGGCACCATTATTCATTACATCGACAGCACAGGTGTCTGCAGCGGATGTAACAAGAAATTGAAGTGCGACGAGCATCAACCAGTGAAGCGAGCAGAGCAAACAGAGAGGAGAGAAGCAATGCGTCCCACACCAACAATGGGGGACACCCAAGGAGAAATTCATGTCTGGATGACATGAACTAGGGAGAACGCAACAATTAGTGCGGAACCTCCAGTCATCTTTCCTATCTGTCGATAAACGAGGAAACATCGTGCCAAAAATACCAGATGTAGAGCTTGTAGCAGCACAGGCTTACTTATTAACAACACAACCAACACCTGGCAATCCACGTGAAGGAATGCTTCGGGCCGCTCTCCAGGGCCTCGGGTTAGTCGGAAATAGATTACAGCACAGGGAGGAAGTGTCGCGACAAAATAGGTCACCACGCCGTCGCAACAGCTCTCGGCGTGATAGGGGAACCCAAAGATCCAGGTCCCCACATGAGGAGGCATCACCGCGCCATTGCTACAGCCCTCGGCATAATGGTGGCACTCAAAGATCCAGATCTCCGTATGACAATGAATCACCGCAGCGATACAGTCCTCGAAATGGTGGTGGAAGTCGATGATCAATATCACCGCATCAGCGATACGACAACTCAAGTTGGAAAATTTTCTTTTTTTGGTGCTTGCCATTTGCAATTAGATGAATATATTTTGTATTGTCCTCCCCCCCTCTTGAAAATGTTTGACCTTAGCACGCTGAGCCCATTTGGTCTCTTCATCGCGCCACATCGAATTTAATTTCTCATTGGCATCCTTCAAGGCTTTCCTCTCAAGCAGAGTAAGCGGACTAGTCTCGGCTTTTATATCCAGAACATCAATAATGGATAATAGCCGTTCTTTCTCTTTTTTGTATTTACCGCTTTGCTAGCTGTCACGTGTGAGGCATTTTTATGAAATGGAGGGTAGCACCCCCAGCCTCTGCATCCAAAGGATGCACACAACTCTTTTATTGAATTATTCACAAAGGTTTTACAAAATGAGTACAAAGATCAATCCGAAGCCACCATCCTAGCGACATCGCTAAACCTACAAGACTGATAAAGGGGGTGACCAAGAGCAGTGCCAATTTTCCTAACCTCGCACCAACGCAAATCATCATAAACCGAATGGGACATATATATATATTGTAACCATATGTGGACATTTTGGATTTGTTTTCACACTGTCTTTGTTTCCTCAAGGTCTTGCAAACAAGGCATGTTCAATTTATTTTTTGTTTTTTGTTTTTGAAACATGACTAAGTGAGATTTGCAATCATGTTTCATTAAGTACAGGCTTCATGATTTCATTAAGAACTCATACATATTGCAGACTTGCAGTGAGATCATATACCGGTTTGCATTTCAGTGGAGTTTCAAAGCAAAACATCAAAATAGTCGTGAAACCGCTTTGGAAACGTAGCCGTGGGTTGGTGTTGATGAATTACAAGGTGGTTTCTGTAAAGTGTACACGCTGCCCATATCATGTCCGTCGTTTGTCATCCAACACCCCAAAAATCCTGGGTGTCTTCGTTGCATAGGTTAGCTGGTTTTACAGGATATGTTGCCCAGGCCCGGTCGTGAGATTTTGGGGGCCCGGGGCGAAGATTTGAATATGGGCCCCTTTTTTAGAAAAAAAATCTAATATTCCAAGATACCACTAAAGGTGATGGTTAAATAGTTGAGTTCGATCAACTCTATTTGTTGTGGATTTAGGTGTTCCTTCATTCGATAGTTTAAATCCACATGGAAGTCTTTTTTGGGTATGCTACTGCGGAAGCAAGAAGAGCTCTTTAGTGATCGGTCCGCTAGTTTTTTTAATTCCACTCATTGTTCCTTTTTCTTTTCTTCCAATAGTTTTGCTTTGTCAGCCTACAGAATATGGTTCCAAACGTACTGATTTCAGAAGTCGACATTTTCCATTATCAATTTAAAGAACGATCAAACCAAATTACATTTAACATACAAAGAGCCAAAGTGTGCTTACTTGCGGAGAATGAACTTAAATTTTGGTATGGTTAAATTGATAGTTTGAAGAGCAAATTGATATAAATTATATAATTAGGTAGGCAACAACTACAATTAGCGAATACAACCATCTTAAATGCACAGTTGGAAAATGTCACCAATTTATCAAAGAGAAGAACCTTTAAATCTGGGTCCATTATTATTGGGTCTCCCTACCGAAAAATATATAGTGTGCAACAACAACTGAATGACTGATAGCTGATAGACTCTTTGAAAAAAAGGATAATTCCTCAACCGATCCATTCCGTGCCCCATCCTGGTGTGGCCCGCCATCACTTAATTATCCGATGCTAAAAACAGAAAGGCCGTAGCCTAGTTTTCTAAAGGAAACCATTGGAAAGGCCAAAGCCCCAAAGATAACGTTCTCCTTTCATATTCTTTCTCTAAACACAGAGGAAGTTCCTGTGCGTACGCTAATGGCGCCCACTGGACATTTTTTTGATGTGCACATATACCCTAGCTGGGGGCCCCTAGGTTTCGGGGGCCCGGGGCTGCTGCCTCACTAGACCACCCTTAGGGTCGGGCCTGATGTTGCCAGCTCGAGTGAACCAACCAGCATGTATGTGCCAAACATCGTCAGCAGGGACAACAGTGGTGAAACCCAAAATTATTGGAAGGCTCACTCAACATTATTCTGCTCTTCTACTGTGGGGCCAACTTTCAGGCAGCAACCTTGGACAGACAAAATGGTAGTTCAAATTATCAGGCTAAAGGAGCTATGTGGTTTGCAATGTCTTGCCTAAATTCTTCCGGTGCATCCTATTCATAAAAGTTTTGGCGTAGGTGAACCACGTGGTGTGATTCATATCCTATCATGTTGTTCTCTGGAAAGAAAGGAAGTATTTTCTTCAATATTCCACATGATTGTTCTTCAATGCATGTTAAGATGGATGCAAGATATATATCCACAGGGTCTTGGTATACTGAGCAAAGTCAGACTTTAGTTTTCACCAACTGATAGACAAACTTTCTTCGTAGCTGACTGTTGTCTTCAGAGTAATTATATGAAATTTAGATCTTACAACATTTATGTGTTTCGACCTGGCTTAAATGCCTAAGAGGACGGTAGGTGTCTAGTAATTAGTAACCTGTATTTGAGAAGCTAAGTGACCTATAAAAGAAGTTCTAGAAGTTATCATCATAATATATTTCCAGCGGGTAGTTTGAAACAAGTGCCACTTAGATAATTTCATTAGCCGGATATGATGCAATGCAATGATGGGAAAGATTTAGAAAGACACTTTGTAGCTCGTTATGTGGTTTCAATTAATGAAACTGGGGTTGAGCCCCTTTTCATCTAAAAAGACTTCTAGCGACACAAATGAATTTTTTTTTTTGCTTTCTAGGTGCAAGAAATGAATTTTATATCTTTGGAATCAAAAATATTTTTTAGTTTTCATTTTCTTGACACCTGCTACTAGTATGTATCACAAGATACTTTTCAGAAATTTTATGCAGGCTTGAGTTGCACGACCGGCCAAGGAGACAAATTTAGCAGGCAGGTGCGTGTACACCTCACTGTAGTGCGGCTTGAAATTGCACCTAGTTACCTATTCCCTCCGTATAGGAATGTAAGACGTTTTAGGAACTTTAAAGTAGACTAGATACGCCATGATGATAAAAAAAGGCAAAAGGCGAAGGATTAATCAAGGGTCTGCTGCCACATATGGTTGATGGAGGGGTTGCAATTCACCAACATGCAGATGATACTATTCTGCTCATGGAGGATTCCCTGGAAAATGCTAGAAACATGAAATTCATCTTGTGTCTGTTTGAACAAGTCTCTGGAGTAAAAATTAGCTTTCACAAGAGTGAGGTTTTCTGTCTGAGGGCTGCAAAAGAGAGGAGTCAGCAGTACAGTGAGATATTCACTTGTCTTATTGCTACTATGCCCATGAAATATCTCGGAATGCCCATAGATGAGAAAAGATGGCAGTATCCAAATGGGACCCAATTTCAGAGAAGATGGGGAAGAAGCTTTCAGGTTGGAAAGGGAATATGCTATCTGCTGGAGACAGGCTGACCTTGGTTAATGCTTGTCTTACTAGCATTACTCTTACATGCTTTCCTTCTTGTAAGATCCCAAGGGCTTCCTTAAGAAAGCTGACATTATCACGAAAAGAATGATTTGGCAAGAATTGGAAGACAAGAAAAAGTATCACTTGGTAAAATGGGACACTGTGTTTACCTAAAGATTGTGGAGGATTGGGAGTGCTGGATCTGGCAACTATGAACAAAAGTTTGTTGTGGATGTGGCTTTGGAAGCTGGAAAACCGTGAGGGGACTTGGCAACAATTGTTGACTAGAAAATACTTGCAGAACCAGGTTTTATCAAATGCCACTGATGGACCTGGTAGTTCTCATTTCTCGCAGGGATTAATGGGTGTGAACCCTATATTCCAACAATTTGCAAAGAGGGTGATGAATGATGGGAAAAAGGCTCTGTTCTAGGAAGATAGTTGGGTTAATATTATACCCTTGGCTACTCAATTCCCCAGACTTTAGAACTTGTCTTTCAAGAAGAATCTGACTGTGTTTATAGTCAAACAAGAGGGCTAGGGTGTGATTAGATATAGGAGACTTCTTTATGGGAGACATTGGCTCAGTGGGAGGAAATGAAGAGAATGGTGGATGACATTCAGTTTGATGATCAGAAGATAGATGTAGTGCAATGAACAATTGGACAAACTGGCACCTTCAAAGTCAAAGACCTGTATCTACGATTGAGATATGCTCAGATTTATCCATACAAGTTCATCTGAAAAGTTAAAATGCCATTGAAAATTAAAGTTTTCATATGGCTAGTTTCCAAGAACTGCATACTAACAAAAGACAATCTGCTGAGGAGAGGCTGGACTAGCAATAACCAATACCTTTTCTGCTCCTCGGAAGAAACTATAAATCATCTACTTTTTGAGTGTACCTTTGTCAGATTTGTTTAGCAGATGGTAGTTTGTGCCTTTGGATTTGTTAGACCTCTAGAGAGTGTAGTTGACATGCTCGGTGACGAGGTTTATCCCTGGCAATGCCCATACTTGAGGGCTTTTGATTCATGGTGCAAATAGGGGATCTGGCAAACTCGATGGTGACCAGACAAGATGAGGGCACACAGGATTTTACCCAGGTTCGGCCCCCTTGGCGGGTAACGACCTACGTCCTGCTTGTTTGACTTTATTGCTTGGATGTTACAGCGGTGGTGTTTACAACGATGGCGTAGATTGGATCTAGCCGAAGGTGGTAAGCTCTCGAGGTTTCGAGCGCTCGGGTGAGATGGAAAAGTGTCTAGCTCCTTGGATCTCCCTCCCAACCTATTATATGCGAAGGTTGGGTCTCAGGATTGCTCTCTAAGCTAACTATAGATAGAGGCGGTAGGTGAAACCCTAAACGAGTCCTAATTCGACTAGGTCTCCTCCTTCGAGTCCTTGCAATGTACGCCAAGTCTTGGCTTCTGGGCCGCGCCAGTCGATTGTGCTTGTGGGCCTTGATCGTCCCTTCGTTGGGCTTGCATCTGGACTGGAGACCAGGTAGGCCAAAGCCGAGGACCCGATGGGTCATTCCTTCGTCACTCGGAGTGTAGATTAGTTCCTTCCCAACACCACTAAGGAAAAATGTCCTCTGTGGTTGCACTACAGTTTGCTGGACAATCTGGAAGACAAGAAATGATGCATATTTCAACAAGAAATTCCTGGATGATCCATCTAAATCCATTTACAGACTTTGCAACATTCAGAACTACTGGGCAATTTTGCAGAAAAACCAAGACAGAGAAAAACTTGAAGGAGGAGCAGTGATGCTGAGGCGGGTGGCGGGAGAGGTGTATTCAAGGGTACATGGTTGGGCTCCCACGACTCTCAGGACACAGGGAGCTGATGAAGCCTTCTTCACCTGAAGTTGTTCTGTCCTGGCTGTGTGTTGCCTGTGAGACTTTGTTCCATTGGTTGGAGCGTTTCTGGGGCTAGTTTGTAGGTGTCTAGCGTGCTTTCCATGTGCAGGGGTTGCCGGAAGCCGTGAAAAACTTGTATAAATGGCAATCATGTGGTTTCTGATCTGATACTTTGTTTTGCTTTGCTTTTATTTTTAATTGTAAAACTTTGTGGCGGTTTATTTAATAGAAATCGACCGGAGAGCCCGTTTTGTGAAAAAAAAGTGGACTAGATACATTCTATAGTGATTAAATATACATGCTAAATATATGTTAAATATGTATCAAAGTAGATAAATCTATAAAAAAAACTAAAACATCCTATTGCGAATTGGATGATCGGGCCGAGGGCTGCCCCCTCTTCCCCTCGCTTTCCTTTCCTTAATATTCACCATCGAGTCATCAAAGCCGTCAACTAATTAATGAACGGAGGGCGTACATGATACGATCACCTGCATGATTGCCAAATGACGTGAGTGACATAGGAGATCTGCAGCAGCTACATGCCGCCCGATCGAGCTCACTCACTTGACTAAGACGTAGCTTGCCAGCCGGCTTGCCGCCAGGTATTACCAAACACAAATGCATGTAGGTGTCGCCGTAGCCGCCGTAGTCGTCGCATACCCATGGTCATTTATGCACGATGGCGAAAGTTGGAAGAGGAGTCATATTCTTGGCACAGTGGCATGAAGAGATTGAGCACACTGAGACGGACGATAGAACATGGCCACCGTGTGCAGTACGTGTTGCCTTTCCTGGCGTAGTTCTGCAATATAAAACCAGACGTAGGATTATTGGCAACAGGAAGACATGATATCTTTAGCCGCTCCGGCGAGCTCAGCTTAGCAGTGTGATAGATCGAGACGTTGCATTGCTTGTTTCCCAACATATGTTTAAGCCCATAGAAATCAAGGACGTTCTTGTCAGACAGCGACTCAGTTAACAGCTAGAGTCGTGAGGAGCATTGAGCAAATAGTGTGTTTTCCCCATTTAGGGCAAACTCGTTTGCGAAGAAGGCGGTTCCGCCTTTGCATGAGGCCTCAGATGACGTGAGGCCAGGTAGCTTCTTTGGTCCTTATTCCTCGTGCTTCTCACCTCTTCACCATCATTGATGGTAGCGTCAATCGCGGCCTATCATGCAGCTTATGAGGATAAGAGAGGCCTATCTCTCGGAGTGGGCATCAAGAAGATCCAGAACAATGCTTTACTGTGTGGATGATTTCAAGGGAGCTCTTGTGGAAGACCCATGTGAAGCTTGGATCGATCAGACAAGGGCTCCACTGAAGGAAGTAGTGCATGTCGTGACCAGCATGGGCATGAATCCTTGTGATGTATTTTTCCGTGGGAATCAAGGTCACTCTAGTTTTGTAGATTATGCCTAAACTATAGGAACTATGTGTGGGATCATCTGTGGTGCTACCAATGAAGTTAGGCTCACGTGAGGCCTTTGCGGTGGCCATGTCGCCCTCACCACCAATGCCATAGCCTTGCCAGTCCCCCTGCCTTTATGGACGATAGAGATGTGTTGCCACCCAACTCTAAGGCTCTACGGAATAGAGCTCCACGACTTATGTCAGTTTGGAGGCTGTGCCATGTATATGGCGAGGAGAGTGCTTGTGTTTTAACACGAAATGATTCAGAAAACAGAATTAGGAATTTGGAGAAGTCTCTCTACAAAAAAATATGAAACGCATCACAGGAAAACATCTGAGGTGCTTGATAGACCTATTTTGGTTGTGGCGTCCGTTTAGTGGTGCTGCTAATGTTTACTAATGTTTTTTAGTCGGTTTGGAAGTTGCTTAGTCTAGGTTGGTTGTATTGCTTTTTGTCCAGTTTTCTATTATTAATTGAACACATTTTATTCTTAATTAATAGATTTTGGGGCAAAGCTTTTTGTCCCTTTCAAAATATTTTTTAACATGGAGCTATCAGCGGATACGAACAACTCAATCAAGTGAGGAAACATGCACACATGGTATCTTCGACAACGGTTTAGCTAGCAATCAGGCAAGCTTAGCTCAACTTAGTAGAGTGTGGGATAAATCTGGACATTTTCGGCAGATTAAATAGATCTAGAAGTTCCAGGTCGGCAATGTTTTTAACCCAACAAAAATCAAGGCGTGTCATCGTCTGACAATGGCTCAGCTAACAGGAGTTGCATCCAAAATACCATGCGTACAACACCATAGTGGCCATTTTTTCACTATCGGTGCATATGAACCTAATATACAAAGAATAAAATTAAAAATGTCAAAACCGGAAGAAAATTTTGCGTGTACATCGGACATTCCTCATTTGCTCATTACTTTTCGAGGAAATGAACATTTTATGTGGCCTATGTCTTGTGAATAGTCATATTGGAACATCAAAATTTATCTTTTTTATGTAGCACACAACAAATGTTTTTTCCCAAACAATTGCGTTCCAACATATAATGTCCTGATGTATCATGTATGTGCAACTATTTTTCCATTTTTTGATATATTGAATTGTATTTTCAAACAATGGGTTCATATGCACGCAAGAGCCGAACTACATTTCCGCTACACCACTTTATTATACTTATAGTGATGAATATACTGATGACTTAAAAAGCTACATTTAGTTTCATCAAAGGTAGTTTAGTTAGCATCTTATTTTCTCCTACCGGCCCTAAGATATCCATTGTCACTACTATCCTACCCTCCGTAATAGACCCAATGACCATGATTTGAGTTTTTTGAAAAAAAGGGAGCATAGCCTTGGCCTTAGCATCAAACAATCGACATCACTTTTTAAATTTAATAGTTCAAATTATTTAAAGTATTACAATCAGGATCAGCTAAGGTTGGAACATGTATCAACCATAGAAAAAGTAAAAGCAACATTTCTCTATCCATTTTAAATTCTACTAATATGTTGTCATCCACTAGTTGAAAATAGAAGTCATGTGTCACCCTCGGCAGCCGGTTGCACCTAGGAGCCATAACCTCTTATTGATCCTCTGGGAGAAGTAGTGACCATAACTGTATCTAATATATAGCCATCCAGATAACCTACAAGAGATTAGTGCCCCTTTCTTGTCAAAAACAAAATAATTTTGCATGTCCAGATGGACCAATATAAACCTAAGACACCAATACGGATTCTCACTTTTTGTCACCCCCATTCAACCAGTTACCGATATATTAGTAATATTAGTTGGAGGTGGTATATTGTAAATAAAGTAGAGCATGCGCCAAATAATACAAGCAAATAAACATGAGAGAAACAAATGTGCTATGCTCTCTTGTAATAGAAGGGTTTAAGATAATATCAAAGAGATGCGGAATTCTGTCATGGAGAGCGTCGTCCCATGTCCCTCCATTCTGACCGGAGAATATGGCAGTGAGCTGGAACAATGTTTGATGTTGTAGAAGTTTTGCCAAAACAGGGAGCCTTCCTGGGGAAACTAAAGTCTGGACTAGTTGCACCCGTACCCAATGTTGCATGCCACACTTCCAAGTTTCAAAAAAAAAATCGTGGACATATATATTATGTTGTATCTTTTGCATTTGGAGATTTTTATCGAAAAATATTATAATTCTGAATAGCACATGATACATTCACTTAATTCTTTTATATTTTTGTACATGCCATATAAATATGGTTGTATTTTGAGACAAAATTTTGTAGATGCACAAGATACAAAGTAACCAGCACCAATGATTTATCACATATTTTTCAAAAACTTAGAAGTGAAAATAGAATAATATGGTACGGACACAAGTAGTTGTGGAATATTCACATTCTTCTTCTTGAGGAGAACTACCAATATGTTTGCCACACCGGGAGATTGTGCATGCTCATTGTCTTCTTCTGGGAGTGGTCACCTGACCTAATGTGGCAACTAAAACACCAACCGAGCTAGTTCAAATTAGCACACTAGACCAGCAAGCTCATTTAGATCCTCCTACCCAAATTCTCCCAATGAATTCTATTGATAGTATTTGTCACATGAATAGCCAGGAAGGAAGCTTTTTTCTTCATTCTAAAAGATTATTGGTCTTCCATGTTGCTATGGGTGCTAAATATATCCACAGGGTCTTGGTGTATGGATTAAATTCAGACTTCAGTTTTCACCAACCAATCGACCAATTATCTTGGATAACTGACTGTCTAAGAGTATGTTATCTGAAGAGTAACTATATGAAAACCGTGAACTTAGAACTTACAACGCATTTGTGTTTCGACCTAGCTTAAATGCCTAAGATGATGGTAGGTGTCTGGTAATTAGTAGCCTGAATTTGAGAACCTAGGTATATATCCTGTAAAAACATGTTCTAGACGTTTTGAATTATCGTAATATGTTTCCAAGCAGTTTGAAACATGTGCACATGGCTACTTTTGTTAGACGGGTATGATGCAATGATGGGAAGGCTTCACGCACCTTCTGCGGCTATATATTTTATCTTGAACACAGTTTTTCAATGAATATTTATCATGAACATACAAATATTGTTAAATGATGGTACTACAGTTTGAAGACATCACAAATTTGGCATTCTAAAGCCTAAGTTGTCTTATCTCGATAAATACTAGAGTGAGTGGCGCACTTTGTTGCACTATAGAGGCAATGCGATTGTTCTCAAGTCCCCTTTTCTCTTTCTTAAATCCTTTGTCCCTTTGTTGTCCGACACAAATCCAAGAATCTTAAACCAAAATCACGCAATGCATGAGAAGTTTGTTTGCAAACCCAGGTGTCGCAGTCGTTGTTGTCATCATCGTCGTCGGCGTCGCCTGCCAACGGTCATTTACGGCATGACACCGTAGTTGGAACGGATGTCTAGCTTCTAAACAAATTAAACTGATCCTATTCTCAGAAGTGGCGTGGAGAGAGTGGGCATGCTGAGACGGACGATACAGCAAGGCATGTGGGCTGCGTTTCCTTTCTTTGCCTTGTGCAGTTCTTGAAGAAAACCAGACGGGGGAAACTGGCAGGGCTTAACTAGAAACCCAGGAAGCATAACTCAGCTCAGTGGAGTGTGTGATAGATCGAGACGTTTCTCAGAGATAAAATAGGTCAAGACGTTGCATTGCTTGATGACGGCCATTTGTTTGAACCAACAAAAAATGGTTTCGCTGTCAGATAGTGGCTCGGCTAACAGAAGTTGCATCGAAAAATCGTATATAAATCACTTGACTATACTTGTAATGATTACTATGTTGATGTCTTGCGCAAATTCTCTCGGTGCATGCAACTAAGACACCAAAAAATCCCATTCAAATTAGCACGCTAGACCAGAAGATTGGATCAGATTGTCATGCGCAAATTCTTTCGGTGCATCCTATTCGTAGTAATTATCGCAGGTGAATCACTGGGTGTGATTCGGCTCCTATCATGCTATCCTCATATATCTTGCTAGTTGTTCTGTAGAAAGGAATGAAGCAATTTTTTCGGTCTAGGAGATGATTATTCTTCCATGTTGAGATGGATGCTAGGTATGTATCCACAGGGTCGGTGTACGGAGTAAAGTCAGGCATTAGGTTTTACCAACCGATCGACCAGCTATCTTGGGTAGCTTACTATTGTGTCCCGTGAGTACGCTACTGAGGAGTGACTATAAGACGTAAACTCAGAGCTTACAACACTTTTGTGTTTAGTGCCTAAGAGGACGATAGGTGTCTGGTAATTAGTATCCTGAATTTGAGAAGTTGGTTATCCTATAAAAGAAGTTTTGGAAATTTTGAATCAACGTAACATGTTTCCAAACAGTTTGAAACATGTGTCCCATGTTAGATGTATATTGTATATTGTATTTTCCCCATCTGTTAGGGGGTTTCCTGCATATTTGCGCCCTGTACATGTACTATATATGTGGCCTTTGGCCCCCTGATAATGTAAGTTGCATATTCATGACATGGTATCAGAGCCCAGGGTCTCGAGTTCGAGTCCTGGTTTTCGCAATTTATTATAAAAATTGCTGTTGCCCCCCTTTGTGTCCACGTGTTGACTTTTTCCGTGACCGTCGCCGCCAGTTCGCCCCGGCCTCTGTTTCGCCGGTTCCCGACCTGGCCGCAGCTGCTCTTCTCCCTTGATTCGTCACACGTGAGTGGGGGTGTTGATGTGTATAAGTGAATTGTACTAGCCCTTTCCATAAGTTCGGACTTTTGGTTGCGTTGGCTAGTGCATGAAGCTTGACATGGTATCAGAGCACAGGTTAGGGCTCCCGCACGCCACAACTCGTGCCTTTATTTTTTTCCGTTTCTTCCCCGTCCGCCCACATCTTCTTCCCGAGCTTGCCACCCTGCCCCGCCCGTCTTCGTGTGGTACTCGTCTGGCCCCGGCCTCGTCGGATCGATTCGCGGCTTGCTACCTCCTGGCTCGCTTGCCTCGTCCGCTTGGATCGATCCCCGATCGGCCTGGTCTGCTCATCATGTTGGGCGTTCGCGGAATGGTCCCGGCCGGATCGGCTGTTGGCCGGATTGGCCGCCCGCCTGCTATAGTTCGGCCACCTGCCAGATCGTCTGGCTCCCGATCGGATCCGCGCGAGGCATGCTGCTCCGCCGGTGAACACGGTCGCTCGGCCCCGGCCAGCGCTCGTGGCTTCCTGCCTCAGTCCCGGCCCGATCGCTGGCAGTTTTGTTTTCTGTGGATCTGGGCGTTGACCCGATATAGTTTGGTTTAGTAAAAAGAAAAAAAAAAGAGAAAGAAAAAAGAGAAAAAAAATATCCATGTCGTCGGGCGTTTCTTGCGCTTGTCACTCGATGACTTCTTCCGCTGCTTCCGTTTTGTGCTCGGGCCTTCCTTCAGTCCTTGGTGCTTGTCCGCCACCTCCGTGCATGTTGGCGTGTCGCTCCTCGTCGACTCTCGCGGCTTCTTCACGCGGTTCTACCCGCGTTTCGCCGACTTCGTCTTCGTCGGCCTGCCGCTCTACATCGACTCTCGCGGCTTATTCCCGTGGTTCTGCCCGCGTTTCGCCGACTTCGTCGGCCTGCCGCTCTACATTGTCTCTCGCGGCTTCTTCACGCGGTCCTGCCCGCGTTTCGCCGACTTCGTCTACGTCGGCTCACCGCTCTACACCGACATGGCGCTCTACACCGACATGGCGCTCTACATCGACACCTTTGGTGGCTTCTGTGTGTGTGGGTGACATCTCCTCATCGGCATCTGATTGTACATTGACCTCTCCAGTCGCGCCCCTCTCTGCGCATGAGATAGCGCAGCTTTGATGCCTGCTTGATGCTTGGGATTCTTCACCGATAGGTTCTGCTGGTTCTGCGACTGAGTTTTCTGGCATTGAGCGACCACCTCCTCCTTCTCCAGGTACACCCCCATGGCTTCTTGATACTGGAGCTTCTTTTCATATGACTCCTGATTCTTCCTTGTTGCATTCTGTTCGACCTGTCGACCCTCCTGTTCGTGTTCTTACTGCCGATGGTACCCCCTTCCCAGTCATTAGTCGAGGCATTCTTAGTACTTCATCGTTTCATGTTCCTTCTGTTGCGCATGTTCCTCAACTTAACATGCAACTCTTTTCTGGTAGTCAGATCATCGACTCTCGTTGTAGCATCACTCTCGACTTTGATTCCAGTTCCGTTCAGGATCGTCGCACCGGCACTATGCTTGGTGCTGGCCCCCGTCGCCATGATGGCCTCTGGGAGCTTCACTGGCTTCGTCTTCCTTCTGACGCCACCGTCGCCAGTTCCTCGGCATCTGTAGCCGTTGCTACTAGCTCTTTTCAGCAGTGGCATCATCATCTTGGATATTTATGTGGTTCTCGACTCTCGTCTTTAGTTCATCGTGGTGTTCTGGGGTCTGTCTCCGTAAATGCTTCTTTGGATTGTCAGGGCTGTTGGCTTGGTAAGCAGATTCAGCTACCGTATCCTCACAGTGAGTCTGTACCCGAGCGTCCTTTTGATCTTGTTCACTCCGATGTTTGGGGTCCAGCTCCCTTCCCGTCGAAAGGGGGTCATCGCTACTATGTTCTCTTTATAGATGATTTTTCTCGTCACACTTGGATATATTTCATGTCTTCTCATAGTGAGGTCTTGTCTATCTATAAGAAATTTGCTGCCATGGTTCGTACCCAGTTCTCCACTCCTATTCGTGTGTTTCGTGCAGATTCTGCTGGTGAGTATATCTCTCATTCACTGCGCGCTTTCCTTGCTGAGGAGGGTACTCTTGCTCAGTTTTCTTGTCCTGGTGCTCATGCTCAGAATGGTGTGGCTGAGCGCAAGCATCGTCACCTTCTTGAGACGACTCGTGCGTTGATGATTGCCGCTTCTCTTCCACCTCACTTTTGGGCTGAGGCTATTTCCACTGCCACCTATCTCGTCAATATTCAACCCTCTGCTACTCTACAGGGTGGTATTCCTCTAGAGCGCCTCTCTGGTCATCCTCCTGATTACTCGGTACTTCGTTCGTTTGGTTGCATTTGTTATGTTCTTCTTGCCCCTCGTGAACGCACCAAACTGACCGCTCAGTCTGTTGAGTGTGTCTTTCTTGGATACAGTGATGAGCATAAGGGCTATCGGTGTTGGGATCCCGTTGGTCGTCGGATGCGCATTTCTCGTGATGTCACGTTTGATGAGACGCGTCCTTTCTATCCTCGCCCCACCTCCTCGACCTATCTGATGACGGATATATCCTTTCTACTTTTTCCTGACACACCTCCCTCTGTTCCTATTGATCCTCCTTCGGGACCTATTATTGCTGATATCTCACCTTCGACCCCGTTGTCCTCCTCCCCACCTAGTTCTCCTCCTTCTTCTCCTAATCCTCCACCCACCTCACCATTGTCTCCTTTTTCCTTCCATTATTCTCGTCGCTCTCATGTTCTGGATCCTCCTCCTAATGTCCCTTCTTCTTCTTCTGATATGTCTTCTTCTTCTGACGAGCTTCCCTCTCCTCTTCCGGTGACTCATCTTCATCGTCCACCTGATCGTTACTCTCCTAGTCGGTACGGTCTCTCTGTTGCCCTCGAGCCGACTTCTTATCGGGATGCTGAGCGTCATCCCGAATGGCAGCTTGCCATGGCTGAGGAGATTGCTGCGCTTGAGCGCACTGGCACCTGGGATCTTGTCTCTCCCCCTCCCGATGTTCGTCCCATCACGTGCAAGTGGGTCTATAAAATTAAGACCCGCTCTGATGGATCTCTTGAGCGCTATAAAGCGCGTCTTGTGGCTCGTGGCTTTCAGCAGGAGCACGGCCGTGACTATGATGAGACCTTTGCTCCTGTGGCTCATATGACCACTGTACGCACTCTTCTCCTTCTCTATGTTGATGATATGATCATTACTGGTGATGATCCTGAGTATATTGCCTTTGTTAAGGCTCGTCTTCGTGATCAGTTTCTTATGACTGATCTTGGTCCTCTCCGCTACTTTCTTGAGATTGAGATCTCCTCCACTTCTGATGGCTTTTCTATCTCTCAGGAAAAGTATATTCAGGATCTTCTTGCTCGTGCTGCTCTTGGGGATGAGCGCACTGTTGAGACTCCTATGGAGCTTAATGTTAAGCTTCGTCCTAATGATGGTGATCCTCTTCCTGACCCGATGCGTTATCGCCATCTTGTTGGGAGTCTTGTTTATCTTGCTGTCACTCGTCCTGACATATCTTATCCTGTTCATATTCTAAGTCAGTTTGTCTCAGCTCCTACCACTGTTCACTATAGTCATCTCCTCCGTGTTCTTCGCTATCTTCATGGCACGATCACTCGTCGCCTTTTCTTTCCTCGTTCCAGCTCCCTCCAGCTTCAGTGCTACTCGGATGCTACGTGGACGAGTGATCCTACGGATCATCGTTCACTTTCTGCTTACTGTGTGTTTCTTGGTGGTTCGCTCATTGCTTGGAAGATGAAGAAACAGCCAGCGGTTTCCCGTTCGAGTGTTGAGGCTGAGTTGCGAGCTATGGCCTTGTTGACTGCTGAGGTGACTTGGTTACGGTGGTTGCTTGCGGATTTTGGGGTCTCTGTTACGACACCCACTCTAGTTTTGTCTGACAGTACAGGTGCTATCAGTATTGCATGTGATCCGGTTAAGCATGAGCTTACCAAGCATATTGGTGTTGATGCTTTTTATACACGTGCTCAGGTGCAGGCTCAGGTTATTGCGCTTCAGTATGTGCCTTCAGAGTTACAGTTGGCGGATTTCTTTACAAAGGCACAGACTAGAGCACAGCATGATTTCTTACTCTCCAAACTCAGTGTTGTGGATCCACCATGAGTTTGAGGGGGGGTGTTAGATGTATATTGTATATTGTATTTTCCCCATCTGTTAGGGGGTTTCCTGCATATTTGCGCCCTGTACATGTACTATATATGTGGCCTTTGGCCCCCTGATAATGTAAGTTGCATATTCATGACATCCCACAGCTAATTCGATTTGCCGGATATGATGTAATGGTGGAAAGGCTTCGCACCTTTTGCAGCTATTTATTTTATCTTGAACAAACAATTTTCCATAAAGTACTATCATGAACATACTAAAATAGTAAAACAGTGTCTGATGAGGCCCTTAGTTAGCAACAATCATCAACTATACTTTGTTTCCTTAATGTATAGCTCATCGGTAATTGTTTTGTGCTTTCCATACTTGTTTACACCAAGCTTTTATGGTGTGCCTAAAGCACCAATATATGTTTAACGACATATTATTTGGTAGTTCGGGCGACAGCTGATGGGAGATCTGCAGCAGCTATGCACCGCTTGACCGAGCTCACTTGCTCGACTGAGACTTACCTTGTCTGCCAGCTCACCGCCACGGATAACGCAACATAAGTCCAACCAGGTGTCGCTGTCGCCGTTGCAAGCCCATGAACATTTACAGAAACGGGCAGACACTGTATCATCAGCGGCTTCGCAAGGAATCCGGCGAGCTTTGATCTGCTCAACTCAGCTCATTGGAGTGTGCAAAAGATCGAGATGTTTCACGTAGATTGAATAGATTGAGATGTTGCATTTCTTCTTGTCGGGCATTGTTTATCCCTACAGAAATCAAAGGTGTCGTTAGACAGCGGGTCGGCTAACATGAGTTGCATCCTAAACATCCTGTATGTACATGCTTGATTATACTTAAAATGATGAATATGTTGATATCTTTAAAAATCTATTTAATATCATCAAAGATAGTTAGCATGCTTTTTCCTCCTACAAGCCCTAATAGATCCAAAATCACTACCCACCATAACAGACTCAAATCTAGCATGAGCTTGCGTGAGCGTGATACAATGGTTTGATAAACTATTAAAGAATTATGGCGGGTATCTGTCATGGGGAGCATCGTCCCCAGTCCATCGTTCAGACCATAACAAGCTCCTTGAGCCATTTCCAAGGAGAATTTGGCAATGAGTTGGAAACAATGTATTATTTTGTATATGTTTTGCCAAAATAGGGAGCCTTCGTAGCAAAAATGTTTGCAACACCGTGGTACTTTGAACACTGGTTGTCTTCTTCTGAGAATGGTCGCAAGATATATTTAGTCATAATTGAAATATTAATATGGCCTAAGACACAAATCTAGCCTGTTTAAATTAGCATGCTAGACTAGCAGGGTCATTCCGACCTACCTGCCCAAGTTTTCCCGGTGCATCCTATTTATAGTAATTGTCACATGTGAATAGCCTTCTGTTATTCAGCTCCTATCATGCTATTTTCATATATTTAGCTAATAGTTCTCCATAAAGGAGGGAAGCTTTTTTTACTTCAATCTAGGATATGATTATTCTTCCATATTGAGACGGATGCCTGATATATATCTACAGGGTCTTGATGTATGGAGTAAAGTTCTAAATTTTTTACCAACTAATCAACCAACTATCTTGAATAGCGGAATGTTGTGTTCCAACTTCCGAGAGTACGCTATCAAAGGAGTAATTATATGACAACAGTAAACTTGGAGTGTATTACTTTTGTGTTTTTTTTTTTTTTGCGGAAGTATTACTTTTGTGTTTTGACTTAGCTTAAATGCCTAATATCACGGTAAATGTCTGGTAATAATTAAAACAAGTTATAGGTGTTCTAAATCGTCGTAATATATGTTTCCAAGCCATTTGAAACAAGTGTACGAAGTAAATATCGAAGTCGAGTAGCCGGTACGATGCAATGATGGGAAAGCTTTGTGTGCCCTTTGCAGCTATAATATATTTTATCCTAAACACATGTTATCCATGAAGATTCATCATGATTCATGAACATATTCCTATTAGTCGGCAAGTCATCAACTATACTCCGTTTCCGTAATGTATATCGCATCAGTAACAGTTTTCTGACTGCCACTTGTATACATAGATTTTTTTCGTGTGCCTAAAGAATCAAGATATAATTCACATATATTTCGGTAATTTTATGGAGAAAAAAGCATATATCTATTGTTTGCTTATATTTGAACCCATGGTCTACAAACGACGAAGTATGTGAGTGAGCCATAAAAAATAGAAGTGTTATTTTGCACTATAGTGCTAACCACGACATCTTTACTTTAGTGAAAGGACTATGGTAGGGGCCTACCATGATTTATTTGTGAAATAATAATAAGAACCCAAATCTGCGTCCATGAGAACTTGAATCTGGGTGGCTGGGTTGTGTATCTACTTTCCTAACCAAATACACTAATCCCACTTATATCACCTAGATGCTGGTGAATAAGCATTTTAAAATGTTTACAAAATTAGCTTGAATAAATGCAGAAACATAGTAGTTGGATATTTTTAAGAACAAATGTATGCTCGTCGGTCAGGCGTTGTGATCATATATGTTGATTATGGTGATGTATATATGAATACATATATGGCACAAGATATGTATGGCTCTTTTGATGGTTATACTGTTTATCCAGAACAACCGTTTTCCTCTCCTTTAATATTTTCTATGAACAAACTGAAATAATAGTAAAAACTTACTAGTGTTAAGATATCACAAATTTCCGTGCTCTGGACTTGTTTAAGATTCTTCTATTTATCTCAGCACGTATGTGTCCACCACATATTGCATGTCCACACGCATCATCTCTCCTCGGTTGGTGTCTGATCATCTCGTATCATCGGTACCGAGGATGTTCCGTATTTTCAGCTTCACGTGAAGCTCGAGTCAACGACCTACCACCAAGCAAGCATCCTAAGATGGGACAACATTGTGAAACTCAAAAAATTATGAAGGCTCACTCAACATTATCGTGCACTTTAGCCACGGTACTGTGAAATCCTAGCCGACTTGCATGCATCAACTAGTGCAGCAGGGAAGCCTGTTCAAATTAGCATGCTAGAGGAGCAGTATAAGTGAGTGTCCCGCCTGAATTCTCCCGATGCATCCAATTCATAGCAATTGCCCCGGGTTAATCAAGGGGTGTGAGTCAGCTCCTATTCATACATGAATAGGAGCTGACTCACACCCCTTGATTAACCCGGGAAAGTTGCTATGAATTGGATGTATTGGGAGAATTCAGGCTGGACACTCTGAGTTATACTGCTCCTCTAGCATGCTAAATTTTTTTCAGTCTAGCAGATGATTATTCACCCATGCGAAGATGGATTCCAGATATATATGAATAGGCTCATGGTGCATGGAGTGAAGCCAGACATTAGTTTTTACCAACTGATCGACCAACTATCTTGAATAGTGGACTATTGTGTACCTAGAGTATGCTATCTGAGGAGTTATTATATGACAACCGTAAACTCAGAGCTTACAATGCTTCTGTGTTTCGACCTAGCTTATATTCCTAAGAGGATGGTTGTGTGTCTGGTAATTATTAATCTGCTTTTGAGAAACTTAGTATTCTATAAAAGAAGTTCTAGAACTTCTGAATCATCATTATTGTTGAAGTGTATAAGTGGATTGTACTAGCCCTTTCCATCAGTTCGGACTTTTGGTTGCGTTGGCTAGTGCATGAAGCTTGACATGGTATCAGAGCCCAGGGTCTCGAGTTCGAGTCCTGGTTTTCCTAATTTATTGTAAAATTGCGGTTGCCCCCCTTTGTGTCCACGTGTTGACTTTCTCTTCTCCTGTCTGTGTCCATGTGTTGACTTTCTCTTCTTCCATCACACGTGAGTGGGGGTGTTGAAGTGTATAAGTGGATTATACTAGCCATTTCCATCAGTTCGGACTTTTGGTTGCGTTGGCTAGTGCATGAAGCTTGACAATTATATGTTTCCAGGCAGTTTGAAACATGTTCGATTAGCCGGATATGATGCAATGATGGGAAAGCTTTGAGCTCCTTTTGCTGCTATATATTTAATCTTGAACACTCTTTTTTCATTAGTATTTATCATGAAAATAGTAAAATGGCATTTTGAAGATATCACGAATTTTGGCGGTCTAAGCTTGTTTTCGCTCGGTACTTACTAGAGCGACCAACACTCTTAGCTGAACTGCGAGGCAATGCATGTGTTCTCAAGTCCCTTATCTCTTCCTCAGATCCTTTGCTCCTTTGTGGTCCGATACAAATCCAATAATTTTATACTGAAATCACCCAATTCAAAAGCTGTTTGCAAACTTTCAGTCCATCTAGATATTTTTGTCATGTATGCATAACATTAGACGGGTGATAGCATGGTTGTAGCTCCATGCGAAGGCTGGTGGCGTGGACAAAAGCAGAAGCAGCCTGTTAGCGGGCGGTGCTATTTCGGCGCTTCAGGCAGAAAAAATCGGTACTGATCAACGAGAAGAGAGGCGAGTTTAGACACATGTTGACAGCAAGCAGTGCAACGTCTCGATTAGCTAACTGGAGTTGCATCCAAAACATCGGATCAGCAAGCAGAGCTCAGACAGCGGATCAGCTAACAGGAGTTGCATGCAAAACATCTTACATACATCGCTTGATTATACTTATAATGATGAATATGTCGATGTCTTAAAAATATATGCTTGATATGATATGCTCAAAGCTAATTAGCATGCCATTTTCTCCTACCGGCCCTAATAGATCCAGTATCAATTCTATCCTACCCTCCCTGACAGACAGAATGACCATGAGCTCGGGTGACCGTGATACAAGGGTCTGAGAAAAATCAAAGAGACACCGATATATGTCACGGAGTGCGTCGTCCCCTGTCCACCATTCAGACTACAACAACATCCTTGTGCCATTTCCAACAAGACTTTGGCAATCAGCTGGAACCCATGTATAATCTGGTACAAGTTTTCCCAAAACTGCAGGGAGCCTTCGGAGGAACAACTAGCAGAATGTTTACCACACCGGGATACTACGCACACTCGTTGTGCGCTTCTTAGAATAGTCGCCAGATCCATTTAGTCATAAGGGAATTATTAGTGCGGCAACTAAGATCACCGACGGATCCAGTTCAAATTAGCATTTAGACCAGCGGGGTTGTTCGGATCATCCTGTACAAATTCTCCCGGTGCATCCTATTCATATTTCATAGTAATTGTCACGTGCGAATAGCCTGGTGTAATTCAGCTCCTATCATGCTATCTTCGTATATTTAACTAGTTGTTCTCTAGAAAGGAAAAAAGCTTTTTTCTTCGATCTAGCAGATGATTTGTTCTTCCATGTTGAGATCGATGTCATATATATATCAAAAGGGTCTTGGTGTATGCAGTAAAGTCAGACTTTGTTTTCACCAACCAACTATCTTGGATAGCTGACTATTTTCCGAGAGTACGCTATCTGAGGAGTAACTATCTGAAAAGGGTTATTTATTCGTTTGCCACTAAAGGCCGTCGAGTGCTCAGTTTTGCCACTAGCTCGAAAGGGTGCTCAGTTTTGCCACTACATAGAGCGCAGGTGCTATGGCGAGGCCAAACGGCCAAGTTTGGCCCGATTCCGTCCAGTGGCGTTAGTGAGAGGGTGGGTCCAGATCTTACATGTGGGACCGGGCAACTTAGAACTTACAGGTGGGACCGGGTTAGTTTGCCAGATCGACACGCTCACCGGCCGCGCCTGGCTCACCGCCTCAGCACTGCCCTGCTCCCGCGACACGCTCCGGCGGCACGCTCACCACTGCCCTGCTCCCGCGACCACCTACCTCGCCGCCCTCTCCTCGGACGCCCCCTCCTCGGAGGCCACCTGCTCCGCCGCCCCCTCCTCGGATGCCATCTGCTCCGCCGCTATTGCGACGCCACCGTAGGGGCGGTTGTTCCGCCAGTGCGCCCGCCACGTGGTCGACGAAATGGCGAGCGGCAGCGATGAACATGGCGAGACAGGCATCGGGCCGGAGACCCTCCGCATCCACGACTGGGTTCCCGAGGGGTAAGTGTTGTGACCATTAAGCTTTTTTGTGCATTGATTTTGGTTGATTTTGCGGTATCTTTTGCGGTTTGATTTTGGATTTTGGTGTGCTGATTGCGTTTTTTGCTCATGGCATAGGATGGAGATGCGGTTTGCTTTCTTGTTGAACATTAGAAGGGACCGGTACATCATGGATGCAAAGAATAGGAAGAAATTTCAAGGAGGGTTCGATTATCCGTTGCCGGTGGATTGTAATTGGAGTTTTAGACAATTTGCGGAGGTAATTTGTAGTCCATATCCTTGGGGTATGCATGATGAAGTGGAGTTCCGATACTATGATGGAGGAAGTGAATGGGTGAAAGTGAGTAATGATGCAGAGCTCGCTACCATGTTTGCTAAGCATAAGGGGAAAGGGCAATTTCATGTGAGGCTGCAAAATGATGTGATTGTGCCAGCACTTGGACCTTCTCGGGCAGAATCATGTCGTCGTAATGGCAGCTCTAGCCAGAACAGTTCAGGACCTTCAGTTAGTGCACGGCGACGTGGTGGCTCGACAAGCGTGGGCACCGGCAGTAGGGTCCCCAGAGAAGTGGAGCCTGACTATGTAGATGAAGAGAGGCTATATTCTGATGTAGTTCAGAATTTACGACGGGCATGTCGTGCTGAAAACCAAGATGAGGCTGAGAATGACGTTTCTATGATAGATGACGAGGAAGGTGAGGAAGAAGACCTTCCACCTGTTCAATGGGACCCTGAGAACCCTCAGATGGAAGAAGGTTCCATCTTTTCATCCATGAGTGAGTGCAGAAATGCACTTGTGACCTACTGCATCAAGGCAGAACGGACATTTCAAATTGACAAGAGCGATACTGTCCGTTACAGAGTGCACTGTCCGACTGATAATTGTCCATGGAGGATGCACGCATCTAAAATGCGAAATAGCACAAATGTTCAAGTCAAAGTGAACCCTTTTAGGCACACATGCCTGGAATCAACTCTTAGAAAGGAAACAATTAGTAGAGCCAAGTCAAGATGGGTGGCTGAAGAAGTAAAGCGATGGGTGACAGAAAACCATCAAATGGGTACAAAGGAGTTGCAGAATAAGCTGAAAGAAAATTTTAAGATAGATTTACCATACATGAGGGTGTTCAATGGTAAACAACATGCTATGGAATCTATTTATGGTAATTGGCATGAAAGTTTCAAAATGTTGTTTTCATTCAAGGTTGAAGTGGAGAGGACCAGCCCAGGTAGTATTGTAGATATTGACCACCACTCCGTGAAGTACAGATTAAGGGGAGTGACAATGACCAAAGAATGCTTCAGGAGGGTTTTTGTATGTTTTGAGGCTTGTCGCCGGGGGTTTTTGGAAGGCTGCAGTCCCTATTTAGCTATTGATGCAACTTTCCTCACAGGGAGGTTTAAAGGGCAGTTAGTGGCAGCTTGTGCAGTTGATGGACATAATTTTGTATTTCCAGTTGCATACGGTGTGCTTGAGACAGAGTCTGAGGAGAGCTGGCCTTGGTTTTTGCAGAATTTGCGCCGGGCTATTGCACATCCCAATGGGTTGGTAATTCATACAGATGCATGCAAGGGTTTAGAAGTGGCCGTGGATAATGTGTTCCCTGGAGTAGAGCATAGGGAATGCATGCGTCACCTTGCTGCAAATTTTGGGAGGAAATTCAAAGGAAAGGTGTATGCCGACAATTTGTGGCCAGCATCTTTGACTTGCAGTGTGAAAAAGCACAACTACCACATGAGGCAGTTATACAAGAATGACAAAGTGAAGGAATTTTTGGAAACACACCACTCCAAGATATGGGCGAGAAGCCAATTCAGTGACCTGAGCAAAGTTGACTATGTGCACAACAATCTTGCAGAGTCTTTCAACTCAACGATCCAAAAACTAAAGGGTCTATATTTGGTTGATTTGCTTGACAAGATAAGGATAGAATACATTAAGAAGTTTCATGTTCGTGCAGGAATTGCCGCGGCAAAATTCATGGGCCACATTATCATCCCTTCGGTGATGAATGAATTGAAGCAGAAAACAAGAGGCTTGGAAATGGACATGACTCTTTGCTCGGCCACCACAGCAGAGGTATCATTTTTGGATAAAGAGAAGAGGGAATGGAGATATCCAGTGGATTTAGAAGCTAGAACTTGCAGCTGTAGACAATGGCAGATAACTGGGTTGCCATGCATTCATGCCTTGTTTTTCATCACTACTCTCTTAGGTCAAGCAGGGAACATACAACAGTATGTGCATGAATACTACTCTGTTGTAAGGTTTAAAGCCACATATGATCATGCCTTACCTGCTCTGGAGGGAAAATAACAATGGGACATAGTGGACCCTGGTTTCAAGCTGTGTGCTCCAATTCTGAAGAGAGCAGCAGGTAGACCGAGGAAGAGTCGAATTAGACCTCGCAGCGAAGGATCTGGACTTGGAGCAAGGAAGCGTAAGTGCACAAGGTGTGGTGGGTCAGGTCATTTTGCAAAGTATTGTGATAATGCAGTAGATCCAGCGTTCGGAGAGTGTTTCGACGATGAAAATGAAGATCAGTAGCCGGTTGATCAAAATGAGGCGCCAAGTGATGATTCTGGAAATGATCAAAATGAGGCTCCATTTGAGGCTGAGCAACCTGATGTTCCATTTGAGGCTGAGCAAAATGATGTTCCATTTGAGGCTGAGCAAAATGAGGCTCCATTTGAGGCTGAGCAACCTGATGTTCCATTTGAGGCTGAGCAAAATGATGTTCCATTTGAGGCTAAGCAACCTGATGTTCCAATTGTTGGTGAGCAAAATGATGCTCCAATTGATGGTGAGCAAAATGATGCTCCAATTGATGGTGAGAAAAATGATGCTCCAATTGAGGCTCCAAATTCTGTGGTTGTGAGTTCTACTTGGTATGTAATTCTTGCCAATACTATTGTGAGTTCTACTATTTTGAGCAAATTAATTCCAACCCGATATGTGTTTTTGTTGTACAGCTCTGTGGTAGGTTCAAACAAAGTGGCAGTGAGCTCTGAGGTACTAGAGGTACCAACAACCAAGAGGAGAAGAGTAGAAGAGAAGAGCAGAGGGAGAAAAGTGGTGGCAATGAGCACAAGGATCACAAGGAGCAAAGTGCCGGCAAGAAGCACAAGGACCAAAAAGAAGCCCTTACGCTTTGGAGATGATTGAGTGGGAAGCAAGTAGAATTTATGAAACATTATGAATGTTATTCTATTTGTGTGTAATGATGTTGGACCTATGTTAGAATTATGTTTGAATAATGCTGGAATTATGTTTAAATTTGAACCAAACTTCAAATTTGAACCAAACAATGATAAACTTGTTTGACATGCTATTTGGATGTTGCAATACTTTCCAAACAATGGTAAACTTGTTTGTTATAACTTGGACATCAATCCGAGCCCATTTTTCGAAGTACACTCACATTCATGAAAAATGTGCTAAAAAGGAGCTCCAAAGGTAGGGTAAACGGCCTCATTTGTAAGCAAGCTTTTTTTCGACCTTCATTAAATCAGCCAAATGGCTTTCCTGCCCTTAGTATATGACATAAGAAGACTATGTGCACAGGTTTTTCATTTTTTTGATTTTTGTTGAATTTTTTATGCTCATTTGAATATTGGTCAAACCTAACTTTGACCAACATTTAATCTTTTTTGAAACATGAAAATGAAAAACTAAGCCTGCATCCTTCTTAGTCACTCCAAAAGGAAGCTTTGTGTGGGTTTTGACACTTTTCAAATTCCAAAACCTAAACCACCTCTCTTCACCCTTGACTTCATCAGACAGAGTTCTAGATATCACACTATATACATGATTTTTTTGTTTGAACATATGTAGATCATGTTTATCAACTTCAGTGGTTTGTATATGACATAAGAAGACTATGTGCACAGGTTTTCCATTTTTTTGATTTTTTTTGAATTTTTTATGCTCATTTGAATATTGGTCAAACCTAACTTTGACCAACATTTAATCTTTTTTGAAACATGAAAATGAAAAACTAAGCCTGCATCCTTCTTAGTCACTCCAAAAGGAAGCTTTGTGTGGGTTTTGACACTTTTCAAATTCCAAAACCTAAACCACCTCTCTTCACCCTTGACTTCATCAAACAGAGTTCTAGATATCACACTATATACATGATTTTTTTGTTTGAACATATGTAGATCATGTTTATCAACTTCAGTGGTTAGTATATGACATAAGAAGACTATGTGCACAGGTTTTCCATTTTTTTTGATTTTTTTTTGAATTTTTTATGCGCTAGTCAAAGTTTTTGAAACATCTTTGACTAGCTACAAACCATAGCGCGGAACACCATCCGTCCGATATAACCCCAGTCCTGAACCGTAGCCGTCCGATCGATCTTCTAGAAGCAATCTGTGAGCAGGCGACGTGCGATCCGCGGTCTGCTGGTTCTTGACTCTGATTGGCTGGACGGCAGCCATCCGATCGTTCATCTGCGGCCACGGTTAGGGGCGATCCGCGCGGAGCTCGTTCTGCGCTGTGATTGGGTAGACTCATTTTTTTCGCTCTTTTTTCCGCACCACGCATGGATGCTCAACGTGCTCTCTAGTTGGGCCGTGTCGCGGTACGGGGCGCGCCTGTGTCCGTTGGGCAATACCGTTCTCAGCCTTTTCAGGCACGCGCGGGAAACGACGAGAGGCGAGACGCTGCATGCCGAACCTGAGCGGGAGGCGGCGACGCAGCATGCCTGCGCGGGAGGCGGCGACGCTGCATGCATGCGCGGGAGGCAGTGACTCAGCTACGCACGGGACGCTGCATGCATCGTTGGACGCGCCATCACCTAGCTCGTTTCAGCTACGCACGCAGTGACTCAGCTATGCACGCGTCACTGCATCGTGGTTTCAAGACGGCTACGGATACACACGCGCACCGTTCTCCACGACGACTGCTCCGGATACCCATGCGCACCGCTTGGTGCCATTGGCAACCCTAACGGCACCCACCTCTCTTCCTCTTCCTCTTCCTCTCCTTTAAAAGGGGCCTATCATCTTCCTCTTCCTCTCGCACACACCACCCACCTCTCTTCCTCTTCCTTTCCCTATCCCAAGCACCACCCGGCCGGCCGAGAAGATGCAGTACAACGGACCGACCTTCCGTCGTCCGCGTACCACACCGGAGCAGCAGTACCCTCCGGGCACGGTCGTGGAGACCACGCTCCGCGTGTGGGCGCAGTCCAGGTGGAGGGGCGCCGTCGAGCTCGCAGAAGACTTCCTCGCCGAGGGCTACGCCCACCTCCCACGGGGCGCGCCAGTCATGTACCGCCTCAACATGGTTCGTGATGGTGTCGCCCTCAAGCTGCTCACGGTCACCTTCACCAACCCGTTCGACGCGTATGAGCTCCTCGGCGAGGTCTTCTGGTGCGGATGCGAGTCCATCTTCTTCACCAACTACAACATCTTCACCAACATCACCAGCATCTTCCCCACCAGGAACCACATGCATTGCCTCCCGTACGACAAGTGAAGACGGTGGTGAAGAAGGTGATGCGGAAAAGAAGAAGATGTTCTCCGACAGCTTGTCATGTTTTTATCATTTTATTTCCTATGTCATTTGTCGTGCCGTGTCTCATGTCCGTCCCATGAACTCGTCTATCTAGCCATCTAGCTAGGGTACCCATCTATCTAGCCATCTAGGGTACCCATCTATCTAATATATTGTCGTGTTATTATGTGTACTTTGGTGATCATGCTACTTTGCATCTTATATCTAAGTTATTATGCGTGATAATAAGTATTACTGATTTGTTCTTTTCATTTCTGATATGCGTAGAGATTAGATGTGTAAAACCTCAAAAATATTATTCAACTCTCTATTATGCTTATTGAAACAAACAACAATATGGCCTATAACCTTCTTTACAAGCTTCTCAAATTTTTGTTAACCCTACCACTGCTAGTGTTGAGAGGGTATTTTCTTCATCACCTTTTGTGAAATAATATCTTTACAATGGTGATACCATTATTTACAATGGTCCATATGTACTTTTATTTACATGCTCTTTTTATTTTTCTCAAAATCCATGGATATCTTTATTTTCTCATAATCCACCGTGCACAAATGTTCACCCTATCCCTGCAATTGGGTTTTATCTACCGTGCACAAATGTTCACCCTATCCACCGTGCACAAATTTGATTGTCTATAAAAGAGACAACTCACCATTTGATAATTTTGAAAGATGCAGTCAACCATATTAATATTCCAGATTATGTGTAAAAGGAAGAAACACTGAATAAAGATATTGGCATCAAATTTCTCTTAGTAGATCTAATTTCTATAGAAGAGACAACTCACCATTTCAAAACTCACCATTTCTCTTATGCAGACAACCCAATTGCAAAAAAACACACTACAAGATCATGCACAAATACGACATGCTCCTGTATAAATCACAAACATGACATACGTTTTTTCAATCCTAAACCAAATAATGATTTTACTATACCTACCATTCTTCCCTACGATTCTCAATATCTTTCCATCAGCCCCACCGGTTACAAGCACAAGGCCCTGAGCGCTGCGAAACCACTCTGTCCTGGGTTCGAATCCCAGACGCACCCCCCTTTTTTGGTTTATATTTTTTGAGCCTTCTCATTGCCCATCCCTAATGGGCCTAATTGGATGGAGTTGACCCATTAGTCAAGGAGACACACTGAGATACTTTTTTTTAACAGAAACCTTTTTCCATTTAGTCTCCCAAATTCTAGCTATCAAATTCCTCCCAAATTCATGCCTTCTAATACAATTTCAACATTACAACCACTGCAATTACCATAACACCTACAAATGCCCAAACGTATTTGCTAATTTGTGCTTCTTCGAGCTTCCTAATCTTCTGATTCAAACTCCTGAGCTCAATAGCTACCTCCGTCTCCTCTGCCTGAGCTCGCGCTGCGGCCGCTGCCGTCTCTGGCAGTTCATGCATCAGCATATGGACCAGAGCATCGACCCAAAGAAAGAAACATCTTACCTGCATAAACGCAAAAAACATATCAACCATTGCTCAAAAATCCCGACCACAAAATAATGAAATTGCCCTGATTCTTACCCCCTTCTCGCTGCACACATAAAACGGACGATTAGGGTTCTTCTCTGTGCGTGAAATCCGCCGAACAACTTCCGCCCGACACCGCGGACAGAGGAAGATCGGGATCTCCAAGCTCGCCGGAATATCGATCCGCGAGGTGGCGCGGGAGCTAGAAGAAGACATGGATCTCGATTCTCGACCGCCCGGAGCCGCAGGTGATCTCAAAGCCTCGGAGCAAGGCCGACACCGCCCTCTCAGTCGCCCGCGCTCTGTAGGGCACACGGTCGAGCGCTCTGTCGACGGCTCCGCGCTACTAGAAAGCGGCACTCCCCGTCGACCGCCCTCTCGGTCGCCCGCGCCCGGCTCCTCGCTACCAACAGGGGTCGATTCCCATATATGCGCCTGGCTGATTTCTGCTCACCGATGCGAGCTCCGGCGGCGCGTTCCGGCGCTTTTATCCCCACTACGAACGGTTTGTGGTCCAACGGCTACTGGGTCCCACAAGCCGCGCCCACCAACGGTCTGGTCTTCAAGCCATGCTTGGTCCCACCTGACAGGGATGAGTCAACCACCATTGACCTAACAGAGACGGGAAGCATCACGGAATGAGTGCTTGCGTGAACACTAGGGGCAAAACTGAGCACCATTCTCCACTGAGGGCAAAACTGAGCACTCGACGGCCTTTAGTGGCAAACGAATAAATAACCCATCTGAAAAACATATCTTAGAGCTTACACCGCTTTTTGTGTTTTGACCTAGCTTAAGTGCCTAAGAGGACGGTAGGTGTCTGGTAATTAGTAGCCTCAATTTGAGAAGTTGAGTATCCTATAAAAGAATTTCTGGAAGTTTTGAATCATCGTAGTATGTTTCCAAGCAGTTTGAAACATGTGTCACCTAGCTAATTCGATTAGCTGGATATGATGCAATGATAGGGAGGCTTCGCGCCTTTTGAAGATATATATTTTATCTTGAACAAACTTTTCCCATTAAGATTTATCATGAACATACTGAAATAGTAAAACGGTGTCTGAGGCCCTTATTCGGCAACAATTATCAACTATACTCAGTTTCCTTAACATATAGCTTATAGGTAACAATTTTTTTTGTTTCGACTTCTTCACACAAATCTTTTTCAGTGTGCCTTAAGCAGCAATATATATTTCACAAAATGTATTTTGGTAAATCTGTAGAAAAAACAAGCATATATCTATTTTTTATATTAGGACCCATGGTCCAAAATGACTAAGCATGTGAACGTGCCATAAAAAATAAAAGTGTCATTTTGCATTATAGTGCTAACCGAGACATCTTCAATCTCTAGGCAGTGAAGTATAAGCAGCAAGAGATACCTCGCTCTTATATGGAATATATATCACCTATGGTTGGTGAATAGGCAATTTGATATCTTACCAAATTAGCTTGAATTAATGCAGAAAACATATTTTTTTCGCGGTGTAAAAGGGATTGTATTAAGAAGATATGGAGTTGTTACAATCCCTCTGAATGAGGTCCCAAAGCACAGAACGTACCCAAAGCTGGGATCATTGCTCTCTCATCCCAAAACTAGCTAGCTCATGACTAGACCTACTATATAATCTAGGAATTTTGACAATGCGATCAAAGCGATCGTGAAGAAGAAACAAGCATAGGTCTTCGACAAGGTGGCCCAGGGCTGAACCATCTCGAGCATCATCAGACGCCATTTGCACCCTGACAATCAGTTGCAATCGTGACCCAAGTAAGAGACATGTCAACCACAATACAAGCGCCAAGAGCTCCGCTTCAAGGGCCGACAAGCAATGACGTAATGCACGGCATGCGGAGAAGACCACCGAACCATCAGCCCGCCGCAAAATCATACCTGCACCGGCCTGCCTCGTTTCAGCTACAAAAGCACCATCAATATTTAATTTAAGCGTGCCCTCCATCGGTCGAGTCCAAGCAGGTGTGGGTTCCGAATTCACCAATGATGGCATAGGAGCCCTGTCCGGAGCCATGCTCCCTTTACCTTTCATAACTTGTTCCGGCGTTGCTTGACTGATGTCTGCCAGCGGTCGCATATAGCTACAGATGAAACATCGTGATCCCTCTATCGAAGGGAGTTCCTTCTCATGTGTTACCTCGTTCTAGGAAAACCTGATCCTCCAAGCAATCATGAGGACTCGGTCACGAGTGCTAGCCCACAAGCCAGCTGACACAAGCCAGCCGCATGGGGGCATTTCAGTAGCACATGAAACACATCCTCCTGCTCATGTTCACATATTTGGCACGCACCCGACACCGGTATATGCCTTCTTCTCTTGTTTGCCTCCCTAGCTAAACCACCTGAGAGAGCTTTCCATGCAAATATCCTAACTTTGGGAGGGATCTTACACTTCCATAACAGCTTCCATATAGGCTTGTGTGACATCCTGCCCATGGCTTAATAGGATTGATAGGATACTAATATCAACAAGATATACCTTCTTTTCTGGAAGCTCATCTGAAAAAAACTCCATGGCCGAGGTGTTACAGCTTGTTCCCAAACGGTGCATTACTAGAGGTTGCCCCCTGGCTACCTTGTTGGGTTAACCAGAGACCAGGCCGATATGCACTCCGGATAGTAAATAACCCATTATTCTCACATTGCCAAGCCAAGAAATCTTCTGGCCTCCTATCTGATAGCTTAATCAAAAAGATAGTCTCAGCATCAATAGGAAGAAAGGTCTTGCGGATCAATGTTTCATCCCACTCGCCATGAGCATCAATCAGACTTGAGACATGAATTAATCTTGACCGACCTTTAGCACACAGCACTTTTAATCTTCCTTCATCGGAAGCCAATTGTCCCGCCATATTCTAACTTTCTAGCCATCAACAATCTGCCATATCAGTCCCTCTTTTAACAAATTTAGTCCATGGACAATGACAGACCACGTAGGAGACAGGTTACCACTAAACACAGTGTCGACCAAGTTACCCTGAGGGTAGTACTTAGCCCACAGTATCCATGAACAAAAGCTGTTTGTCATGTCAATCAATCTCCAAGTTTGTCATGCCAATAACGCCTGGTTAAAAAATTCTCATGTCTCTGAACCTCATACCACCATGGGGCTTCGCCCGAACCAGAATATCCTAGCTCACCCAATGCATCTTCCTCTTCCCTTTTTCTATGCCCCACCAAAATTCTCTGATTAACCTTGTAAGATCATCAAAAAGAGAAAATGGAAGCTTAAACACTCCCATTATGAAAGTAGGCAATGCTTGCGCCACCGCCGTAATTAGAATTTCATTCCCACCTTGCGACATATCTCCCCACATCATTAATATTTTCATCAGCTTAGCTTGTAAATCATCAAACTTACCCCTAGTCATGCGGCCATCAGGAGTAGGCAAGCCTAGATACTTGTCCTCGAACTCCTGCTTCTGAACATGCAGAACAACCCGCACATCATCATGTGCTTCATCACTACAGCCCGAACTAAAGAGAATAGATCATTTAGATTCATTAATAAGTTCTCCAGTAGCTACCGCATATGCATTAATCACATGTTTAACCCTTCCTGCTTGATCCTGATGTGCTTTGAAGAATAACAGAGTATCATCCGCAAATAAAAGGTGTGATATTCCAGGAGCCCGATGACATAACTTGATAGGGGAAATCCCACTAGTACTAATTTCAGACTGCAGTGTAGATAGACCATCAGCCACAAAAAGGAATAAAAATGGGGAAAAGGGATCACCTTGATGAAGTTCTCGAGTGGGGGAAAATGCTTCCAATAAGGCTCCATTAAATTTTACAGAATACCTCACCGTGGTCACACATTACATTATCCATTGTATCCACCGGCAAGAAAAGCCCATCTGATGCATCACTTCCTCCAAAAAGACCCAATCAACATGATCATATCCTTTCGACAGATCCAGTTTCTACGCACAAAATGGATCTTATCCTTTCACCCCATGCTCCATATAATACAGGCTCTCAAACGCTAGAAGTGCATTATCTGTAATCAAGCGCCCTGGCACAAAGGAGCTCTGGTTCTCTGATATTACATCTCTGAGTATGGGCCACAATCGATTCACCAGACACTTAGATATTATGTTATAAAGAACTTTACATAGGCTTATTGGCCTAAAGTCCTTCAGCTCGTTAGCGTGATCAACCTTAGGAATGAGGAAAACTGAAGTGTCATTAACCCCATGTGGCATCTGTCCGGTTTCTAGCGGATTATTGTTCTTCCATGTTGAGATGGGTGAAAAATATATACACACAGGGTCTTGGTGTATCGAGTAAAGTAAGACTTTAGGTTTTCACCAACCAATCTACCAACTGTCCTGGATAGCTGATTGTCTAAGAGTACACTATCTGAAGAGTAACTATGTGAAAACCGTAAAATTAGATCTTACGACGCATTTGTGTTTCGACCTAGCTTACATTCCTAAGAGGATGGTAGGAGTATGGTAATTAGTAACCCAAGAAGTTTTGTATCCTATAAAAGAAGTTCTGGACGTTTTGAATCATTGGAATATGTTTCAAACAGTTTGAAACATGTGCACATAGCAGTTTTGGACGTTTTGAATCATCATAATATGTTTCCAAACAGTTTGAAACATGTGCACATAGCTAATTGATTAGCCGGATATGATGCAATGCTGGGAAAGCTTCATGCGCCTTCTGCAACTATATATTTCATCTTGAACACATTTTTCCATGAATATTTATCATGAACATACAAAATAGTAATATGATGGTACTACAGTTTGGAAATATCACGAATTTTGGCATTCTAAAGTCTAACTTGTCTTCTTTTGATACATACTAGAGAGACTGGCGCGCTTTTGTGCACTTTAGAGACAATGCTCTATTCTCAAGCTTCATGTTCTCTTTCTCAAATCCTTTCTTCCTTTGCTATCCGACACAAATCCAAAAATTAAACCAAAATCACGTATGCATGAAATGCTATTTGCAAACTCAGGTGTCGCAGTTGCTTTCATCGTCCTCGCCTGCCAACGATCATTTATGGCGCGGCGGCGGTGGTTGGTAGCTTCGGCACAACTGATTCTATTTTTGGCAGTGGCGTGGAGAGAGTGGACATGCTGAGAGGGACGACAGAGCATGCCGGCGTGTGCAGGACGCGTTTCCTTGCCTTCTGCAGTTCTAGAAATGAAAACCAGACGGAGGAAACAGGTAGACAAGGTGGTAATCGAGACGTTGCTTGTACATCAAACAGTTCGAGACGTTTGGATTGCTTGCTGTCGTCCATTTGTTAACCCAACAGAAACCAGGGTTGTCGTCATCAGACAGAGGCTCAAGTAACAGAAGTTGTATTTAAATCGTATGCACATTACTGAATTATACTTATAATGATTAATATGTTGATATCTTAAAAATCTGTAGTATATGTCCCATGTTTCAAACAAGAAGCCCTAGGATAGACTGATCTTGCACTACCCATCTTTAATAATCAGGGTTTGAGATTTTCACCTCCGTGTCATCCTTGTCCTTGACTGTCACCTCCTTCTCCGGCGCCTCTATTGAACCATCAAGATAACCATACAACTGTGAACCATAGATCTCAGGCAATACTTGAGTCTGCCACAACCAAAAATTCTCTCGGGTCAACTTCTCTGAGATGGTGATGTTGACAAAAGGACCACTAGAAGGAGTTGAAGACGATCCGGCACCGAAACTAGACATTGTTCAGACCACCCGTACCAGACTGTGCTGCAGCAGGGAAAAGAAGCAAAGTTGTGCCGTGGCAGGGAAGTGCAGCAGCGATCTGTGAAGGAGGTTGTGCCGCGGCAGAAAAATAGGGAAATTTTGTGCAGCGGTAGAAGAGAGCCTCGACAGCGATCTGTTGAAGAAGACGATCGGAAAACATGTGGAATCGGTAGCGAGGGTTACAACGAAGGTGTAGGCTAGACGTACGGAAGAATAGGCTCTGATACCATATCAAATCTTGTGGAAAGCGATATCCCAATAGGGTCGCGGGTGCTTGCTTTTATATATGATCATACAGGTTACAAGGAGACCGTGTCGGTTAGGTCCTTGGGTCGGTAACTATCTGCCCTGGACTCCAACTCATAAACATTACATAATAGTCCTAGACAACTAGGTTTAACAAGTAGAACTAGCAATATGTTTGCCACACCGGGAGACTGTGCATGCTCGTTGTCTTCTTCTGGGAATGGTCACGGGATGCATTTAGTATAATTGAATTATTAATGCGGCAACTAAAACTCCAACAGATCTTGTTCAAATTAGCATGCTAGACTAGCAAGCTCATTTAGATCATCCTGCCCAAATTCTCCCGGTGCATCCTATTCATAGTACGTATTCATCACATGCGAATAACTTGGTGTGATTCAGCTCCTATCATGCTATCTCCATACAGTTAGCTAGTTCTTATCTTGAAAGAAGGAAGCTTTTTTCTTCATTCTAGCGGATTATTGTTCTTCCATGTTGAGATGGGTGAAAAATATATACACAGAGGGGTCTTGGTGTATGGAGTAAAGTAAGACTTTAGTTTTCACCAACCAATCTACTAACTGTCCTAAGCCTAATGACTCACCATTTTGGAAAGGTTTACTCAAAATGAAAGAGGATTTTCTTAGGAGGGGTTATTTTAAGGTGGGGAATGGGTTGGAGACTAGGTTTTGGGAAGATACATGGCTAGGGAACAAGTCCTTGGCTCATCAATTTCCTTCTCTGTATAATATTGTTCAACGAAAACAAGTTTCAGTAGCTAATGTTCTTAGTCAGAACCCTTTAAATATTTCCTTTCGGAGGTCTCTTAGTGGTAATAGATGGACTCTTTGGTTGCAGTTGGTCCAGCGCCTGATGCATGTGCAACTTAATACTGAGAAAGATAAATTTGTTTGGGGGCTAACCACCTCGGGTCTTTATACAGTCAAGTCTATGTATTTAGATCTTATCAATGATAACACAAAATATTTAAGAAAATACATCTGGAAAATGAAGGTGCCACTTAAAATAAAAGTGTTTATGTGGTTCTTTCATCGAAAAGTGATCTTAACTAAGGATAACCTGATAAAGCGTAACTGGATATGGAGCGATGTATGTTGCTTTTGTGATGGCAAGGAATCCATTCAACATCTTTTTTTCGACTGTACTTTTGTAAAAATTGTGTGGCAAATTATTTACATGACTTTTGGATTGGCTCCACCAAAGAATGTCAACAATTTGTTTGGGAATTGGCTCAAGGGCATCCCGAAGAAAGATTCAACCCAATTAAGGGTGGGAGTGTGTGCGGTTATTTGGACTATGTGGAATATACGAAATGACTTTATCTTTAACAAACCAAAAACACCCTCATTTTTTCAGGTTATTCCTATGGTCATCCACTGGATCCATACGTGGTCCTATCTCCAACAATAGGAGCAGAGGGTACAGATGGATTCTGGGTGCAACCGTTTGAAAACGGTTGGTCGGGATTTATTCAACCGGTGCGGCTGGCGGCTGCATAAAAGAATTGGATCCTAGATGGTTTACCACAGAATTGCTAGCTTGTTTTTTCATTGGATGATCCACTTGTACACTCTTTGTGATCCGTGAGCTGTAAACTTATGAATCTGGTTCGTGGTTAAATAATTAATAAAATAAGCTATATGCATCATTTTGATGCAGAGGCTGGGTCCGCCCCATTTCAAAAAAAAGTCTACTAACTGTCCTGGATAGCTGGCTGTCCAAGAGTACACTATCTGAAGAGTAACTATGTGAAAACCGTAAAATTAGATCTTACGACGCATTTGTGTTTCGACCTAGCTTACATGCCTAAGAGCATCTCCAGCAGTCGCGCTAAATTTTGGCACTGTAAAAGCACTTTGCAGCGCGCTCCATCCGTGTTTCGCGCGTGAGGCCATATTCACCTCCACCAGAAGCTCTAAATGTTTGGGCTGTAAAAAATGGGTAGTTGTTCCTGTGCGCAATTTGTGCTGCGCGCTCCATTCGGCGCGGTAGATATAGTGCACGAGATAGCGCTTTTGCTCCGCGCACCATTTTACAGCGCCGGTTGCAGCATCTGTTGGAGCATCAATTTGCGCCTCCCGCGCGCTAAACTAGTCACTTTTTTGGATACAGCGCCGGTTAGCGCGACTGCTGGAGATGCTCTAAGAGGACGGTAGGTGTATGGTAATTAGTAACCCAAGAAGTTTTGTATCCTATAAAAGAAGTTCTGGACGTTTTGAATCACTGGAATATGTTTCCAAATAGTTTGAAACACGTGAACATTGCAGTTTTGGATGTTTTGAGTCATCGTAATATGTTTCCAAACAGTTGAAACATGTGCACATAGCTAATTTGATTAGCCGGATATGATGCAATGATAGGAAGGCTTCATGCGCCTTCTGCAACTATATATTTCATCTTGAACACATTTTCCATGAATATTTATCATGAACATAAAAAATAGTAATATGATGGTACTACACTTTGATAATGTCACGAATTTAGGCATTCTAAAGTCTAACTTGTCTTCTTTTTGTACATACTAGAGAGACTGGCGCGCTTTTGTGCACTTTACAGACAAATCAAAAAAATTAAACCAAAATCACGTATGCATGAAATGCTATTTGCAAACTTGGGTGTCGCAGTTGCTTTTGTCGTCATCGCCTGCCAACGGTCATTTATGGCGCGGCGGCGGTGGTTGGTAGCTTCGGGACAAACTGATTCTATTTTTGGCAGTGGCGTGGAGAGAGTGAGCATGCTGAGATGGACGACAGAGCATGACCGGCGTGTGCAGGACGTGTTTCCTTGCCTTCCGCAGTTCTAGAAATGAAAACCAGACAGAGGAGGAAACAGGTAGATAGGGTGATAATTGAGACGTCACTACAGGAATCGTGAAAGGTGCCGACGGCCTGCACCTACGCCGATGGCCAAATGTCGGTGCCGTCGGCGTAGGCCACGTTTCAGGTAGCCCACGAAGCTGGCCGTCGGCGTAGGCCACGTTTCAGGTAGCCCACGAAGCTGGCCGTCGGCGTAGAACTGCCGTCGGCGTAAGATAGCTACGCCGACGGCCTTTTCTACGCCGACGGCAACGCCCTCGGCATAGCTATTTTCCATTTTACCACATTAATCTTAGAAAAATCATAACTAAATCATTCTAATTCACAAAAATACAAATAATATATCAAAATTTGCAAAAAAAATAAGATCTATTCATTTAAACCTTCCAAAATTTAGAAATAATTAATTTAATTAGTTATGATTTTCAGTTTAGGGATTTAGGGTTTTGATTTAGCTGAAAGTCAGGAAAATTTGAACTAGTTATGTGACCTAGTTATGAGGGAAAATAAAAAAAATGTAAAACCTTCGCTTTGTGTCATGTTATGTGACCTAGTTATGAGAGAAAATAATAAACTTGGACTATTGCAAATATTGTATAAACCCCTTCTCAGATATGACCTATCATGTACGAAGTTTCATGGCTTTCAAGCTCATTAGCTAGGTCATGACCCAAATCATGGAATAGTTTGTTCAAAAGACCCCATATTGTGCACATGTATGCATATTGGGATGGAAAACAAAGTTCATATTGGGAATTTTCATTTTCTATGCATTAAAAAATCAATTTCCATTTTCTAAGTGTCAAGATTGGGTTTTTTGTGTGAAGGAAGTACTAAAAATACATTACAAAACTAGACCACCCTAATTTTCAACAATAGTAGGACATATTTTATGTATATATCACAATTTTTCTGTGTGTATAAAGCTTTGCATTAACCTTTCACAAAAAAGACAAACTCTTGCTGATTCAGTAGGAAGCGAGGTAAATTTGAACTACAACTTTATCATAGTTTGCCCATGATTTTTACAAAAAATCATTTTAAGGTTCACAAGTAGATGTTTTATCATAGATCCATAAATAGTTCTGCAAAATTCAACCCCTAGCTAAGAAGGTTCATGCCCGCTGTTTCGACCGCATTTTGAATCGAGCATAAGATGTTCAAAAAAAATTGAAAAAATGTAAAGCCTTCGCATTGTGTCATTTTATGTTACCTAGTTGTGAGGAAAAATAATAAACTTGGACTATTGCAGATATTGTAGAAACCCCTTCTCAGAAATGACCTATCATGTACAAAGTTTTATGGCTTTCAAGCCAGATGAGCTAGGTCATGACCCGAATCATAGAATAATTTATTCAAATGACCCCATATTGTGCACATGTGTGCATATTGGGATGGCAAACAAAGTTCATATTGGGAGTTTTCATTTTCTATACTAAAAAAAAATCCATTTTCTAAGTGTCAAAATTGGGTTTTTTTGTGAAGGAATTACTAAAAATACATTATAAAACTAGACCACCATAATTTTAAGCAATATTAGGACACATTTTATGTATATATCACCAATTGTTTGTGTGTGTGAAGCTTTGAATTAACCCTCCACAAAAAAGACAAACTCTTGTCAATTCAGCATGAAGTGGGGTAAATTTGAACTACAGCTCCATCATGGCTTCCTCATGATTTTTCAAAAAAAACATTTTTAGGTACACAACATGTTATTTTATCAGAGATACACAAATAGTTTGCAAAATTCGACCCCTAGCTAAGAAGATTCATGCCCGTTGTTTATCAACGGAGTAAAGCAAGGGTTAACTGGGTAAAGCGGGGGTATGGCATAAGAAAACTATGTAGAACTTTTTTATCAAGTGGACTCGTTCGTATTTGATATAAGAAGACTATGTGTGAAGTTTTTATTTTTTTTATTTTTTGAATTGTTTATAATTTTTTCAATGTAAATCTCATTAGTTCGAGATATCACTGATGATACATGAAATTCAAAAACAAGCATAAGAAATTCAAAAATTAAATAAAACATAAAAACATTACATATGGATGTCATATTTGGATTCCTCTCATTTTTCTTATTGATTTAGACATATAATTTGTCGAATTCTGATTTACAGATTTAAAGATATGAATTATTCAATATATTTATTAATTATTCATTGTTATTTACTTATTATATATTTGGAACTCAATATATTTATTACTTATTTATTGTTATTTACTTAATATATAGTTTGGAATTTAAAAACCAATGATATGTGACATAGTGGTATAAGGGTTAACAAGATTGATATGGTAGTATGATCAACAAGGTATAATTTGCTTTGTGGAAACTCGTCCGGATGGAACATAGAAGTTAAGCGTGCTAGGGGTGGAGTAGTGTGAGGATGGGTGACCGACCAGAAAGTTTGACCAAGACTTAAATTTGACCAAAGATTAAGTGTAATTAGTGTTAAAAAAATATTCTAATTGAGAGATTAGCGAGTTAAACAATCAAAGATTCAAAAAAAAAAATCAAAAAAATTTGAACTTTTTTTGAAAAAATTTATAAATATGCCGACGGGGCTACGCCGAGGGCAAAGTCGTCGGCATAGACTACGCCGAGGGCAGAAGCTACGCCGACGGCCAAATAGAGCTACGCCGAGAGGCATCTACGCCGAGGGGCTATGCCGGCATAGGCTACGCCAACGGCACTATATCCTACGCCGAGAGCTGTTGGCCGTCGGCGTCTTCTAAAATTCCTGTAGTGCGTTGCTCGTACATCAAACAATTTGAGACGGAGGAAACAGAAGCCAAGGCTGTCGTCGTCAGACAGAGGCTCAACTAACAGAAGTTGTATTTAAATCGTATGCACATCACTGAATTATACTTATAATGATTAATATGTTGATATCTTAAAAATCTGTAGTATATTTAATATATCTTAAAAATATGTTGCTATTCTCTCCTACCGCTCCTAATAATAGATCCAATATCACTACTATCTTACCCACCCTAATAGACACAAATGACCATGCATGAGCTTGGGTGCCGTCATTGAAGGGTTAGAGAAAAATATCAAAGAGATGCCCATATCTGTCATGGACAGCAGCGTCCCTTGTCCATCTTTCAGACCCTAGCAAGATCCTTGAGCCATTTACAAGAAGAATTTAGCTGTGAGCTGGAAGCAATGCTTGATAAGTTCTGCCAAATCAGGGAGCCTTCGTGGGGAGAACGAGCAAAAATGTTTTCTGCATCAGGATTTTGCACGAAGTAAGGGATATGAAGGCGAGTGGCGGTCTTCTTCTGAGAATCATTGCCAGATCCATTTAGTCATAAGGACAATATTAATGCGGCAGCTAATAAGGCACAAAAAGGCCTGTTCAAATTAGCACGCTAGACAAGCAGGCTTGATAAGATCATCCTGCCCAAATTCTCCCGGTGCATCCTATTCATAGTAATTATTGCAGGTGAATCACCGGGTGTGATTTAGCTCCTATCATGCTATCTTCATATATCTAGCTCTAGAAGTCTAGAAAGGAAGGGATTTTTTCTTCACTTCAGCAAATAATTATTCGTACATGCGGAGATGGATGCCAGATATATATCCACAGGGTCTTTGTGTATGGAGTAAACTTGGACTATAGTTTTCATCAACCGATCGACCAACAACTATCTTGGATAGCTGACACCTGACAGTTGTGTTCCCAAAGTACACGATCTGAGGAGTAATTATATGAAAACCTTAAATTTAGAGTTTACAGTGTTTTTGTGTTCCGACCTACTCCCTCCGTCCTCAAATAAGTGGACATCTAGCCTAAAAATTTGTCCACAAAAGAGTGTACTTCTCTCTTTTCAATGTATATTTAAGTAGTAAAAAGTGCTTTTCTCTCATTACACGGGAATCAAGTCCAATAGTATTTTCTTATTCTTCTACATACACTTAGCTCATTGGAGGTGGGGAAATTAAAGATGAGAGAGATGGTGGCTATCACCTTCCCAATGTAAAAAGCTTATTTGTCTTGAAATCTCCAAACGTACACTCTTTTGTGGACGGAGGAAGTAGCTTAAAGGCCTAAGAGGGGCGTAGGTATCTAGTAATTAGTAACCTGAATTTGAGAAGCCGGCTATCCTACAGAAGTTCTAAAAGTTTTGAATCATCAAATATGTCAACCTGCAGTTTCAAAAAATTGTGACGTAGCTAATTCGATTAATTGGATATGATGCAATGATGGGAATACTTTTGAGTTTTGAAGATATCACGAATTTGGCCAGTCTAAAACCTGTTTTCGCTCTCGGTATAGTAGAGCGACTGACGCGCTTTGATGCACTGCAGAGGAAATGCGTGTGTTCTCAGGTCCCCTCTCTCTTTCCCAAATCCTTTGCTACTTTGCCATTCGACACAAATCCAAAAAAAAATATATATATATATATTTAAATAATGCAATGCATGAAAAGCTGTCTGCAAACCTTTCAGTCCATCTAGATTTTTTTCATGCATGCATAATATTGGACGTGTGATCAGTGGCGGAGCCACGTTGTGACCTGTGTGGTCAGCTGACCACACAAGATTTTGGACAGCACAAATCTAAATGACAACACAGACTTGAACTTCTGGCTCCGCCACTGCGTGTGATATCATGGTTGGGGCTCGCATGTGAAAGCGGGTGACTAGGACAGAAGCAGAAGCAACCTGGTAGCTAGCTAGGCGGAGTGCGAGTGCGAGGCGGCAACGGAGTAAATCGAGAGAGCGTGGAGTGTGGTTGACTCGTTTGCACTCGCAGCCAAAATCACACCCGGAGGTGACATGGGGAGGATAATGATTTGGATGTGAGACATCGAGAAGAGAAATGGATTGAATGAGTACATAGGGATGCCTAATATTTTGGGGCTTCGTAGTCCCCAAAGCTAGTTTTTGTGGATCCTAAAGAACCTGAGTACATCTTCCCTGCTACCCGCAGCGGTGTCATACGCATCCATAAACTCACTAAACACGAACTCCCTAAACTTGGCCGGATTTGTGGCCTCATCCACCATCTCCGGCGTCGGGCCGATGCGGCACTCCATCTTCGGCATGATGAGTGTGGCTACCGACATCCGCGTTGCAATGGAGTTGGTGATGACACGGTGCTCCACGCTAGCGAGCACCCCGTTGGTGACGATCTCCATCTGGTGGCCAAAGTTGATGACAAAGGCGTCAGGTACAGGGCGGACGAGCATCCACCGCCCATTATGCCTCGCCTGGAGGCCCTCCACGTCACCCTGCGAGAGCACTGTGAGTAGGTGGCGGTCACAATGTGGGAGGAGGCCAAGTGTGAGACTCGGGTCCGGGCACGGTGGGTAGTAGTTGACATTCATCTGGGTTTCCCCTCCGCTCAGGTCATCGGCAAAAAAATCAGCTTTGAGGCCAAGCCCCTCGGCGATGAGGTGGAGTAGCATTTGGGCTAGCTCGTGCACCGCCTCGGAGAACTCGGCGAGACGTGGCCTGAAGCTTGTTGGTTCCGCCGGCCAGTGGTGAACCAGCTCCTCAGATACCGGGTGGCATTGTAGCGCAAGATAGTCGAGCCAGTACCGTGTCTCGTCCCGATCGTAGGTCGTGCTGGAGGCGAGCCGGAAGGGCTTGCTCCGGTCATCGGAGCAGTACGGGAGCTTCTCCTCTGCCGACAACGCGAAGAACTCTGCGGCCGCATCACGGAATCCTCTCACCACATCCTCCCCCACGCCGTGGTTCACCACCTGCGTTAAGATCAAACAAAAATCAAGGTCTTATTTAGGGGTTTCCACAGGTAGAAAATCAAACTATATCTAAAGGAAACTTTTCGATGCTTAGGGATGATGAAAACCAAGTCGAGTATTCAAAACTTCATCAAATTCGTAGTAATACTAATGAGACTGACAGATTTTTCGTTAGTCGAAAATTGGGGATTCATACCCTATCCCGCCAAAATAACCAAAATTTCGGAAATCGCCAACCAAAACCAAAATCTGGTCAGAATTTGAGAAGCTCGAGCCAGGAAACCTCGGAGTTTCTGAAAAATATGTGTTAATTACAGAAGTATTGTTATACAAGCATGAACTGAGTGCTATTGTGGGTTGGTAACTTGGTATGGCCTACTTAGATCGAAGTATTCTTTTTTCGGATCAAGCGCGCGGAAAGCTCTCTGAAGTAAATCTGTCCGGGAAAAAATGAAAAAAATCCCGGCATGATTTATTGTGGAAGCACACCACCAAAATAACTGAATTTTGAATATCACGGACTGATCATAACTCAGAAGCTGGAGCAAAAATGAAGTGCAAGTCGAGTTCACCGCATGTTCATGTGTGTACGTACCTGGAAGAATCCAAATTCCTTGCCGGCCCTGACGATCTCGGCGGCGACGCACCGGCGGAGGCCGTCGTCACCAGCGAGGGCGGCACGGTGCAGGTCGATGACGGGGAGTGTGTCGCCGTCGTCAGGGCCGTCGTCGACGCCGTGGAGCTGCAGGGCGGCGCGCTTCTCCGGCGGGAAGACGTACCTGTCCGGCACGGTGGCGTGCGCCGGGGCGTTGGACAGCACCTCCATATCTGAACTCTGGCGTGTGCGTTGGTGTGTGCGTGCGTGGGGCAGATGGGCGAATGATTGAGGTATATATCAGCAGCGTGCCAACGTTTCATGTCTATCTGATGAATGAAGCTGGCAAGTTTGTTGGGGGTTGGAGTTGTTTGGTGTGAGGGAGAGTGCAACCTGGAAACATCTGCGCCGTCACTCTAAGTCTCTACCTACCGTCTGTGTACTTCTATATATACTCTACGAAAATTCAAACAATACAATATAGAAATTAGGAATACAATATCTTCTACACGAGGAACACCATGGTTCACGTGATATGCTCAAATAGAGCTGTTTCGTTACTGTTTGGATACTTAACACTTTGGTTGATATCTGGTTTGCTCAACCAAAGTTTACTCGGTCGAATAGGCAAGATGCCAAATACAATATTTAGATACACCTTGACCATGCAGTGACCAATGAGGTCCGAGGACTACATTGATGTTGTAGAATCGGCCTGGCACGCGCAGAGGGCTAGATTTGTTTTTTTGCCCACACTCATTTCTGTCTGCAGCCTGGCTCCCTTAGAATGTTGGGTGTTACTAGCCACTGGATGAGGATGGATGGTGGATGCTGAAGGTCGAGGCAAAACGTGACTTAGATAGTCACCTGGTCTCGGTCTCCTCCCGGGTCCCCCTCTCTCATTGTAAACATACTTTGCTTTTTGTTGCAACATTTGGCTCACATGCAGACACCCAAGGAGAACCATGCGAAGGATAAGATGATATTTAGTGAAATCACAGTGCATCCAAAAAGAGAATGCAACACTTGGCAAGAAAACTGTACGCTGAAAGGGTCTTCAAAAAAGTCAGACATTTTTCTAATAATTTCGCACATGTTGGTGGGAATAGAAGTAAAATGGACTCTTTAAAGTATGGGTTTGCCTATGTCTCAGTTGCCTGAGAAATTCTTATTTCTCAGTCAACTCAGAAAAGTGCAACCACTAGTGGGGACAGGGCCTCCAGTCCCGGCCCGTAAGGGCCTTTAGTCCCGGTTTGCAAACCGGGACTACAGAAGCGGGACTAAAGGCTAAACCTTTAGTCCCAGTCCGGTTACCAGCTGGGACTGGAGGATGTCCACGTGGGCGCCTCGGAGCGCATCCAGGGCCAGGACCTTTAGTCCCGGTTTGTAAGACGGACCGGGACTAAAGGGCATCTACAGATTTTGGTTTTTGCTTTAGGGTTTTAGGGTTTAGGGGTTTAGGGGTTTTAGGGCTTAGGTGTTCGGGGGATTAACGTGACGCCTCGTTTGGTGCCTTGTTTGGTGTTCGGGAATTAGTTTATGCATATATATAAGATTAACTTATCTTACAAGCGAGCATATATATACAATTATATGGAGATCAGAATTATCGGGACTAGAGCCCGTCTATTCGATTACATGGACTAACATCAGTAATGGCCCCTAGCTACACTAAATCGTCATTTGTCGTCTATAGCTTCTGTCCTCAGAAAGGTCGCTAGCTCCTCTGCAACAGCAATCGCGCGTTGCTCTGATAGATACTTCTCCCGCATGGCCGTGTACTATATAAGAAGAGGAGATGAATATGAATATCAATCATGATAACAAAGAATGACGGGTAAAAATAGAGGTGTGAATGTTTATTGCTTACGTCGTATCTGTAATCCTTGTGCTCAGAGGTAAACGTGCGAATGGTCTCGCAAACGTAGTATCCACATAGATGCGTCCCCCGTGGCTGCTGGTCGCACTTTACGAGAATAGAATATATATAATCAAAATAATAATCTAGCATCATAAATGTATTGAAAATAGAAGTATATCATACTACTACTTACCTGAGCCGCTCTAAAGGTCAGCTTCTCATGCTGGATACCGTCAGTCACGCACTTGAACCGCTTCCAAACCCTGCCCGACAAGGAAAATGATTTGCTAAGTTTTTCATTAATTGATATATCAGAAAATCATCGAAAGAGACCGATAGAGCGCAAGAATGATTGAAATTACCCTTGGAGCATGTCCTGCAGGCTTTGGAACTGTTCCAAGGGTCTCGATAATGGGTCGAAGTCATCAACTCTTCCCTTATCAATTTGAATGTCCAACAGAATCCAGTGGTAGCTGCACATATATATATATATATATATATATATATATATATATATATATATATATATATATATATATATATATCAATGCAGATTTGCTACCACCGGTGGTAGCTATACACCCATAGCCAGCCATCGGATCGTTCCTGTATGAAATCTGCACCACATAAAGTTTTAACGGAGCAAGTGGCCCGTCACGCCGTTAATTTTTCTTTTGCCCCGGCGGCCACCCATCCCGCACCTGTCTCCCTCAGTCTCTCACCCAACCTGACCCAACCCAATCCTCACCATCACTCTCCTCTGCCAAGCCCCCACGCCGGCGTGCTCCCTCCCCATCCAGCCGCGCCGTGCTGGTAAGCCGAGCGCCCGAGGCTGCAGACGGAGCTGTCCTGGAGGAGCGGCCGGCCTGTCGGGACAGTGGAGCAGCAGATCGGGGGCGGGAAAGCAGGGTGGAGGAGCGCCCAGCCTGCCGGAGGTCCACGCCCACTGGTGCTGCTCCGCCTCCAGGTTCAGGCAGTGCATCGCGTACAGCCTCTTCCCAGCGGCCACAACGGGGTGCACGGTTTCAAGCGCGTCCGGTTCTCCTCAGCCGGCATCTGTCGAGTGCCGACGCGGCTCCCTTCCACTGCGTCCCTCCACCCTCGATCCCTTGACCACCGACTCACCCATGGCGACCGGCCTAGTGGTGGGCTCCGAGACCAGCACCTCGTCCTGAAAATCTCCTTCTGCTTGGGCTCCAGTCTAGACTGCGATTCACGCTGGCCTGGATTCCCTACCCCGCTGGCTCCTCTAGCTGTGTCGCTCCTCCTCCCTCCGCACTCGGGAAATCAGGGAGGCGCGGATGCGCTGGTGCCTTCCACAAGAGAGAAGGAGGTGGATGGAGGCTGGCCGCGCCGGCGTCCATCTCCGGGTACGCTGGACCACCAGGTCGGCCGACGCCGAGGACGGCGCTGGATCTTGCTCGCCAGCAGGAGACATGTAAGGGCATTGTCGACCGAGATGCAGATCGAGGAGAGCGCGTCTGTCGAGATGCAGATCGAGGAGATGCAGAAAATTGGCGCGATGGTGGGGAGGTCGGGGATTGGTGTTTGCTCGCACCGTCGGAGCGAGGTGGCGGAGGGTGGATGTCAGCGTCGGGAGAGCACACGGAGCCAACGTGGACCTCGCCGGTGACGACCTTGGAGCCGTCGTGGGCAACCTCGTGGAGCCGCAGCAGCACCGCTGGCTGACGCCGCCTCATGTTGCTGTCTGACCTCCGGACACGGCGGCTGGACCTACCACCCTAGGAGGTGGTCGCGGGGCCGGTGCAGATGAGGAAGGGGATGATGGCGCATCCCAGGGAGGAGAGGTCGTCGAGGCTGTGAACTTGTTCGGTTTGGGGTGAGGGAGAGAACCCACTATTTTTGTGAGGAAGGGGATGGGACCGGCTCAGTATTAACGGAATGTTAGACGGCGTTGGCATGGGTAGCTACCACCGGTGGTATCCCACTATTTTGCATATATATATATATATATATATATATATATATATGTGTGTGTGTGTGTGTGTGTGTGTCAGTAACTTATCAATTACACTTATAAGTGAATGGACACAACAGAGTAAGACCCTCACCTGAAGTTGTATGGAAACAGTATGTGGTCACAGAAATTTTGATCTGTTAGAAACCTTAGAAGGTTTTCCTCCGTCTTCTTGGGTTTATCAGTTAGCGTCGTTATATGTATTTTATCTGGGTCAATAAACCCAATATTTAGGATATTCCTACTTTTACATTCCAGAATCTTCATTCTGCATAATAGAGTACAAGTCAGAACGGAACAAGTTATATGTAGACAATGAATTGAAATAACTGAACAAGTTATATATAGACAACGAATTGAAAAACTTACAGACAATAGCAACTCATAAGCGATTTGTCGAGGGCGTCGGCATTGTACATCTGGAAGAGTTCATCAAAGTCGATATGGATGTCTTCGGGACGGCCGTAGTACTCCCGTGGGACACGCGCCACGATCATCGTTCTCCCATTCTTTGCTTCACTTAAGTACCATATATGCAAGTAACACATATTTGTTGGGAGATCATCAAACTTATCTTTGTTGACCAAAGGCGCTCCCATGACAAACTGTGGCTTAGGGGCTACCACAGCCTTTGGTAACCTGTCGTCTTGGGAAGCCAGAACATCTTCAACACTTATACCCCATTCAGCCGCCCACTTCTTTGCTAATTCCAAATCTTGCCCCTGCACCAGAGAGGGAACATTCTCGGGTAACACCCTGAGGGGTGGGATCGACTGTTTGGCCTGTTGTCCAAGCTGAGGAACGTCTGATCTTATTTTGCTTGTAGTTGAACTTGATTTGCTCCCACTTGCACTTGCACGTGATCTGCTCTTTTTCCCTTCCTTCTGCAATGTGCGTGTATAGTCGTCAGGCTTATGGTGTAAGTCATACTGTGATGGAAGGGTCGTGAAGTATTTTGCATATGCTATTTGCTTCTCGGTGTATTCCGGGCGGGGCTCGGGTTCCTTCTTTTTCATCTGCGCATCATAATATTCCTTTGCTATCCTGGCGTTTTCCTCGTCGGTACGATCATAAGGTCTGATAGGAAGATTAGCATGAGGTACCTTTGGGAGGGGCGACAGTTTGCGCTTTGGGGAGCTCCGTCGCTTAGAACTCATCGACGGAGCGTTCTTGCTGGCACGCTTCCGCTTAGTATCCTTAGCGGGCGGCGGCGGAGACGGCCGACCCAAGTCTGGCAGCGGTGATCGAGATGGACTCGTGTTGTGGTGGCCGTCGTCATGTGGAGGGCTTGGAGGTGATGGAGGTGTAGGTGACCTGCGACAACTCGGAGGCGGTGTTGTCCTTGGGGCCGAGCCTAGAAGCTTGATGTAGTTCTTGTCCCATAGGATGACTCCACCCAGTACTTCTCCGAGTGTCCTCTCATCTTCGGGTCCAGCTATGTCGAGCTCCATATCATGAAACCCCGACATGATTTCATCCACCCCGACTTTAGCAAAGCCAGCTGGAATCTCACGGCCATGCCAGCGTACATCAGGGCCAGAAGGTAAAGCTTGTCCGACGGCCACCTTCATGGATATGTTCTTGAATCTCTGATGGAGTTCACATGATGTTGAATCCTTGATTCCATCCACGGGGTAGCCGGGACCGCCCTCTATAATTCTTCGTGCATCGTCGGGCGGGGCCTTAGATTCAGCCACGCTGCTTTTCCGCTTAGATGGGGCGCCGGTAATATCGAGTGCAGGATCTTCCTGGCACGCTACTCCTCTAAGCTTGTCAATCTGCTTCTGTTGCTCGTTAAGCCTGGCAAGCAACTGGTTGAACTTGTCATTCTCCTCATCCTGCTGTCGCTTCTTTGCTCTCGCTCGGCTTCTGTAAGTGTCTTGGTCTCTGGCAAACTCAAGCCACCACGGGTAAGAAGGACCGAAGCCTCGCGTTCGTCCTCCATGTTTGTCATTGCCGAGGACCAGTGTGAGCAAATCTTTCTCTCTATCTGGAGTGAACTGTCTTTTTCCCTCTTTAATTTCTTTCACTATCTTTTTCCAATTCTCCCTGGGTATCCTAAGACCGTCACTGCAGATAAGGTCCCCTGTTTCTTCGTCGTACGAACCACCATGCGCAAGGAACCAATTTCTTGCTCTCAATTCCCACTCATCACGAATGGGTTCAGGTATGATGCCTTTAGCTAGCATATCTTGCTCTTTCTTATCCCACTTTGGGATGGCAGTCTCATAGCCCCCTGGCCCCAGCGTGTGGTGATATTTCTTCTTGTCGGCATTTTTCTTGTTCTTTTCTGATAATGCCTTGGCATCTTCTGACTGCTTGTACTCCTGAAATACCTTCCAGTGATTCGCCTGCTTGGCTAGATACCCCTCAAATACTGGCACTTTCTTTGTCTTCAGATAGTTTTTCCATAGCTTCTTCTTCCAGCTACGGAACAGTTCGGCCATCTTCTTTAGAGTCCACTGCTTGACTTTGGCCCTCAGTTTATTTGCGGCGTCTTCATTCTCACATTCTGGCAGGTTGAAATGTGACATGATATCATTCCAAAGATTATCTTTGTACCTTTCGGCGACATAGTCACTATCGGCTGCCCCTTTGCGCTTGTTCCACTCCCGAACGCTGATCGGGACGTGATCCCTAACGAGAAATCCGCATTGCTTCTTGAATGTGTCAGCAGCATTCTTAGGAAGCTTGGGTTTGCCCGTAGGCAATATCACCTCAAAGGTGTAATGCGTCCGTGCATCCAACTTTTTAGTCGGGCCTCGTTTCGTAGCTTTGCTCGATGTGGAGGCCTAAGAGGGAGAAACATTCGTCAAATTAATGTATATGTATACAATATAGAGCTATCTCCAATATTTTTCACATATTACAAGTGATTGCCGAACTTCATATGTATACCTCGCCGGACTTTGTTATTTCTCCACCGGCTTCTCCACCGGCTTCTCCATCAGTGGAGCTATCACCTTCTCCATCATTGGAGCTATCTCTTGCCCCGTCGGTTTCATCTTCGTGTCGGTCCACCTCTATTCCATCTCCGGAGGGGTTTAGATATGACGACGGAGATTCAGCTGGTTCGACGTCGGGGGCGTCTTTGATTATATCTTCGAGAAGTTCTTCCTCTTCGAGGTTCCTACTATGTGGATCCATAGTTTCTGCAAAATACGGACATTTGATTAACTAATAAACTAACAAACTTAAAAATACTAACAATATATGATGCTAGATTATTATTCTATTTCTATTTGCAAAATAATTCTATTTCTATTTGCAAAATAATTCTATTTCTAATTGCAAAATAATTCTATTTCTATTTGCAAAGTAATTCTATTTCTATTTAACTCTATTTCTATTTGCTATTTCTATTCTATTTAACTCTATTTCTATTTAACTCTATTTCTATTTGCAAAGTAATTCTATTTCTATTTAACTCTATTTCTATTTGCTATTTCTATTCTATTTAACTCTATTTCTATTTAACTCTATTTCTATTTAACTCTATTTCTATTTGCAAAGTAATTCTATTTCTATTTAACTCTATTTCTATTTGCAAAGTAATTCTATTTTTTCTAACTTATTTCTATTTGCTATTTCTATTCTATTTAACTCTATTTCTATTTAACTCTATTTCTATTTAACTCTTTTTCTATTTGCAAAGTAATTCTATTTCTATTTAACTCTATTTCTATTTGCAAAGTAATTCTATTTTTTCTAACTTATTTCTATTTGCTATTTCTATTCTATTTAACTCTATTTCTATTTAACTCTATTTCTATTTGCAAAGTAATTCTATTTTTTCTAACTTATTTCTATTTGCTATTTCTATTCTATTTAACTCTATTTCTATTTAACTCTATTTCTATTTGCTATTTCTATTCTATTTAACTCTATTTCTATTTAACTCTATTTATATTTAACTCTATTTCTATTTGCTATTTCTATTCTATTTAACTCTATTTCTATTTAACTCTATTTCTATTTGCAAAGTAATTCTATTTCTATTTAACTCTATTTCTATTTGCAAAGTAATTCTATTTTTTCTAACTTATTTCTATTTGCTATTTCTATTTCTATTTAACTCTATTTCTATTTAACTCTATTTCTATTTAACTCTATTTCTATTTAACTCTATTTTTAGTTAACTCTATTTCTATTTAACTCTATTTGCTATTTGTTACAATTCTATGTAACAAATAAAATTCCTAACAATTCTATCTAACAATTCTATCTAAAACTTTCTAACAATTTTATCTAACAAATAACAAAATTTTAAAAAAACCTAAACCTAACAAAATTTATCTAACCTAACAGTTAACAAAAAAAATAAGGGGGGCGCGGCGGGCGGGCTCACCGAGAGGTGGTCGGGGTGGCGCGGGGCTCGCGGCGGCTCAGTGGCGCGGCGGGAGGGCGGTGGCGCGTCGTCGGGCGGCGCGTGCGGGAGGCCAGGCGGTGGCGCGTCGAGCGGCGCGCGCGGGAGGGCGGCGCGGCGGGGCTCGATGGCGGCGCGGGAGGGCGGCGCGCCGGCGAGTTTTCCGGCAGCCGCAACAATCGGCGGTGAGCTCCTTCGCGCGCGTCGATCTCTGGAAATGGCTAAGTGTTGGCCGGCCAGGGGGCGGCGCCCGTGCTTATATACCCCCCCACCCCCCTCTAGTCCCGGCTGGGGGCTCAAACCGGGACTAAAGGGGGTCTTTAGTTCCGGTTTGAGCCCCCAGCCGGGACTAAAGGGGGGGGCGGTTCGCGCCCGAGCCTCCACCCTTTAGTCCCGGCTGGTGGCTCCAGCCGGGACTAAAGGGGCAATAAATGCGCGCCAAACCTTAAATTTTTTCTCGTTTTCATTTCAAATATCAATTTTTAATTTTGAATTGAATAAGTAATGTATATTTTAGAATCTGATAAAACTATGAATATGAAAACTGTTTGAAATTGAATAAGTAATTCAAAACTATTTTCTATTTTCAAAATTAATTATTTTAACTATCCAAACTATTAACTAGTTTGCCATTTTCAATTAAAACTATATTGATTAATATTCTTTTTGTATATTTTAGAATCTGATAAAACTATGAATATGAAAAGTGTTTGAAATTGAATAACTAATTCAAAACTATTTTCTATTTTCAAAATTAATTGTTTTAACTATCTAAACTATTAACTAGTTTGCCATTTTCAATTAAAACTATATTGATTAATATTCTTTATGTATATTTTAGAATCTGATAAAACTATGAATATGAAAAGTGTTTGAAATTGAATAACTAATTCAAAACTATTTTATATTTTCAAAATTAATTATTTTAACTATCCAAACTATTAACTAGTTTGCCATTTTCAATTAAAACTATATTGATTAATATTCTTTATGTATATTTTAGAATCTGATAAAACTATGAATATGAAAAGTGTTTGAAATTGAATAACTAATTCAAAACTATTTTCTATTTTCAAAATTAATTATTTTAACTATCCAAACTATTAACTATTTTGCCATTTTCAATTAAAAACTATTTTTATTAATATTCTTTTTGCATATTTGAGAATTTGACAAAACTATGAAAATGAAAAGTGTTTGAAATTGAATAAATAATTCAAAAACTTTTTCCTATTTTCAAAATTAATTATTCCGAGTCTTTCGCGGGCTTGCAGGAAAAAAATTCCGAGGCGGAGCTTCCGAAGATGCCGTAGGGTTTGAGCACCAACGACATCTTCGAGAAGCTCCGCCACGGGAGATTTCCCAACCCTTTCCCCAACACAGTTAGAGGACATGGAGTCTTTCACGGGCTTGCAGGGAAATTTTTCCGAGGCGGAGCTTCCGAAGATGCCGTAGGGTTTGAGCACCAACGACATCTTCGAGAAGCTCCGCCACGGGAGATTTCCCAACCCTTTCCCCAACACAGTTAGAGGACATGGAGTCTTTCACGGGCTTGCAGGGAAATTTTTCCGAGGCGGAGCTTCCGAAGATGCCGTAGGGTTTGAGCACCAACGACATCTTCGAGAAGCTCCGCCACAGGAGATTTCCCAACCCTTTCCCCAACACAGTTAGAGGACATGGAGTCTTTCATGGGCTTGCAGGGAAATTTTTCCGAGGCAGAGCTTCCGAAGATGCCGTAGGGTTTGAGCACCAACGACATCTTCGAGAAACTCTGCCACGGGAGATTTTCCAACCCTTTCCTCCATCCATGGGGATGAAACTCTCCCTGCCTTCGAGCTGTGCTTGCCATGGCGTATCGATGCTCCTTTTATAGGCACGGCGCCGCTTCTACTTTTGTCTTGTTCCTCCGACAGGGGCGTCGTGCGCTACATGCTTTATCTCATCGAGCAGTGCATCCACCCATGCATCCCTATCCTACCGACAGCTTTAGTCTCGGTTGCACCCTCCAGCCGGGACTAAAGGTTACCCATGCGCCCTTATCCTGCCGACAGCTTTAGTCTCGGTTTCACCCTTCAGCCGGGACTAAAGGTTGCCATACATAAATGCTCCTTAAATAAAAGGTTTAGTACATTCCATACATGCATTACATAAAAAGGTTTAATACATTATTACATTATTGCACCAACATTCCTATCTATTATTTCTGTTTTCTTCTGGGTCGTAGCCATGGAGAATCTTCATCATTCAGTAGGATGCTTAGGTCAGTTTTCACTTTGAAGGGCAGAATTTCATGAAACTTATTATAATCTACTGACATGTCTGTCTTGTCATCTACTCCCACGATATTTCTTTTCCCTGAAAGAACTATGTGGTGCTTTGGCTCATCGGACGATGTCTGCTTTTGCTGATTTCTTTTTCTCGTTTTTGTAGTCATGTCCTTCACATAGAAAACCTGAGTGACATCGTTGGCTAGGACGAATGGTTCATCCATGTACGCAAGATTGTTGAGATCCACTGTTGTCATGCCGTACTTTTGGTCTACAACTACCCCGCCTCCTGTCAGCTTCACCCATTTGCACCGAAACAAAGGGATCTTAAAAGTAGGTCCATAGTCAAGTTCCCATATCTCCTCTATGTACCCGTAATATGTTTCCAAACAGTGCCCATTCTCGTCTGTTGCATCAAGGCGGACACCACTGTTTTGGTTGGTGCTCTTTTTATCTTGGGCAACCGTGTAAAATGTATTCCCATTTATCTCGTACCCTTGGAAAGTACATATAGTCGAAGATGGTGGCCTGGCCAAACAGTACAGCTGATCTCCAACGGTGTCGTCATTCATGAGATGTGTCTGCAACCAACTGCCGAAAGTCTTCTCGTGTTCCCCTTTAATCCAAGAGTCAGCCTTCCCCGGGTTTTCGGAGCGTAGAATATTCTTGTTTCTCATGATATACGGAGCCACCACGGTGGAATTGTGTAGAACTGTGTAGTATGCTTGAGAGAAAGAATGCCCGTCCATACATACTTTTGCTTTCCTTCCTAGTGTGCCTTTTCCTGTCAGCCTACCCTCATACCGAGATTCAGGAACACCAATCTGCTTAAGGTCAGGAAGAAAGTCCACACAAAACTCAATGACCTCCTCTGTTCCATAGCCCTTGGAGATGCTTCCTTCTGGCCTAGCACAGTTACGAACATATTTCTTTAAGACTCCCATGAACCTCTCGAAGGGGAACATATTGTGTAGAAACAAAGGACCAAGAATTCTAATCTCTTTGACTAGGTGAACTAGGAGGTGTGTCATTATATTGAAGAAGGATGGCGGGAACAACAACTCGAAGCTGACCAGACATTGGACCACATCAATCTGTAACCCTGATAGACTTTCTCGATCGAATACCTTTTGAGAAATTGCATTGAGGAATGCACATACCTTCACAATTGCCAGGCGAACATTTTCCGGTAGAATTCCCCTCAATGCAACCGGAAGCAATTGCGTCATAAGCATGTGGTAGTCATGAGACTTTAGGTTTTGGAATTTTTTGTCTTTCATATTTACGATTCCCTTTATATTCGACGAGAAGCCAGTCGGGACATTGATACTGAAAAGGACTTCAAAGAAGATTTCCTTCTCTTCCTTGGTAAGAGTGTAGCTGGCACGCCCTTGAAACTGCCCTGGATGCATGCCATCTCTTCCTTTATGACGTTCCTGGTCCTCCCGTGCTTCCGGTGTATCTTTTGACTTCCCATACAAGCCCAAGAAGCCTAGAATATTCACGCAGAGATTCTTTGTCAGGTGCATCACGTCAATTGCGGAGCGGACCTCATGGACTTCCCAATAGGGTAGCTCCCAAAATATAGATTTTTTCTTCCACATAGGTGCGCGCTTATCAGGGCCGTTAGGAACAGGTTGGCTGCCAGGACCCTTTCCAAAGATTACTTTTAAATCTTTGACCATATCAAATACTTCAGCACCAGTACGGGTGACAGGCTTCCCCCGGGGTTCTGCCTTGCCATTGAAATGCTTGCCTTTTTTCTTTAAGGGATGCTTGGGCGGAAGAAAACGACGATTGTACGGGTACACATTCTTCCTACATTTGTCTAGATATATACTTTCTGTCTGATCCAAATAGTGCGCGCATGCATTGTATCCCTTGTTTGACTGTCCTGAAATGTTACTAAGAGCAGGCCAATCATTGATGGTTACGAAAAGCAACGCTCGAAGGTCAAATTCCTCTTGTTTGTGCTCGTCCCACACACGTACACCTGGTTTGGCCCACAGCTATAAAAGTTCATCAACTAATGGCCTGAGGTACACATCAATGTCGTTGCCGGGTTGCTTTGGACCTTGGATAAGCACTGGCATCATAATGAACTTCCGCTTCATGCACAACCAAGGAGGAAGGTTGTAGATACATAGAGTAACGGGCCAGGTGCTGTGACTGCAACTCTGCTCCCCAAAAGGATTCATGCCATCTGTAATTAGACCAAACCATAAGTTCCTTGCGTCACCTGCAAATCTCGGGAACTCTCTCTCGATTTTTCTCCACTGCCGACCATCAGCGGGGTGCCTCAACTTGTCGTCTTTCATACGATGTTCCATGTGCCATCGCAACAACTTCGCATGATCTTTATTTCTGAACAGACGTTTCAACCGTGGTATTATAGGAGCATACCACATCACCTTGGCAGGAACCCTCTTCCTGGGTGGCTCGCCCTCAATATCACCAGGGTCATCTTTTCTGATCTTATACCGCAATTCAGTGCATACCGGGCATTTATCCATATTCTCGTACTTCTCACCGTGGTAGAGGATGCAGTTATTAGGGCATGCATGTATCTTCTGCACGTCTAATCCTAGAGGGCAGACAAGCTTCTTTGCTTCGTACGTGCTGGCGGGCAATTCGTTCTTTCTTGGAAGCATCTTCTTCATCAGTACCAACAACTTTTCGAATGACGAGTCAGTCACACCGGTCTCTGCCTTCCACTTCAGCAATTCCAGTGTGCTACCCAGCTTCTTCTGACCATCTTCACAAGTTCGGTACAACAATTTGTTGTGGTCCTGTAACATCTGCTCGAACTGCAACCTCTCCTTTTCTGTGTCGCAGCCTCGCCGTGCATCAGAAATGACCCGGCCAAGATCATCAGCGGGCTCATCTGGTTCCCGTTCTACACCCTGATCTTCTTCTTCATTGTTTTCCATTGCGGCATCAGCATACTCAGGGAACATAGATCGGTAGTTATCATCATCGTTCTCTTCTTCTTCATCGTCGTCTTCCATCATAACCCCTCTTTCTCCGTGCTTGGTCCAAACATTATAGCCCGACATAAAACCTGACTGAAGCAGGTGGCTCTGAATGACTCTTGAGGAAGTGTAATCCTTCTCATTCTGACATTCAACACATGGACAAAACATATAGCCACCACCATGCTTGTTCGCATCGGCCGCATCTCGAAAAGAATGCACGCCTTCTCTGTAAGCGGCTGTGCGTTGATCACCGTACATCCATGGATGGCTCATCTGCGTTATACGACAGTATATCAAACACAATTACGATCCTAAAAATTAGTACCGCACGGTCTAAACGAGGAAATATAGTTGCTAACCTTTTAGAATAAGTGGAAATAAAGAGGAAGAGGTTTAAGCATGGCTCGGGCATCTCACATCGTAGTTGTGTTCGGTGAACTAAAGCGGCATCGCTCTAACACACATTTCAACAAACACCTCTAGTGCATCAAAAAAATGAAGAGCTAGCACACACCCACACTCTTCCATCCAAGAAAAATGCAAGGAAGAGGGGAGAGAGGGGCTGCGGCCATATATATAGGCAGAGGACTTTAGTCCCGGTTTGAGACACAAACCGGGACTAAAGGGGGGCACATGCGGGCTGCACACCGCATAGCCCTTTAGTCCCGGTTTGTGTCTCGTTACGGGCCGGGACCAAAGCCTCCTGGGCGGCTAGGCGATTTTGGGGCGACGTGGCCGGGCCTTTAGTCCCGGCCCAGATGGAGGCCGGGACTAAAGGGTCCAGGCCAAAGGCCCCTTTTCCACTAGTGAACCGTAGTTTAAAAAAAAGGTGCAACTGCAACGAGTTCCACATTTCTGACAGAAAAGTGCAATTGCACTTTTTTACGAGAAAAGTGCAACTGATGCACTTTTTTAGGATGACTGAGAAATAAGAATTTTGCAGGCGCTGTTACTTAGCAAATCCGTTAAAGTATAGCCTTGCACAGATGGGATGGCGAAACAAGTTCGCCATCATGAAAAAAAGTGGTCGATGAACTCCTCTATTTTGTACTCGGATGTGTATGTGAGATGGGTTCATATATTATTCTCTCAACAACAAATTGTTGAGCAAATGTTTCAGTGCAAACAGGGACAAGCACCAACATCAAATAAAGGTAATCAATGTTGGATCATGAAGGACTCGAGCACGTCCTCCCTACTAGCAGCGGCGGTGGTGTATGCCTCCATGAACTCGCTGAATACAAACTCCCTAAATTTGGCCGGATTTGTCACATTGTCAACCATCTCCGGCGCTGGACCAATGCGGCAGTCCATCTTGGGCATGATGAGTGTGGCCACCGCCATCCTCGTCGCATCAGAATTGGTGATCGCGCGGTGTTCCACACTAGCCAGTGCCCCATTGGTGACGATCTCCATCTGGTGTCCGAAGTTGATAACGAAAGCGCCAGGGACAGGGCGGACGAGGAGCCAACGGCCGTTGTACCTAGCCTGGAGACCAGCCACATCGCCCTGGGAGAGCACGGTGAGGAGGTGGCGGTCGCAGTGCGGGAGGAGGCCGAGTGTGAGGCTCGGGTCTGGGCACGGTGGGTAGTAGTTGACGTTCATCTGAGTCTCGCCACCACTCAGGTCGCCGGCAAAGAAGTCAGCGCCGAGGCCGAGCCCCTCGGCGACGAGGCGGAGTAGCGTCTGGGCCAACTCATGCACCGCCTCAGAAAACTCTGTGAGGCGCGGCCTGAAGCTACTTGGTTCCGCCGGCCAGTGGCGGGTCAGGTCGTCGGAGACTGGGTGGCACTGGAGCTTGAGGTAGTCGCGCCAGTACCGTGTCTCGCTCTTGTCGTAGGAGGTGCTGGATGCGAGCCGGAAGGGCTTGCTCTGGTCGTCAGAGCAGTAGGGGAGCTTCTTCTCCGCTGGCATTGCGAAGAACTCCGCCGCTGCGTCACGGAACCCCTTCACCACGTCGTCCCTTATGCCGTGGTTCACCACCTGTGCTAAGATCAAAAAAAAAATCAAGGTTTAGGGATATCAAAAAAAATAGAAAATCTAGTTGTATCGTAAGGCCAATCTTGGTTGTTTCCAAAGGAAATCAAGTTGAGAACTAAGTTCTTACATTCAGTGTAGAATAATTAGACGACGCCTACTTAATCGGTAGCACACATTATTCGTTTATGGAGAAGTAATCTTTCATGGTATGATTCATTTCATATGTCACCAAAATAAATAAAAATGTGCTAATTACAGAAATATTGTTATACGGACATGAACTGAATGCTAGTGGGTGTTGGTATGGCTTACTTCTTAGATCAAAGTATTCGATTTGGATCAAGCGGTAAGCTATCTCAAACAACAATAAGAAAATCTCTGAAACAAAAAAAAAACCCGGTGGGCATGATTTTTATTATGGACGCACACCACCAAAATAACTGAATTTCCAAAACGACCTCGGGCCGAGAACTCATCAGAAACTGCAGTCGAGTTAACCACGTGTGCACATGCCTGGAAGAAGCCGAATTCCTTGCCGGCCTGGACGATCTCGGCGGCAACGCGGCGGCGGAGGCCGTCATCACCGGCGAGGGCAGCACGGTGCAGGTCGACGATGGGGAGTGTGACGCCGTCGTCGACACCATCGAGCTGCAGGGCGGCGCGCTTCTCCGGCGGGAACACATACCTGTCCGGCACGGAGGCGTGCGCCGGGGCGTTGCACAGCAGCTCCATCTCCGATCTCGGTCTCACGTGTTGTGTATTGTGTAGGGAAGATGAGCCAAAGCTTAGTGAAGCTGGCAAACTTTATTGGGGTTGCTTGGTGTGAGGGAGAGTGGAAGCAAAAGTGTATGTGGATGTGGATCGACCAATAATGCATTATCAGAAAATATATTATTAAGCAAAGCTGACGTAGTTAAGCTGCAAGCTGCTTGACCTTATCATCTTGTTTTGGCCACTGTATTGTCCTGGCCCCAATTATAAATCACATCGGGGTTACCAGCAAAGCATTCCATTCAAAACAGCAGTCAGACATCATCAGCAAAGTTTTCGGCATTATCAATGGTTTTGTTTTGATTTTTTCGAAATGAAGGGTTGACCCCCAGCCTCTGCAGGTTTTGTTTTGATAGTGGAGGAACTTAACCACAATCACTCGCTTGATCTCTTATCTGGTTCATCGACCTTGGCCGGCCGCGGCCGGCCAGCCCACCGACCGAGATCAGTCGAGCTCTCTCGTTCTCCTCCTGGCGTGGCTTGGAGCAGCGAAGGGGAGGTATCTTCAGCGGCTTAGATAGCAACCGGCCGGCGAGCTCAGCTCAGTGGAGTGATAGATCGAGACGTAACTTGCTAGCTATGTGTTTGGCTGGACCAGCAGAAAGCCATCCAGGTGTCATCGTCGTCATGCAGCTTATAATTCAACACTACCTTTAGAGAACAGTGAAGTACGTTGGGGTACAAAATTGCAAACTCGGGAGTTTTCTTATAGATATACATATTCAGAAAATAAAATAACAACTCGGGAGATTGTGAATCCCACGACTAGATCTAGGCATGTCAAAGGACCAGACCAACCGAGCCCTCCCATGAAAACAACTCGGGAATTTCATTTCCTTCTCTAATTATTTTATTTGGATCTTGCTAATGCATCTGCATGGCATGAATGTAGCATGCACCAGAAATCATGCATTCATCATTAACGATGTCAAGCTAGTCGCGGTGGATCTTGAAAGACTCGAGCACGTCCTCCCTGTTGCCTGCAGCGGCGTCAAAAGCCTCGTAGAACTCGCTGAACACGAACTCCCTGAACTTCGCGGGGTTTTCCTTGCTCACCATCTCTGGCGCCGGGCCGACAAGGCAGTCCATCGTGGGATGCACTAGTGTGGCCAACGACAACCTTGCCTTGTCTGAGTTGGTGAAGACACGATGCTCGACACTTGCCAGCGCTCCATTGGTGACAATCTCAATCTGGTGGCCGAAGTTGACGACAAAAACGCCGGGGACAGGGAGGACGAGGATCCACCTACCATCGTGCCTTACCTGGAGCCCTGCGACGTCGCCCTGGGATAGCACGGTTAGGAGATTGCGATCCCAGTGAGGGAGTAGTCCCATCGTGAGCGATGGGTCCGGGCATGGTGGGTAGTAGTTGACGTTCATTTGTGTGTTGCCGCGGCAGAGATCACCGCCAAAGAAGCCGGTATCGAGGCCAAGCCCCTCAGCGATCAACTCGAGTAGAGTATGGGAAAGCTCGTGCAGGGACACGGAGTAATCAGCAAGGGAGCTCCGGAAGGATGTTGGCTTGGATGGCCAGTGGCTGACGAGCTCGTCATCGATGGGGTAGCAGACGAGCTTGAGGTAGTCACGCCAATAGCGGTTCTTGTTGCGATCCCAAGGTGTCTTGGAGGCGACGCGGAAGGGCTTGCTCTGGTCGTCAGAGCAATACATGAGCTTGTCCTCCGCCGGCATCGTGAAGAACTCAGACGCTGCATCGCGGAACGCCTGCACCACATCCTCTCCCACGCCGTGGTTCACAACCTGGAAGAAGCCAAACTGCTTACCAGCCTTGACGATCTCGGTGGCGACCTGGCGGCGGAGGAGTCCATCAGAGAGGGCACCATGGTGGAGGTCAATGAGCGGGAGTGACACGTCATTGGAGCTAAGATCGTCGAGGAAGGAGGCACGCTTCTCTGGTGGCAAAACGTACTCGTTTGGCACAGAGGATAGGGGAGCAGTGGCATTGGATATGAGTTCCATGGTTATAAATGGATCTTTTTAATCAGAAAGAAGGTGTATTTCACTTTTGTAAATATAACTATGTGAGTGGCGACTATATATAGAGTGGAGAGCGATATTTACGAGGTAGGTTCATTAAATACTATAATTAAACACACCTCGTATTGACTTGGTAGATCCAAAACGAATAAATGCACGCACAAATAAACCATATATTGTGTGCCTCATGGTTCCAAAACTAATAAATGACTTACAGCTAACCACATATGGTGTGCAATTAACACCACCTACTATCTTCCTTATACAGTATATCTAAAACTAATGACCGATATATGCCACCCAATTAGTTGCACCTCCTACCTTCTCCATAGATCCAAAATCAATGAATGTGAGCACAACAAAACCATATATGACACACAATTAGGTGCACCTCCTCCTTCACCATATTTCTAAAACTAATAATTGTATATATGACAAAACTAGTTATAAAGGAGAGAGAGGCCCTGAAAGGCCTGGAATCTTTGATTAGTCAAGCGGTTCGTACATGATTACAAAATTCCTCTTAGAGCAAAGAAAATACAACATGGGGCTTGAGATTTACAAATAGGACCCTAATACTTGTTGCAAAAACGCAATCAGGTCTTTGGTCGCCGCCGCCAATCTGATACCTTCCGCTCCAGGCATTGTCGTCATTGTCGAGAACTTGCCACTTTGGGCGTCGCTGGCGTTGCCTCCCGGAGTGCGGTCGATGAAGATCCTCTCCAAGAGGAACAAAATTTGAGGAAGAACAGCGCTACGCGGCATGGAGTGGCTTCGCTGGAGCCCTGGTGTCACCTCGCCATCGCTGCTAAACTCCACCAATAGCAGCTTCCTGCATGCACTCGGCCGAACACACACACCAACTCCCTGTCGAACTCTAGATCCTAGGCTGTGGGTTTCGTTTACTTCCTCGTGTCTATCACCACGACGGCACGGCCACAAGGAGGAAGAGGAGAAACCACAAGATCTTTGCGCTCTGGAGCTCCACCTTTGAGCTTTATTAGCACAGAAGAGGCTGCATGTAACATCACCCCCGCCGCCGTCCACCAGGAGTGACTCGAGTCAGTTCCGGCATCACGGCATGATGCCATACACCACTTGGGACAACTACTGAAACCTAAACTACTATCTACAGGGAAGGCATGGCCTCCCCTCTCCCAGTCACTCTGGCTGGCGAGGCCATTGGAGGAGGGGGGAGAGGGGAGACAGAAATAGGAGGTTGACTCTCAGTGCGACTCACACGATAGAGGGAGAGGGGGAAATGAGAGTTCTGAGGCGCTCATTCTAGTTCCTTCCATCCGCCAACAAAACTATATATAACACTCAATTAACTAGCAATTTTATTTCCAATGTATCCAAAACAAATGAATGTACTCATGATAAAACCATATACGAAAATAACTCACCTACCTAGCTAAAAGATTCACAAGGATTGAACTTGTGTACTACAAAACCATATATGGTGCACAATTCATGGCTACCTTCTATCTACCCTGTAGATCCAACACAGATGGATCTTTTCATACGTAATTGGCATGGCAACAAGAAATTTTGTTATTGCGATAAGAGACAATTTCAAACTTGTTTTTGGACTGTCCTGCCTAGCCCAAGTCTCTTGTGAGGGGTAGTTTCTTCAGCTTTGGGAACTTGCCAGGTGGAATGAGTGAACAACTTACAACTAAAATCCTGGTGAAGTGTTTGTTCTATGTTGGACTATATGATATGGTATTGTCGTAATGATCTTGTTGTTAACCAAATAAAGAGCAGGTGGATTGCTCATTTGCTCGTTATTACCTGCTTCGGTCTAGTTCTGGCAATATCGTGCAGACAGAGCAGGCGTGTGCAGGAAGCGATGTCTGGCGTTGCTACCTACACCAAGATCTTCGATCTGTATACTTTATGACCCGTCCATTCCGTTATGTTACCAACAATGGCAACAATTGTCATCTTTTTAGAGAAGAATGGAGGCCCCGCTTCTCAAGTAATCGGCAATGACGGAAACAAACTCCCAATTTGGCGCCAACACGCGGACGACGCTGTGAGTGAGACGTTGCTTCCCGCCATGGAAAACTCAGGTGCGGCTCAGCTCAGTACTAGCTCAGTGGAGTGAGACGTTTCTTGCCGCCATGGTGCCGCGGCAGCCAAAAGCTTATTTATGGCTTATGTGAGCGAGACGCTGTGAGCTGTGACGACGGACTGTGGCAATGGAGAAGCTGCTGTCCTCTGCCCCGTCGTCGCACAGGACGGTCCCGGAACGGTTCCACCTGCCGCCGGAGCTGCGACCGCCGGCCTTGGCCGCGGCGCCGGTGTCCCTGCCCGTCATCGACCTCTCCGGCAGCCGAGACGTGGTACGCAGCGCCGTGCTCCGCGCTGGGAAGGAGTTCGGCTTCTTCCAGGTGATCAACCACGGCATGCCGGAGCGGACCATGCGGGAGCTGGAGGCGGCGTGCGGCGAGTTCTTCCGCCTCCCGGCGGCGGACAAGGCGGCGTTCTACTCCGAGGACACCGAGCAGACCAACCGGCTCTTCTCCAGCACCATGTACGAGTCCGGCGCCGGCGAGAGCTACTGGCGCGACTGCCTCCGCCTCGCCTGCCACCCCGTCGAGCTTACCAAGCCCGGGTGGCCAGAGAAGCCCGCGGGGCTCCGGCCCGCCCTGGAGGACTTCATCGTCCCGGCACGGAGCGTCGGCATGGAGCTCCTCCGGCTCCTCTGCGAGGGCGTCGGGCTCCCGCCGGACTACTTTGAGGGCGACCTCAGCGGCGGCGAGGTGATCGTCAACGCCAACCACTACCCGCCGTGCCCGGACCCGGGCCTCACCCTCGGCCTGCCGCCGCACTGCGACCGGAACCTCATCACCGTGCTCCTCCAGCCCGGGTACGTGTGCGGCCTCCAGGTGTCGCACGGTGACGGGTGGATCGACGTCGAGCCCGTGCCCGGCGCCCTCGTCGTCAACTTCGGCCACCAGCTGGAGATCGCCACCAACGGGCTGCTCCGGAGCGTCGAGCACCGGGCCGTGGCCAACGCGGCGGTGGCGAGGACGTCGGTGGCGGCGTTCATCATGCCCACCATGGACTGCGTAGTGGGGCCCGCAAAGGAGCTTGTCAGCGAGGGTAGCCCGGCGAGGTACCGGAGCATAACCTTCCGCGACTTCATGCGCGTCTACAAGACCGTCGGCGCTCGCCGGGAGAGCGTCGAGAAGGCCTTCAGGATTTGATCATGCCAACCATCTTGGGTCATGGCTACTAATTATGATACAGCAAGGGGGATATCAACCACACACAAACTTAATTTGGTGATATAAATATGTGTGCACTCTATCTGTTTGATATAAGTAAGAAACAATTAGTGTGGACCATAAACAAATATATATACTATTTGAGACGTGTATAGATATACATATCATTTCTTGATCAGACATACATGTACACATGTAAGTGTAACATTCTATCCTACAGCTCGTTTGGCTTCCGTGATTTCGTTTCATTTCAAATATACACCATTTGAGAAACGAGATGGAAGCACATTTCTGAGAGGATTCCATTTGATTGAATTTATTCCAATTAAATTTTTAATGCTTTGCTGCCATATGGATTTATTTAGTGAAAAGATTTCCATGTTAGGTTTGGCTGCCATTTTGACGTCAAATCATAAGCAATGATACAGCAATGAACCACTCACATATATGAAATAATGAATAAAATTGAACTGATAATTGAATCTTGAATGGCACAAAAATATACTCAACATTTTATGATGCTTGTCCAAAGATTCGAGCTTTGCAACACTCAACCAGAGGTTAACGGCTAAACGTCAATGAATTCCCACCATGGACTGGCAGGTGGGGCCCACCGAGGCTGACGAGATAACCGAACGTCGCGTTCCAGGACACCTCATGCGCATACAAGGCCATCGGCAGACGCAGCAGGGAGGGCATGGAGATATGACAATGTACTTACTGTCTGTGATAACAAGAATGTGTATGCATCCATATAACTGTTTGAAAACAGTTTGGATGCAATATAGATATATATCATTTCAGCTCCAAATGAACAAAACTATTATGCATATATATATGATCAGACTTACAAAATAATGCACATATAAGTTCGACATCCATCTACAGCGTTTCCAACAAACTCATTTGTCATCCTCTAATTTCCTGGTTAAAACTTCTTATGGAAACATACAGCAAACGATAGATATGTCTCCCAACTAATTAATTATTAAAGCCATCTATTTTGTTTCGCTGTTCCTTTTGACATGAGAATGCATTTCTCTAGCTGCACTACCTACAACATAACAAGGCTAAAAAGAGTTTCCCTTTACAGTAAACAGATAGATACCCAACATACAAGGAAGAAACACTCCTACCCCAATTTTTCTTCTCATGCCCGTTGTAAGTACACGACACAGGTACATCACATTTGGCTCGGCCGCCTTTTCCCGCTGTCGGTCCGCTGTCTCTTGGCAGGCTTGGCCCAGTGGATGTCTCCGATGCCAGGCGACGAGCTTCCTCCACGGTCAGAATGTGCACCCCAGCCAGGCATGGACTGCTGAGACGGGTGAGGGTCCCTCTGGAACGGCGTCCTCGCACCTCGGGGGGAGGGTGTCGGGCCCATCCGCCCAGGATTGGTTGGGGGGGAGAGTGGTCCTCGACCTGAACTGGATGGAGACCCAATGCTGCCTCTCAGCCGATCCTGTCGCTTCTTCTTTACTATGAACAGATCGCTGGGGTGCGGCAACAGCCCCGCTGTGTCGAGGTTTTGATCCCTGCTGCCCGCTCCAGAGTGCCTCTCGGGTTTGACGCGGCTAGGAGCCTCGCCGACCGATGTATGCTGACTATGCTTGCCACTGCCCGAACCATGCTGCTCCGTTTCAGTGGTGGTAGAACGGCGCTGCTTATGGCCCGGACCTAAGTGCTTTGCACTGCTGTTCGCCCCTCCTCCAGGATTTGCAAATGACATCGCATCCTTAACCTCTTGGAAGTCGGAGTCTGGGAAAGCAATCTTCATTATGTTGAAGAATAAGTTATGGAGAGTCTCTGCTTCTACTCGGACCTGCATTTCAAAGGCGCAAATTTAGATTCTATTACACAAGTACATACACCACAATTATATGACATAAAAAGATTATAATATGCAGCTACAAATTTACATATTAGCTTTCAGCAATAAAAAGGACAACCAGCCAGTTAACTTAAGAGGCCATCGTGGCAGTATTGAACTCTGAACAAACCGTACTTCAACTAGGTCTCCATATGCCTGTCTTTCGATGGTTATTTTTACATGTTGGTCAGAGTAAACTGATTATAACCGCATACAAAACAAAAACTTCATATCCATATGTGTGTATGGTTAGTGTTCATGAGTCTACATCACAGAGCTTATTGTAGCCACGCCATGTATCAGTAGTGATTACTGATTAGCCCTTAAAAAATAGATGGTGGATATTCTCAGAAATGAAATAAAAGGTGTGATTCTGACTGTCCTCGACTAGTGGTGCACATGTCAGGAAAAAGTAACAAAGTGCTCATAAGATTAGCATGAAGATATAGGTTACCTCATGTCTGTAGCTGAAATGTTGAACCACACTTTTCAACATTTGCTGCATATCCGCTATGAACTCAGCTACACCGCCATACTCGAATCCATCAACTCGCAGTTCAATTTTCTGTAGGTCAAGGGTGTTGCCAGCCACACCTTTAGATGAGGGATTTTCATTCCTTCGCCACCAAGAAGCTATGTTGGGTATGATTTGATGTCCCTCTTTGTCAATCCTCCTCCAAAGCTTGCTTATTACATTCTTGCACTGCAGTGATTGAAGATGAGATAAATTATAACCCAGCAATTAAGAGCTGATTAATAATAGGGCAAAGGCTGTGAGCAAAAACAAACACCAAACAGAAGCAATCACAAGTTCCAGATAACACAATCATTAAGCTCTGGTGATAGATTATGTATGTACAGGATAGAAAATAAAATTCTATTTCTTACTTCCAGAGATCACAGCTATCTAAATCTTGGCAAAGGTACAGGTCGCAAAATAGAACGATTTTGCTGCAAATGTGCCACCGAAATCCGAAGGCATGTCTGGTTCTCTTGCTAAACCAAGCAACAGTTCATCAAGGTGATGTGATCGGAGACTATGAACCTTGCTTGAAAAGCAAACCAGCCTGAAACTCGGGAGAGCCAACTTACTCTCATAAGGACAACGTATGTTCTCATAGTATATTATCACTTTGCTCACCATATAGTTCCAAATAAACGTAAGGCGAGAAATTAAGCAATTTTCCAGAAAAAACAAACCAAACTGACCTTGGCACTGGACACGAGATCCAAACATGCCCCAGAGCCATGTTTGCTAAGAACACCTAAGATGCACTACAATAAACTAAATACGGTATTCGCCACAGAAGTTAAACCTTTGTGTTGCTAAGAAAGGGCACTAAGGAGTTTTACCAGAGTAAACCATCATAAGGACACAAACAAATGAGTTTTATGCTAACCTTTCTTTGCATACTGTCAGACATCTTAGAATCGCCGACCTTGCCAGACCCAGACAAGTGAGTGGATTTCCCCACCCTAGAAGTAGTCGGGGAGGCCTTTCTAGATGGCATGTTACGCTTCTGTTTCACTATCGGATGAACTGCATCTTTCTGCCTGGAAGTAGGATCCATGGAAGTATGGGAATCTTGCTCAGACTTCAACTGTGAATCATAATCACCATCTCCTGGGAATACAAGGCGCGCACCACGTTGGGGGAAAGTACCATCTACGCCAGATCTATCTTCCTGTTTCTCTGCATTAGGTCTTGGACGAGAACGGATGCTCCTTTTGCGTTTTATTTTTGGTTGCAGCACCTGTTCATCCTCACCGTCATCTCGTTCATGGTTCCAGCTGCCTGACTGCTGTAGATCCATAGGTGAGTCCCCTGATAATGCAATCTCTCCTTCCTCTAGGTCATCTGTCTGTAAATCATCAGCAAAAAGAGACTTGTACACATTAGCTTCTCATGCAGAAACTGGAAAAGAAAAGGAAAGAATAGATAATTAAATGCCAGGTCTCAGACGTACAGTTCTTTTAAAAAAAGTGCCTGGACGAGCATCTAATGCTGATAGAGAACGCAACTTTTTCAAAGAAGAGGAAGGGGCAGGTGGTGGTAATCTCCGGCTTCCAGATGAAGATCCTGTAGAACCAGCTTCTTCAGACTTATGAGCTTTTCCTCTCCCCGTCCCATGTTGAAAACTGTATCCGTCATCATTGATAGGCTCTTCTTCCTCCGGCTCCGATTGATCTTCTTTGTTATCATCAGGTACAGAATCATCATTTTCTTCGTCATCTTCGTATTCTCCTGTTTCACCTTCTTCAGGGAGAGGTGATGTATTCCTCTCTTCTTCATCTTCATCTGATTCCCCATCATCTTCATCATCATCATACTCCCTGTAGATGGAGTACTTACCAGCCTCTGTTGGTCGCCCCCTTCTTTTCTCGAGTTTAGTGTCAGGAGCACTGCTGCCAGAAGCGTTTCTGGAAGTCTTTTTGGTAACACTCGCTACGACACAATCAAGCTCTGTAGAGCTAACGCGGAGCCACTTTGGAACCTGATTATGTTTCATCATATCTCCTGTCCAATCAAATTCTTCATCCATCTGATCAAAGAGCTCGACTTCATCTTCATTCCGAGCAATCATACGATTAACTTCCTGTAGCGAAGGAACATCATGAAGAGTTTCCTGATACCTCTCCTCGTCATGCAGTAGGGTCTCCAAAGTCATGCGCCTTTCCTCGTGGGTCGTTCTTTGATCAAAACGACCAGCATTAATGACTTCATCTGCCATATCAATCTTGAACTGTTGGATATTGCTGCGGATGAGACTTTCAATTGAACCCATGTATCTGTCCTTTCCAGCAAGATCGTCCTCCAGATCTCCACTTCCTCCACTCCTTAATTCATCCTCTTTCTGATAACTTGAGATGTTATCAACAACAGCCTCCATGTAAATAACCTTTACCTCCCTCGTCTGCCCTATACGATGGGCCCTGGCAACTGCTTGTTCTTCATTTTGTGGATTTGGATCAGGGTCATAAATGACAACAGTATCTGCACTCTGAAGATTCAGACCTCTGCCAGCAGCACGGATACTAAGCAAGAATATAAAACAATCAGAACCAGGCCTATTGAAATCAACAATTGCTGATTCACGGTCTTCCAAGCTAGTTGTTCCATCGATTCGCCTGTAAGCAAGTTGCCTCCATTGCAAATAGTCCTCCAGGATGTCAAGAAGTTTGGTCATAGTGCTAAAGAGGAGTACACGATGACCAGACCTATGAAGCTTAATGAGAATCCTATCAAGATTCCACAACTTCCCACAAGATCTGATAATAAAATCTTTCCCATAGTAATTCATAAAAGGATATGACAGCAAAGGATGATTACAAACTTTCCTCAGCTCCATGCATTTGTTTTGGAGATTCTTATATGTCTTGGGCTGATACATTGGATTCCTTTGAATCCGTATTTTCTCATCTTCAGGATCAACCCTAATGGTACCAGTAGATTTGATCCAGTCATATATAGCACCTTGAACAGCAGACATTTTGCACCTCAAAACAATAGAATCCTGTAAATGACACGCCAAGTTACATAAAGTTACATAATACTTCAACCCAAGTTACCAACAAGTATGCTGTTACCTCGGATGCATTAACATTAGCATTGAATGACAAGGGCAAAAGAACGGTACCTTCCGTGGAAGTGAGCCTTCAACATCTTCAACGCGCCTACGTAGCATAAAAGGTTCCAAAATTTGATGCAGCCTGTGAATAATAATCACTTTCTTCTCAGTCTCCAACCAATCATCTTCTTCGCTAGGTGTAGGAGCATCCCTCTGAAAAGGCTTTGAGAACCAATCTTGAAATGCCTTGCGATTGTCAAAGACTTCTGGTAACAACAAATTCAGAAGGGACCATAGTTCCTTCAGATCATTCTGAAACAAATGAAAAATACGTTAAAAATAAACAATGCTCATGTGGTAAAACAACTATATAGACACAACAAACAAAAGGAACATCCAGAAACAGAGGCTCCCTTGGCATATTGCAATGCTACATCGCAATTAGTTAAAAATTAGCGATACACATTAATTGGGCTTGCCTGTAGAGGAGTGCCAGTGAGAAGGAGACGCCGCTGGCAACGATAGCGATCGAGATCACGAGCCAAGACTGACTCTCTGTCCTTCATTCGTTGTGCCTCATCAATTATAATGTACTTCCAATCAATTTTTGAAAGCTTGGAACGATCAAACATGACGAATTCATATGTTGTTACAAGAATATTAAATTTGACAGCCAAAACCTCCTGCAATATGATATCAGGAAAATATAAGAATCAGAGAAGCAAAAACTTTCAGCCAAAACAAAGGACCAAATTAAACCCACAAAAATTCGCTGCGAAATAAGCTTATCTATGAGAAATAACAAAAAAATCAAGGGTTACGTTCAGTTTGGGAATAAACAGGAATATACTGATAACCCATTAAACTGAGAAAAATCCTCTTCTATATAGCACCTAGAGCGTAGCTCCACTGTATAAAACTAAAACAGCACTATGTGCTACACAATTTAATTTTCTTTAGGTAAAAATGAAGACATGTGAGATGATGGCTTTGTGTCTTGAACTGTATTTTTGTTGACAGAGTTCAGTTTGGAAAAGGAGTTTGTTTTCATGCAGGTAACCCGTTTGTTTAGGTCACTTTTAACCAATTATAGTAAAACCAAGCGAACAGAATTAATGCTTCAGAGCAATAAGAATAGTTTAAAAGAAGACAAGCCTGAAATAATGATACTAATCAGTAAGCAGATCATTCCAAAATAAGATTGTGTATGGTTTATGAGTATCTGACCCTCATAGAATATTGTTCAGCAAACATTATAGCTAGGACTGTTATGTATGTTAGAAGACGAATATGTCTGCTTACAACAAAAAATATCAAGGATAGAAAATGTACCATAAATCTTTTGAGTGCTAAACAGAAATAAGTAAAGATGTACACGCGAAGCTAACACAGAAGCAACTTACTTGAGAGAACAACTTTTGCCTTTGATCCTTTGCACCAACATAAAAGATGCAAGATGCAGATGGTAACCAGTTTAGCAGTTCACTCTGAACAAATAACAGAAATGATGTTGAAACCTAAGTATCACAAAAGAGAAACAAATAAGATTTCTGCAAAGTATAATATGACAAGAAATGGCACCTTCCAGTTGACCAAGACAGCATTTGGCACTATGATGAGATGTGGTCCGTAATTCCCTTTAAACTCCATCAGGTATGCAATCAATGCCATAACCTGTTTAAGCAAAAGGTGTAATTGTGAAACACAATTGTAGCAGCATGGCATTGAAAAAACGAGTGGAGCAATCGATAGTACAGTAAAACATAGTGAGATAACTAAAGTCAAGCAAGTGAAACATAGTAAGAAAGGCACACCTGTACTGTCTTGCCAAGACCCATTTCATCAGCCAAAATGCCGTTCAACTTATTATTGTACAACGAAAGCATCCACTGAAGGCCCACCTGGGTAACCAGCAAACAAAATAGCAATGAAAAATGACAGACTAACAAGTCCCTAGTATATTATAGTATTACTATTACATATCAATAGTTGAGTGAAAGGGAAATGACCTACCAGTTGGTAGTCCCTCAAAGTTCCTAATCGCAAAAGTGAGGGCTGCTTTGTAACTCTTTCACTCACAGCATGAGCTAAAGTATAGTACCTAATAACAGGTCAAAGTTTGTTATGGCAGAAAAGTAGATTTTGCAGGACTCATTGACCTGCACAGACCTTCTCCCAAATATAAAACGGACAACTGTTCGCTCTGAACTAGAGAATAATTGTATATGGACTTTATTTAGAAGTTAGTAGCACACATAAATTAATCTAGAGTGAGTCAAAGAGAAACATTATAATAGAACCACATTTCGCATTAGTTTATTACTACTTACTTGTTAACAGATGTGTTTTCCTTTGGTGCATTCATCTCCGAGAATTGGTTCCTTATCATAACCTCCTGACCAGCACATTGTGCAGCAGCCTTCACTTCTTCTTCAGAAAGACCCTGTTAAGCAATTGGCAAGCTCATTATTTACAGGACTAGTCACAACTCACAGGAAACCTAAAGTGTATAGAGTGAAACAGTGCAATACACAGATATGCTGCATGTGTGATACATGGAACAGTAACACCTAATTTGTTTAGTAACCTACTCCCTCCGATCGGAAATAAGTGTCGGTGACTTAGTACCAACTTTACTAAGTTAGTACAAAATCACCAACACTTATTTCCGACTGGAGGGAGTAGTAAATAACAGTATTGATATATACACAGGGCACAGCTTAATGAAAGGTAAAATGAAGGCTATGAATCTCTCAGGGCCAGGCTGTATGCTATTTTTTATTTGCATCGGAAGATGAATAGCACTGCAGTTACTTCCAGTTTTCATGTCATTAAACTTTTCTTTGATCGGCAAAAAATATTGATTGAGGCTGAAATAGTTGATTCGTCAAGTATAATTTGTATCTGTCTTCTGGTTGCGTGGCAAAGCATTCTAGTAGCCCAATGGCCAACGTACAGCTGTGGGAAAAAGCATGGACGAAAATTAAGTTCCTCCTGATTGTTGGCAGCATGCCAAGGCCCAATATTGCCACTCAGTAGGTGGGTAATGAGCATTCTCAACCAACTCCCGTGCCATTGTAGCATTTTTTTTCGCGAAAACCAACTCCCGTGCCATTGTAGCATTGTGCCCCCAACTTCCGTTCCTGGTTCGCATCCCACCACACCTCAATTTCTGGTTCCACACTTCAACACAAATGATTCTTAACAGATATAAAAGCATGGAATACCATCCATAGAAATTCACAGCCCAGAAATAAGAAACCAGAAGGAGATGGTAAAAGAACCTATTTATTTTCCCACAGCAAAGAATGCAATAATACCTGTGCCCGTGCAGCTGCTGCTGCTGCATTTGCTGCCTCTTCTACTTGTTGATGATTCTTGGCAGCAGTAATTTTCCCTCCGAGTTTATAAAGGTACTCTTCAGTCTGGGATAAGAATGAAGATAACACGTTGTATCTTTGAGCTGCATCACCAGGAACACTAGTTTGTTGTTCCAACAGTATTTGACGATATCTTTCCACGTCATTGTTTTTTAGTGCCTCCATTCTTTTGCTTCGATCATCATCCTTTCTCTTTGAGAATTCCCTTAACATTCTTTCATGGTACTTGGCCACCCCCCTGTTACGAGTTATTCGTGCATCACGAATAGCCCAATGTGCTTCCAAAAGCTTCTTGCGCCACTGGAAAATAGACTTCAGCTGCTTCTCTCTTGAGGCCTTCTGCATCTGCTGAACTTGCCTTATAAGCTCAACACGTTGACGTTCACATTGCTTGACAAATTTCCTGTATATCCTATCAGGCATTGCCATTATTTCTTGTTGCACCTCTTCAACTTCATCCCTCATACGAGCCTGACGCTCTAGGAGTTTCAGCTTTTTTTCTTCAATTTGTAACCTTAACACAAGATCTGGTCTGATTCTTTTTCTCTCCAGATTCATTGAAAGCAAGCCGCTGATCTTTTTCAAGCTATCCTCCCGTTTCTTGCCAAGAACTATCATGCCTTCCTGAGCCAACAAGTCTTTCATATCATAACCAAGTGCTAGACTACCGTTGTAATTCGCAGGGGGCAAGGAATCATGCTTCCTAGTGAAGGACGGGAAATCAAATAATGGACCATGATATTTTCTGGGAACATCCCTGGGAGATGGTGCACTGCTTGTAGAGGCAGCTCTTTTTGCCTGCTCGGCATCTGCCGAACCACTTTCAGCCGGTAAAGATTTCCCCCTTTCACCACTGTAATCACTTCTCCCAGGTGTTCCCTGGATACCCTTATCTGGTTCCTGCTCAGATTTAACAGGAGCAGTGTTACTTTGTTCAGGTACTGAAACTGGTCCAATCCTAAGAGGAGGCTCCTTGGGCGAAACTTTCATCACTTGCATGGGACCACTAGCAGAGCCAGTTTTGTCTTCCGAAGGAGAAACCTCCACCTTTGGTAAAGAGGGTCCCTTCAACAATGGAGGTTTTTCAGGAGCTTTCTCACCACTCTCCATGGGTCTTCCATGTTCATCAGCGGTGACTGTAGCAGGACTTTCACGACTAAGAGTTACTGAAGGTCCAGCAACCAGTGCCTTTGAATCTGGTAGCGGCGGAGGAGGAGACATAATTAATTCAAGAACTTCTGGCGGAAGTGTACGATCACCACGCTGAGATGCAACCAAAGAGAAAAACGAATTGCAACTGTGTGAGATTGGTCAGCTTGAACCACTTTAAAAAATTGTCTACTGGAACATGCCAGGAAAAAAAGCATAAATACAAGGCATGGCCAAAGTTTAGTGTTCTTGTACCTTCAGACGCCGAAAAGCTAATATCTGAGCTTTAAGTACATGAAGTTGATGTTTAGTGAAACTCGAATGTGGCCGAGCACCTTGTGTTGGGGCCTGTGATCCTCCAGTATCAGCAGGGGTTGCTGTAGGGGTGGTAGCTCTGTTAGGCTGCTGCAACTGTCTTCCATACTGCATCTGCGTCGCCTCCGAGCTCGCAAGTGCATTCTTTGGATTGGGCTGCACAGGAATCTTACTTACAGGTCCAGAACTTTGGGTCATCTGCATCATTTGCCCGGAGTTGCCCATTGTCATGGGCGGCCTCACAGCCCTCTCGTTTGATCCTTCCCTGTTATGCGCAGAGAACTGTTGCTGCATCTGCAAGTTGCTCGGATTAATCATCTTAGTTTCTGCTCCAACAGAACCCAAAGAGTTATGCGGGAGAGGCTGCCGGGGCTTCAATGGGGGCTGGCCAGGATTATTCCCATTTACTGGTGCATCATTGCTCACCTGCCTAGGGAGCATTTGCTGGTTCTGCTGCTGCTGTGCAGCCATGCTTGTCTCATTCTGCTGCTTCTGCATGGCCTCATTCTGCTGCTTCTGCATGGCAGCCATCCTGGACTGCCAAACAGGTAGTATTTGAGAAATTAGATTTGCGTTTGCAGGATTAGACAGGTCAATGTTCATCTCCTTTGCCCAGGCATGGATAGCTTGGAACGGGATACCACCGATGCTGCCCGTTCCCGCTTGGCCTTGCATTGGCTGCATCGGCCTCACCATACCCGCTGAAGACATCTGCTGCCCAGGGACTCCTTGTGGTGGCATAGGAGGCCTCATATCGCCGCTCCTCTGTTCGCTGCTGCCTGGCTGCCCCTGCTCCGTCTGCTTCTCCGCCTGCGGAAGATTCTCGGACTGTCTCTTAAACATCTGCGCCTGGGCCTGGGCCTGAAGGGCCATGAGCTCCTGCATCTTGGCCGGGTTGGCAGCCACGTCCTGGTCCCTAGTAGACGGTCCTGCCATATTCATCTTGGCCTGCTGCTGGAGGTGCATTGACTTTTGCTGCATCAGAAACTGCATGTATGCCTGCTGCTGCTGCATTGTGCTCTGGTTGTGCTGCTGGCCCGCAGCCATGCCCTGTGGTCCACCCGGTTGGGGCATGTTCCTCTGACCCTGGAACGGCGGCATCGGGCCTGAAGACTGAGGGAAGCCGCCACCGCCGCTGCCACCCCCTCCCATCATACCATGGGGTGCACCGGGTTGGTAGGATTGCTGTTGTTGCTGCTGCTGCTGCTGTTCATGGTGATGCATCATCGCCTGCAACAACAGGAGGCAAATCTATCAGAACTCATGGAATTAAGGAGGGATCCAGGAGAGAGAACTTGAAAACGCAGTTGGAGAACTGCATCGCCGCTATAACAAAAGCAGAACACCAATCATTCTTGAGAAACAAAAACTGGTGCAATTCGACCACACAGACGAACGGAGCTGAACCAAATCCCCCGAGAACCTCAGCGCAAACCGACAGAAGTGGATTGCACAACCGAAATTCCAAAGCCACACACAAATCCAAGATTGCACAGACCACATGAACACCTGGACAGGATGTGCAGACATGCAATCGCCATCCCAAAAAAAACTTAGTGAACCCCACCAACGGAAGAACTGGGACGGATGGGACAGGACAAGCCACGCACTCGCACTCCAACTGGGAAGCCCGCCAGCCAGCCAGCGTTACCGTTGATGGCAGGAAGCCAGCCCCCCAATAAAAGCGCCGCTTTTTCGCCGCGTCAGATTTTTTTTCCCAAATCCCAACGACCGCGCGCGCAGGATGGCACGTTTCCCCACCAATGGCGCGCCGTCCCGCGGAAGGGAAAAAACCCAGCACCAGAAATAAATTCAAACCCCTTGCCATGCCGCCGAGGTGGGGCAGACTCACCTGGTTCCTCGTAAACCCTAGGTGATGCGCCTGCTGCTGCTGCGACGGCGTGGGCGGCTGCTGGTCCGGCCTGGGCGACGACGCCGGCGAGCTCCGCGAGCTGCCGGAGGGGGGCCCGCCGGGCTGCATGACGGGCCGGCCGACCCGGAAGAAGCGCCTAGATCTGGCCGATTCGCGGCTCCCTCATGCGTCCCCGGCGAGATCTAGGACGGAGGAGGCCGGGCGGAGAGGCGGGCCGCCGGATCGCCGCCGCGGGCAGTCGCCGGAGACGGGCTGCGGGGTTCCGGCGGGGTGGTCAAGACCTAGCCTTTGGTTCCGGCGCAGGGATTTTTCCTGTGTTTTTTTATGGGGAGGGAGGGATTATAGAGCAGTGGCCGGGGAGGAGTGACAGGTTGTAAATTCGAAACACGGGGCGGGCCTTTATGTCAAAACTTAAAGGTGGTAACATGCACAAGGCCCCTCCGAGTTATACGAATTTCAAAGTGTATTGTGATTGTGTCTCCTCGTGTGTATCGCCCGCTATCCGATACCCGATATGCTAACCAAAAATAGGGTCAACCCCGAAGTTTGCTATCTATACACCGAGTTCGGACAATGGGATGTGGATTTCCTATTCGTGTAGGAAATAAAGTTGTGCGGCTTCCTCTTATAGTTAGAAGTTATTGTTACTCAACCTATGTGCTAAATTTCGATCAAGCAACTTTGGTAAGGCACAATATGTGTGCTAACAAGGAGGTGAGGGAATATAGAGCAGTGGCCGGGGAGGAGTGACAGGTTGTAAATTTGAAACACGGGGCGGGCCTTTATATCAAAACTTAAAGGTGGTAACATGCACAAGGCCCCTCTGAGTTATACGAATTTCAAAGTGTATTGTGATTGTGTCTCCTCGTGTGTATCGCCCGCTATCCTATACCCGATATGCTAACCAAAAATAGGGTCAACCCCGAAGTTTGATATCTATACACCGAGTTCGGACAATGGGATGTGGATTTCCTATTCGTGTACGAAATGAAGTTGTGCGGCTTCCTCTTATAGTTAGAAGTTATTGTTACTCAACCTATGTGCTAAATTTCGATCAAGCAACTTTGGTAAGGCACAATATGTGTGCTAACAAGGAGGTGAGGGAATAGTGCCACAATGAATTACTGGCAGATGGATATATAGGTATATATCTCCTTTTATGGTTACGGTTTATTGCTATATGTCATTTATTTATGCACATAATTCCTAATCGAGCATTCATGCCCAGGAACCATTAGAACTAAACAGTGAGGGACACATAAAACGAGTGGCGCGTCACATTATAAAGTCCCCGTGATATGATTACCCATATATAAACACTAATTCACTATACTATATTCTTAAAATGAAATTTTTCTTGTGCTATTTCAACGATAACATCCAATTGAGCTATCATATTAATACATAACATTATGCGGTATTGAAACATAGTAAGGTACTCATCGTGTAATGAAATGATCGGTGTAATATTACTGTGTTATTAACAATTTGTCGAGCTATCCACACAAGATATAGGTTAAATAATGTCACAAAGGTAGGTAGGACATATATGGCCGCCATTGACAGTTGTCAGGGAGGTGGGCATGGGTTGGAGGTGAGCGGTGTGACTGTTCAAAAGTAAACATTGGTTTCAATTATGGGGGTCTCGCCTTTCTTCTGATTGGAGATGGAGAAATATAGAACGGTTGACGAGAAGTGACATATCATAAATTAGGAAGAGAGGCTGGACTTTCCTCTCAAAACTTATGTAGAAAATGTGCATGAGGCCCCTCCTTGACAACTTGGTATGGGCCATTGGGCGCGCCCGCTAAGGCCTCTCAAGCGTGTTTCCAACCCTAATAGCTCGACACATAGCGATCTAATAAATCCAAGTAGTTTGATGAAGTGGGTCTTCCTTCACTCTGAGTTGTGAATATCACATGACTGCCACCAGGTCCTCTTAGTCTTGGGCCCGCGACACATTGAGAAATTGGTTTCTAACATCATGAATATACAACAACATGTTTTTTCTCTTGACATATGTATTTTGTTCTTTTCTGGAGTACAATTGATGTTAGGTGATGAAAAGTTTTGTGTGAAACTTCCTCTTAGAGTTAGGATATATTGTCACATTATCATGGTTGTTAATATCATATTGGGCAACTATGGTAAGGCACAATACCTATGCGTGGTGATAAGGAGGTCAAGAATATAGTATGGCAATGAATTTACTGGAGACAAGTGGAGCCTATCAAATAATATGGTGAAATAAGATGTCAGAATCGACTCTTAAGGTTAATATTGTTTAGTGTTGGTTTCAATTTTTATGGTATAATATTTTGAAGCAAAATAACTAAACATCAAATTTGTTATATAAATACTATATGTCACGACTATTAAGCTAATAAGGCAGGAGTCCTCTTGTCTAGCCACTAAACCATAGTTAAATCCTTAAATTTGGAAACTACCATAGCCACATTTCAATTTTGTTGTCCAAGTTAAGTAACCATACTAGTACATAACATTGCAGGCCATTTGGGGCTAACAATTAACAACCATACAAGGATTCAATCGATGAAATAATGGTATTTTAACTAGTAACTTGCGTCCAATTATTTGTCAAGAAAATATGATGAGGTAAATCATCCATCATGGGCCATATAAATAGAAATAAAACAATTGTATAGAGATCCCCCATCACATATATTGAGATACATGGAGAAGAAACCACTAGTATAACCACTAGTTCATCATTAGATTGAGAAAAATAGAATATACAACTAAATATTGTTTCAGTAGTTGATTCCTCATAGATAAACCATATAAGACATACTACCTCCGTCCCAAGGAATAAGGCGTCCTTGTTTTGCGTGTTTTTTCTTTGACCAAGATTTACTCTAAATATATAAAGAATGTTGGTATAAAATTAGCATCATGGAAAAGTATGTTTCAATACGAATCTAATGATACTAATTTTACACAATATAATCAAGTTTTAGTTGTTTTATTTATTCGGTCAAAATTTGCTTTGGAATACGTGTGCGCCTTATTCCTTTAAATGGAGGTAGTAACACTCTATGTCAAGATGATCATGGTCGCGAAGTGAATGGTTTGTTAGAACAAACTTATAATATTGTGTGCGTACCAGTAGGGATAGGATCGGAAGTTGGGCTTGGAGGGGCCGAGTCTACTATTGTTGGGCTTTTAACTATGTTGGAGGGACGAATCTACATGGGCTTGCAAAATATAGCATATTATTTTGCAAGAGAACATTAATATTTGACTTTTTTTTATTATGCACGAATCCATGTGCATGATGGTAAGAAAACACCAATATTTGACATGTTGTTTTCATCAAAAATTTAGTAGAGTGATATGTCGATGTATCAATGTATGCAAACGAGAGACCAAGACACCAAGTGCTAGCTGGATGGTAAAAATGCATTGTCTCACTCTCACACCCGATGACATGATGCGTCCAAAAGTAAAATTTCAAAAAACCCCAATTCATAGCAGCAAATTGCAAACATGGTTTTTTATTTACCATATGCACTTACAGAAGGTTATTAACATGTCACGCGGCATGCGTGCCAGCCCAACAGAGCAATTTGTGCCACCCCAGACGTATCTCCTCTTTAAATTGGGATTTATCGGCACGTTAAAACGTGAGCAATTTATTTCCTGTTTTGGGTCGTGAGGTTATGGATTTTTTGGCATCTTATAAACCGCGAGCAAATTGTTTCTTGTTTTGGACCGTATATCAGCGCGCGAAATATTCGGTGGCCAGCTGCGCACGGATCGCACTTCTTCGTCAGAAAGTGACCTGCCAGACTCTTACCGTTTTTGGCGTGCACGCGTGAGCGACAGAGCGAGCGTTTGGTCGTCTCGAACTACATGAGGAGCTGGTTTCAGTCCACCAGTCTCTTTTGCTATTTCTTCGTGCACGGTAAAACCTGGCTTTTTACCATGGCGTAAAACTAGGATATGGTGCAATCAACTTTTGTTCCCACGGTTGGCTCATATAGTAGGTCCATATCTAGTCTAATAATCTAAACATGCTAAATGCATGATGGCAAGAGTTCTACAACTTCATCCTAAAGAGAAAAAAATGAGTTATACTGAGTTATACCAGTAACATGCATACGTGTGCGTGACAATCTGAAAACGTAAAACTAAATCGCAACTATTGTGATTCTGAGAGTTATACCGGCCATTTTCCACCGGTTCAGACCGATGGATGAATTGTTTAAGTCGCATAAAATTTGCAATACTGACAGCGCAGAGCCTAGGAGCAAAATTGGCCGCATCATGCCATCTTATAAATCCTCCCGTGCACTGATACAAGCTTTGTTTTTCTTCTCGTCTGTGCTATGGTACAAAAGCTATATACTCCCTCCGTTTAGAAATATAAGATGTTTTAGCTTTGTGAAGAGAGTGTATTTAGACATGTTTTAGTGTATAGGTTCGTTTGAATCTATACACTAAAAGATATCTAGATACACTCATTTCACAAAGCTAAAACATCTTATATTTCTAAACGGAGGGAGTATCTATTAAGCTATTACAACAAGAAACTGGTGTGGAAAACATCTTTATTAGACCCAGTATTTTATGCAAGGGTACAAAATACAACCCAACATCAGAGCGTGGTCGGGAACTCCACGGGACCGCCAGGGAAGGCCGGAGCACGACGGTGCCAGGGCGCGCGACGGGGCGTTGGCCGCTGACAGGGCGGCGACAGAGAACACGCCCACGCCGACAAGGAGCTTTTCGAGAAAAGGCTACACCACCAGCGTGGGAGACGATGGGCGACCGCTGCGGATAACGAAGACACATCGGCCGACATCGTGAAGGACGCATCAAAAGGGAAGGAGGGCACATTGTGCATGGCTACCGCTCGCCGTCATCGGGAGAGATGGAGCGAGCAATACTAGCGCACAACGACGCTGTGTCGGTAGAATTTTTGACGCATCAGACCACCTCTGCCAGTGAAATGCTAGAAAAGACCACCTGCGGAAATTTTTGTCAAAAAGGACCCCCTGTGGGTGGCGGCACCCCCTGGCCAGGCGACACGTGCCCCTGCCGCCGTTGCCGTTGCCGGCACGTCCGTGTCCGTTCGGCCGGGTGGGCCCTGCCGCCTTCCCCGGTGCCGGCACCCCCTGCCGCCAATGTGAACGGCGGCACCCTGCCAGCAGCAAAGACAAGGACGTGGTGGCGTGGCAGCATGCCACGTCACCCTGCCGCCAGTGGCGGAGGCGGCATGGCTGCCACGTCACCCTGCCGCCAGTGGCAGTGGCGGCATGGCCATGCCAGGCCACATGCCGGCAATGTGAACGGCGGCAGGGGGTCTTTTTTGACAAAAAATTTCGCAGGGGGTCTTTTCTAGCATTTCAGTGGCAGAGGTGGTCTCATCCGTCAAAAATTCGTGTCGGTAACCGAGATTAATGCTGAGGTTGCCCAATTCTTAGCAGGACAGAACCTAGGGACTAATCCGTGTAGGTTCCAAGGTCCAACACCAGGGCGGAACAGGATCGGACCACTTGCGAAACAGGGACAATCACTCAACCTGAAAGAGGGACAATCACGATCAATGATTGTCACCTTTACAATCAATGTTAGTGTAATCTAATGAATCTAGTGGTTACAATTTTAAGAGCGATGTTGCTTATCTATCATGTTGCACTAGCTATAAAATTGTGTTTTTACAGACCGCAACACAAAGGTGTATATCAATAAAAAATTCGTACGAACATACTACACATCTATACAGAAGAATCTTTGTTCCGGCTATTTTTCCGTATCGAAAGACAATTTTTGCCTTTTTTAAATAAAAATTGCTCCACGCACTAGTGGAAAAAGGGCCTTTGGCCAGGACCCTTTAGTCCCGGCCTCCATCTGGGCCGGGACTAAAGGCCCGGCCACGTCGCCCGAAATTCGCCAGCCGCCCGGGAGGCTTTGGTCCCGGCCCGTAACGACCCTTTAGTCCCGGTTTGAGACACAAACCGGGACTAAAGGGCTACGCGCTGGGAGGTCCCCCTGTGCGCACCCTTTAGTCCCGGTTTGTGTGTCAAACCGGGACTAAAGTCCTCTGCCTATATATATGGCTGCAGCCCCTCTTTCCACTCTTCCTTGCATTTTTCTTGGATGGATCTAAGTGGGTGTGTGCTAGCTCTCCTTTTTGCATGGATGCACTAGAGGTGTTTGATGAAATGTGTGTTAGAGCGATGCCGCTTCAGTTCACCGAACACAACTACGATATGAGGTGCCCGAGCCACGCTTAAGTCTCTTCCTCTTTATTTCCACTTATTCTAAAAGGTTAGCAACTATATTTTCTCGTTTAGACCGTGCGGTACTAATTTTTAGGATCGTGATTATGTTTGATATACTGTTGCATGACGCAGATGAGCCATCCATGGATGTACGGTGATCGACGCACAGCCGCTTACAGAGAAGGCGTGCATTCTTTTCGAGATGCGGCCGATGCGAACAAGCATGGTGGTGGCTATATGTTTTGTCCATGTGTTGAATGTCGGAATGAGAAGGACTACACTTCCTCAAGAGTCATTCAGAGCCACCTGCTTCGGTCCGGTTTTATGTCGGGCTATAATGTTTGGACCAAGCACGGAGAAAGAGGGGTTATGATGGAAGACGACGATGAAGAAGAAGAGAACGATGATGACAACTACCGATCTATGTTCCCTGAGTATGCTGATACCGCAATGGAAGACAATGAAGAAGAAGATCAGGGTGCAGAACGGGAACCAGATGAGCCCGCTGATGATCTTGGCCGGGTCATTTCTGAAGCACGGCGAGGCTGCGACACAGAAAAAGAGAGGTTGCAGTTCGAGCAGATGTTACAGGACCACAACAAATTGTTGTACCCAACTTGTGAAGATGGCCAGAAGAAGCTGGGTAGCACACTGGAATTGTTGAAGTGGAAGGCAGAGACCGGTGTGACTGACTCGTCATTCGAAAAGTTGCTGGTACTGATGAAGAAGATGCTTCCAAGAAAGAACGAATTGCCCGCCAGCACGTACGAAGCAAAGAAGCTTGTCTGCCCTCTAGGATTAGACGTGCAGAAGATACATGCATGCCCTAATGACTGCATCCTCTACCGCGGTGAGAAGTATGAGAATATGGATAAATGCCCGGTATGCACTGCATTGCGGTATAAGATCAGAAAAGATGACCCTGGTGAGATTGAGGGCGAGCCACCCAGGAAGAGGGTTCCTGCCAAGGTGATGTGGTATGCTCCTATAATACCACGGTTGAAACGTCTGTTCAGAAATAAAGATCATGCGAAGTTGTTGCGATGGCACATGGAAGATCGTATGAAAGACGATAAGTTGAGGCACCCCGCCGATGGTCGGCAGTGGAGAAAAATCGAGAGAGAGTTCCCGAGATTTGCAGGTGACGCAAGGAACTTATGGTTTGGTCTGAGTACAGATGGCATGAATCCTTTTGGGGAGCAGAGTTGCAGTCACAGCACCTGGCCCGTTACTCTATGTATCTACAACCTTCCTCCTTGGTTGTGCATGAAGCGGAAGTTCATTATGATGCCAGTGCTTATCCAAGGTCCAAAGCAACCCGACAACGACATTGATGTGTACCTAAGGCCATTAGTTGACGAACTTTTACAGCTGTGGGCCGAACCAGGTGTACGTGTGTGGGACGAGCACAAACAAGAGGAATTTGACCTTCGAGCCTTGCTTTTCGTAACCATCAATGATTGGCCTGCTCTTAGTAACATTTCAGGACAGTCAAACAAGGGATACAATGCATGCACGCACTGTTTAGATCAGACAGAAAGTATATATCTGGACAAATGTAGGAAGAATGTGTACCCGTTCAATCGTCATTTTCTTCCGCCCAAGCATCCCTTAAAGAAAAAAGGCAAGCATTTCAATGGCAAGGCAGAACCCCGGGGGAAGCCTGTCATCCGTACTGGTGCTGAAGTATTTGATATGGTCAAAGATTTAAAAGTAATCTTTGGAAAGGGTCCTGGCAGCCAACCTGTTCCTAACGGCCCTGATAAGCGCGTACCCATGTGGAAGAAGAAATCTATATTTTGGGAGCTACCCTATTGGGAAGTCCATGAGGTCCGCTCCGCAATCGACGTGATGCACCTGACGAAGAATCTCTGCGTGAATATTCTAGGCTTCCTGGGCTTGTATGGGAAGTCAAAAGATACACCGGAAGCACGGGAGGACCAGGAACGTCATAAAGGAAGAGATGGCATGCATCCAGGGCAGTTTCAAGGGCGTGCCAGCTACGCTCTTACTAAGGAAGAGAAGGAAATCTTCTTTGAAGTCCTTTTCAGTATCAAGGTCCCGACTGGCTTCTCGTCGAATATAAAGGGAATCGTAAATATGAAAGACAAAAAATTCCAAAACCTAAAGTCTCATGACTGCCACGTGCTTATGACGCAATTGCTTCCGGTTGCATTGAGGGGAATTCTACCGGAAAATGTTCGCCTGGCAATTGTGAAGGTATGTGCATTCCTGAATGCAATTTCTCAGAAGGTAATCGATCGAGAAAGTCTATCAGGGTTACAGATTGATGTGGTCCAATGTCTGGTCAGCTTTGAGTTGTTGTTCCCACCATCCTTCTTCAATATAATGACACACCTCCTAGTTCACCTAGTCGAAGAGATTAGAATTCTCGGTCCTGTGTTTCTACACAATATGTTCCCCTTCGAGAGGTTCATGGGAGTCTTAAAGAAATATGTTCGTAACCGTGCTAGGCCAGAAGGAAGCATCTCCAAGGGCTATGGAACAGAGGAGGTCATTGAGTTTTGTGTGGACTTTCTTCCTGACCTTAAGCAGATTGGTGTTCCTGAATCTCGGTATGAGGGTAGGCTGACAGGAAAAGGCACACTAGGAAGGAAAGCAAAAGTATGTATGGATGGGCATTCTTTCTCTCAAGCACACTACACAGTTCTACACAATTCCACCGTGGTGGCTCCGTATATCGTGAGACACAAGAATATTCTATGCTCCGAAAACCCGGGGAAGACTGACTCTTGGATTAAAGGGGAACACGAGAAGACTTTCGGCAGTTGGTTGCAGACACATCTCATGAATGATGACACCGTTGGAGATCAGCTATACTGTTTGGCCAGGCCACCATCTTCTACTATATGTACTTTCCAAGGGTACGAGATAAATGGGAATACATTTTACACGGTTGCCCAAGATAAAAAGAGCACCAACCAAAACAGTGGTGTCCGCTTTGATGCAACAGACGAGAATGGGCACTGTTTGGAAACATATTACGGGTACATAGAGGAGATATGGGAACTTGACTATTGACCTACTTTTAAGATCCCTTTGTTTCGGTGCAAATGGGTGAAGCTGACAGGAGGCGGGGTAGTTGTAGACCAAAAGTACGGCATGACAACAGTGGATCTCAACAATCTTGCGTACATGGATGAACCATTCGTCCTATCCAACGATGTCGCTCAGGTTTTCTATGTGAAGGACATGTCTACAAAAACGAGAAAAAGAAATCAGCAAAAGAAGACATCGTCCGATGAGCCAAAGCGCCACATAGTTCTTTCAGGGAAAAGAAACATCGTGGCAGTAGATGACAAGACAGACATGTCAGTAGATTATAATAAGTTTCATGAAATTCCGCCCTTTAAAGTGAAAACTGACCCAAGCATCCTACTGAACGATGAAAATTCTCCATGGCTACGACCCAGGAGAAAACAGAAATAATAGATAGGATTGTTGGTGCTATAATGTAATAATGTATTAAACCTTTTATGTAATGCATGATGAAGATTCTCCATGGCTACGACAGACACGGTTACATATAGTTTTAATTGAAAATGGCAAACTAGTTAATAGTTTGGATAGTTAAAATAAATAATTTTGAAAATATAAAGTATTTTTGAATTAGTTATTCAATTTCAAACACTTTTCATATTCATAGTTTTATCAGATTCTAAAATATATAAAAAGAATATTAATTAATATAGTTTTAATTGAAAATGGCAAACTAGTTAATAGTTTGGATAGTTAAAATAAATAATTTTGAAAATATAAAGTATTTTTGAATTAGTTATTCAATTTCAAACACTTTTCATATTCATAGTTTTATCAGATTCTAAAATATATAAAAAGAATATTAATTAATATAGTTTTAATTGAAAATGGCAAACTAGTTAATAGTTTGGATAGTTAAAATAAATAATTTTGAAAATATAAAGTATTTTTGAATTAGTTATTCAATTTCAAACACTTTTCATATTCATAGTTTTATCAGATTCTAAAATATATAAAAAGAATATTAATTAATATAGTTTTAATTGAAAATGGCAAACTAGTTAATAGTTTGGATAGTTAAAATAAATAATTTTGAAAATATAAAGTATTTTTGAATTAGTTATTCAATTTCAAACACTTTTCATATTCATAGTTTTATCAGATTCTAAAATATACATTAGTTATTCAATTCAAAATTAAAAATTGATATTTGAAAATGAAAACCTGAAAAACTATGGCTTTGGCGCGCATTTATTGCGCCTTTAGTCCCGGCTGGAGCCACCAGCCGGGACTAAAGGGGGGGGGGCTCGGGCGCCAACCGCCCATAACCCTTTAGTCCCGGTTGGGGGCTCAAACCGGGACTAAAGACACCCTTTAGTCCCGGTTTGAGCCCCCAACCGGGACTAAAGGGGGGAGGGTATATAAGCCCCTCTTCTTCCTCCCCGGCACTTAGCCGTTTCAACGTCGACGCGCGCGAGGAGTCCTTTGCCGAGATCGTTGCGGCCACCGAGAAACTCGCCGCGCCGCCACCCTCCGGCCACCGCCCGCCGCACCCGACCCGCGCCGCCACCGCAGCCACCCCGAGCCACGCCGCCACCGCAGCCACCCGAGCCGCGCCGCCGCGTGCCACCACTCTCCGGCCACCGCCCGCGCCGCCACCTCTCCGGCGACCGCCCGCGCCGCCACCCCGCCGCGCCCGGCCGCCCGCCACTCCTCTCGGTGAGACGCCCGGCCGCCCACCGCGCCGCCGGCCCCTTTTTTTATTAATTAAGTGTTAATTTGTTAGGTTAGATTAGATAGAATTGTTAGGTTAGGTTTTTTTTAGATAGAATTGTTAGGTTAGGTTATTTGTTAGAAATTGTTATGTTAGATAGAATTGTTAGGTTAGGTTTTTTTAGAATTTATTATTTGTTAGTGTGTACTAGAAATAGCAAATAGAAATAAGTTAGAAAAAAAAGCAAATAGAAATAAGTTAGGTTTTTTTTAGAATAGAAATAAGTTAGAAATAGCAAATAGAAATTTTAGTTAGAAAAAATAGCAAATAGCAAATAGAAATAAGTTAGAAATAGCAAATAGCAAATAGAATTTTTAGTTAGAAAAAATAGCAAATAGAAATAAGTTAGAAAAAATAGAAATAGAATTATTTTCCAAATAGAAATAGAATTACTTTGCAAATAGAAATAAAATTAAATAGAAATAGAATTATTTTCCAAATAGAAATAGAATTACTTTGCAAATAGAAATAGAATTACTTTGCAAATAGAAATAGAATTATTTTGCAAATAGAAATAGAAATAGAATTACTTTGCAAATAGAAATAGAATTATTTTGCAAATAGAAATAGAATTATTTTGCAAATAGAAATAGAATTACTTTGCAAATAGAAATAGAATTACTTTGCAAATAGAAATAGAATTATTTTGCAAATAGAAATAGAATTATTTTGCAAATAGAAATAGAAATAGAATTACTTTGCAAATAGAAATAGAATTATTTTCCAAATAGAAATAGAATTACTTTGCAAATAGAAATAGAATTACTTTGCAAATAGAAATAGAATTACTTTGCAAATAGAAATAGAATTACTTTGCAAATAGAAATAGAATTACTTTGCAAATAGAAATAGAATTACTTTGCAAATAGAAATAGAATTACTTTGCAATTAGAAATATAATTGTTTTGCAAATAGAAATAGAATTACTTTGCAAATAGAAATAGAATTACTTTGCAAATAGAACTAGAATTACTTTGCAAATAGAAATAGAATTACTTTGCAAATAGAAATAGAATTATTTTGCAAATAGAAATAGAATTTATTAGTTAATCAAATGTCGGTATTTTGCAGAAACTATGGATCCACATAGCAGGAACCTCGAAGAGGAAGAACTTCTCGAAGATATAATCAAAGACGCCCCCGACGTTGAACCAGCTGAATCTCCGTCGTCATATCTAAACCCCTCCGGAGATGGAATGGAGGTCGACCGACACGAAGATGAAGCCGACGGGGCAGGAGATAGCTCCAATGACGGAGAAGGTGATAGCTCCACTGATGGAGAAGCCGGTGGAGAAGCCGGTGGAGAAATAATAAAGTCCGGCGAGGTATTCATATGAAGTTCGGCAATCACTTGTAATATGTGAAAAATATTGGAGATAGCTCTATATTGTATATATATACATTCATTTGACGAATGTTTCTCCCTCTTAGGCCTCCACACCGAGCAAAGCTACGAAACGAGGCCCGACTAAAAAGTTGGACGCACGGACGCATTACACCTTTGAGGTGATATTGCCTACGGGCGAACCAAAGCTTCCTAAGAATGCTGCTGACACATTCAAGAAGCAATGCGGAGTTCTCGTTAGGGATCACGTCCCGATCAGCGTTCGGGAGTGGAACAAGCGCAAAGGGGCAGCCGATAGTGACTATGTCGCCGAAAGGTACAAAGATAATCTTTGGAATGATATCATGTCACATTTCAACCTGCCAGAATGTGAGAATGAAGACGCCGCAAAAAAACTGAGGGCCAAAGTCAAGCAGTGGACTCTAAAGAAGATGGCCGAACTGTTCCGTAGCTGGAAGAAGAAGCTATGGAAAGACTATCTGAAGACAAAGAAAGTGCCAGTATTCGAGGGGTATCTAGCCAAGCAGGCGAATCACTGGAAGGCATTTCAGGAGTACAAGCAGTCAGAAGATGCCAAGGCATTATCAGAAAAGAACAAGAAAAATGCCGACAAGAAGAAATATCACCACACGCTGGGGCCAGGGGGCTATGAGACTGCCATCCCAAAGTGGGATAAGAAAGAGCAAGATCTGCTAGCTAAAGGCATCGTACCTGAACCCATCCGTGATGAGTGGGAAATGAGAGCAAGGAATTGGTTCCTTGCGCATGGTGGTTCGTACGACGAAGAAACAGGGGACCTCATCTGCAGTGGCGGTCTTAGGATACCCAGGGAGAATTGGAAAAAGATAGTGAAAGAAATTAAAGAGGGAAAAAGACAGTTCACTGCAGATAGAGAGAAAGATTTGCTCACACTGGTCCTTGGCAATGACGAACATGGAGGACGAACGCGAGGCTTCGGTCCTTCTTACCCGTGGTGGCTTGGGTTTGCCAGAGACCAAGACACTTACAGAAGCCGGGCGAGAGCAAAGAAGCGACAGCAGGATGAGGAGAATGACAAGTTCAACCAGTTGCTTACCAGGCTTAACGAGCAACAGAAGCAGATTGACGAGCTTAGAGGAGTAGCGCGCCAGGAAGATCCTGGACTCGATATTATCGGCGCCCCATCTAAGCGGAAAAGCAGCGTGGCTGAATCTGAGGCCCCGCCCGACGATGCACGAAGAATGATAGAGGGCGGTCCCGGCTACCCCGTGGATGGAATCAAGGAGTCAACATCATGTGAACTCCATCAGAAATTCAAGAACATATCCATGAAGGTGGCCGTCGGACAAGCTTTACCTTCTGGCCCTGATGCACGCTGGCATGGCCGTGAGATTCCAGCTGGCTTTGCTAAAGTCGGGGTGGATGAAATCATGGCGGGGTTTCATGATATGGAGCTCGACATGGCTGGACCCGAAGATGAGAGGACACTCGGAGAAGTACTGGGTGGAGTCATCCTATGGGACAAGAACTACATCAAGCTTCCAGGCTCGGCCCCAAGGACAACACCGCCTCCGAGTCGTCGCAGGTCACCTACACCTCCATCACCTCCAAGCCCTCCACATGACGACGGCCACCACAACACGAGTCCATCTCGATCACCGCCGCCGGACTTGGGTCGGCCGTCTCCGCCGCCGCCCGCTAAGGATACTAAGCGGAAGCGTGCCAGCAAGAACGCTCCGTCCATGAGTTCTAAGCGACGGAGCTCCCCAAAGCGCAAACTGTCGCCCCTCCCAAAGGTACCTCATGCTAATCTTCCTATCAGACCTTATGATCGTACCGACGAGGAAAACGCCAGGATAGCAAAGGAACATTATGAGGCGCAGATGAAAAAGAAGGAACCCGAGCCCCGCCCGGAATACACCGAGAAGCAAATAGCATATGCAAAATACTTCATGACCCTTCCATCACAGTATGACTTACACCATAAGCCTGACGACTATACACGCACATTGCAGAAGGAAGGGCAAAAGAGCAAGTCACGTGCAAGTGCAAGTGCAAGTGGGAGCAAATCAAGTTCAACTACAAGCAAAATAAGATCAGACGTTCCTCAGCTTGGACAACAGGCCAAACAGTCGATCCCACCCCTCAGGGTGTTACCCGAGAATGTTCCCTCTCTGGTGCAGGGGCAAGATTTGGGATTAGCAAAGAAGTGGGCGGATGAATGGGGTATCCCGGTTGAAGTCATTCTGGCTTCCCAAGACGACGTGGTACCCAAGGCTGTGGTAGCCCCTAAGCCACAGTTTGTCATGGGAGCGCCTTTGGTCAGCAAAGATAAGTTTGATGATCTCCCAACAAATATGCGTTACTTGCATACATGGTACTTAAGTGAATCAAAGAAAGGGAGAACGATGATCGTGGCGCTTGTCCCACGGGAGTACTACGGCCGTCCCGAAGACATCCATATCGACTTTGATGAACTCTTCCAGATGTACAATGCCGACGCCCTCGACAAATCGCTTATGAGTTGCTATTGTCTGTAAGTTTTTCAATTCGTTGTCTACATATAACTTGTTCAATTATTTCAATTCATTGTCTACATATAACTTGTTCAGTTATTTCAATTCATTTTCTACATATAACTTGTTCCGTTCTGACTTGTACTCTATTATGCAGAATGAAGATTCTAGAATGTAAAAGTAGGAACATCCTAAATATTGGGTTTATTGACCCAGATAAAATACATATAAAGACGCTAACTGATAACCCCAAGGAGACGGAGGAAAACCTTCTAAGGTTTCTAACAGATCAAAATTACTATGACCACATACTGTTTCCATACAACTTCAAGTGAGGGTCTTACTCTGTTGTGTCCATTCACTTATGAGTGTAATTGATAAGTTACTGACACATATATATATACATGTGCAGCTACCACTGGATTCTGTTGGACATTCAAATTGATAAGGGAAGAGTTGATGCCTTCGACCCATTATCGAGACCCTTGGAACAGTTCCAAAGCCTGCAGGACATGCTCCAAGGGTAATTTCAATCATTCTTGCGCTCTATCGGTCTCTTTCGATGATTTTCTGATATATCAATTAATGAAAAACTTAGCAAATCATTTTCCTTGTCGGGCAGGGTTTGGAAGCGGTTCAAGTGCGTGACTCCCGGTATCCGGCATGAGAAGCTGACCTTTAGAGCGGCTCAGGTAAGTAGTAGTATGATATACTTCTATTTTCAATACTTTTGTAATGCTAGATTATTATTTTGATTATATATATTCTATTCTCGTAAAGTGCGACCAGCAGCCACGGGGGACGCATCTATGTGGATACTATGTTTGCGAGACCATTCGCACGTTTACCTCTGAGCACAAGGATTACAGATACGATGTAAGCAATAAACATTCACACCTCTATTTTTACTCGTCATTCTTTGTTATCATGATTGATATTCATATTCATCTCCTCTTCTTATATAGTACACGGCCATGCGGGAGAAGTACCTACCAGAGCAACGCGCGATTGCTGTTGCAGAGGAGCTGGCGACCTTTCTGAGAATAGAAGCTATAGACGACAAAGGACGATTTAGTGTAGCTAGGGGCCATTACTGATGTTGGTCCATGTAATCGAATAGACGGGCTCTAGTCCCGATAATTCTGATCTCCATATAATTGTATATATATGCTCGCTTGTAAGATAAGTTAATCTTATATATATGCATAAACTAATTCCCGAACACGCACCAAACGAGGCATCACGTTAATCCCCCGAACACCTAAAACCCTAGAACCCCTAAACCCTAAAAACCCTAAAGTAAAAAAGCAAAATCTGTAGATGCCTTTGGTCCCGGTCTGTGTTACAAACCGGGACTAAAGGTCCTGGCCCTGGATCCCTCGGAGACGCCCACGTGGACAGCCTCCAGTCTCGGCTGGTAACCAGGCCTGGACTAAAGGGTTAGCCTTTAGTCCCGCGCCTGGGGTCCCGGTTGGCAAACTGGGACTAAAGGCCATTACGGGCCGGGACAGAAGGTGTTGTCCCCACTAGTGACGTAGCATTGGCCATATTACCGGTGTTTACTATGGTAGGTCTAACTTAGAGCAGGCAGTACACGTAACTCGTAGCTTTATTTCACCACAATTATGATAGATCCTTACTATGCCCACACAGAGAAAAGGCTAGATCTCCTAGCTTTAAAATGGCCTATGCGTCGGTTGCCATTACTTTTTTTTTTTGGAACGGAGGCAAATTTTTTGCCTCATCCATTAATTAAGAAGAAGGTTGCTCAGTTTATTAGTGGAAAACCGAGCAAAAACCATCACAACCGCTAAGCGGCACACACAAAAAACCCCACACAAACCTCTCCAAAGAGAGTCTCGTCGAAACAGCACAAGTGTCATCGTCATCACTCCTCCCCTAGGAGGCAACACCTCCAACCCATAAACTCAGAGCAAACGACTCCGACTTCGCCATAGACGATCATCGAACCAACCCACGCCGTAGAGGTCGCGCGGAGCTACATAAAGATCTGCGTCAGAACTCAGCCACCCACGACAAGACAGCGCAGCTCCGACTCTGATAAAGAACTACGAAGGAGAACTAGGCAAGGATGGCGTCATGGAAGATCACCGAACAGACCACTTGTCGCCAGTTATCGTACACCGTCAGGAACCCGCCACCGCAGCTTCGACTTCACAGCAACAAGCAAACCGAGGCAAACCCACAAACACGTCGGAGAAGAGCCGACCAACGCAACCAGAGCCACGTCTCCGACATCGCTCGACATCATCATCGTTGCCACAGAAACCTCAACGCAAAAACCTTGCCTTCCACTAGCCCCGCTGCCGATGTCCAGCTCCAAAGACCAAGCCCCCAAGAGGGAACACGACACCAAGGTGCCACCATTGTCCGATCACAAGGATCAAGGGTTTCCCCCGGAGCTGCACCGTCGACCAGATCTATATGGGGTGCGGCAGCAATACAACAATGCCTCCAAGAAGGTAAACAACGGCCGCAGCCGCCGCCATCGTTGGCCCGACACGAAACCACCGAGACAGGGTCTCACCTAAGCTTCCAACACACCCTTAACCAAATCTGCGTCGGCGCCAACAAGCCAACTGGCAACCCCCACCATCGAACCTGCTGACAGACGAGGAGCACCAACAACTTCGCACAACCGCTCCATGATGCATGCGCTGTAGCACCTCCCAGGATGAACTACGGCGCGGTAGAGGACCACCATACGCCACCCCGGCCTTCTCCACGCCCAGGACCTCACGAATCCAGCCGCCCAGGTCCACCTCGCACCGGTGGCCCCCACTCCTCCGCGCCGGCGACACACACCCCTCCAAGCCAGCAACGCCCACACATCTCTCCGAGGCCGGCGAGACCAACCAGCAAAAAGGAATGGGATCAACAAAGGACCAACAGTCTTGTGAAAAATATTCACAAGACTGCAGGTTCTGAACCTTGACAAAGTAAAATCTCCACATCTGCTCAAAGATTTAGAAAAATATTCAAAGGTGACCAACCAGCAAAAGGGAATGGGATCAGGTTAATATGATAGCTCACATGAAGAAAATTTTTCTCTGCCATCTCTTACAGATTACAAATGCCTGCACATACTAAATCTTTTGTGCAGCATAAGACTAGTTAAAGAAACACTACTGCCAGCTACATAGTTCCCTCCTTTACCTTTCCCTACTATAAATCTGATTGCTACATGCCTATATCAATGCTTCCATTAGGGACCAAACTCCTAAAGACCAATCTGAATGTTCACGTAGTTTCTTGGGGAGCGTACATGCAGAATCTGTCAAGTCTCCTTTATCTTGTATATATATTTCTTCTAGGTATACTTGCAGCCATAAAGAGTTCCTGACATCTGCTTGTTCTTGTCAAGGTTCAGAACCTGCAGTCTTGTGAATCTCCACATCACACCAGTAAATACCCCGGTCAACAAAGGAGACAATAGATACCCCAGTCAACAAAGGAGACAATAGATATCCCAGTCAGCAAAGGAGACAATAGATACTGTCAGAAGCAGAAATCACCTCCAACTGAGAACATGTTGAATATATTGTAGTACCGAATCTTTGCCCATCAGGAAGACATTAGACTTCCTTAATTTGAAGGATAATGAACACATGGTGGCCAACCTAAAGGCTGTGGTGTATATGCATGGTGGCCAGCGTTACCTGCTCTCAATCATTTACATGCATGAGTCTCGTTTTGATCTGGCAAAAGAAAATTATAAATACTTTTTGTATTGATTCATCTGGCAATTCTCATGTCAGATGGAAATTTAGAAACGTTCACTTCTAAATGAAAATACAAATGCTTAATCTGCCATCATAGTTACAAATGGTGCCACTAATCTAACAGACTGGATTTTATGTGAAATGGGACCAAATTTCCAACGCTAATGGTTGTTCACCTCTCTATTGCTAACACTACAAATGGTACTACTAGTCCGAACATTGCGATTTCATGAGTATGCCCACAAAAAGGCAAATTTCGTGCGAAGCACTTTCCCGTGTACAACTGAGTTTCAGGAATGCATCTATTCAGTTTCTTTGAGGTAGAATAATATCCAGGCTATGCATCTAAAATTACAAATGCTACATCAATAGTCAATACTACCAGCAGGGACCAAATTTTCTACAAGACTTGGTCTATTGCCAACAATACACTATAATTGCTACTAATCTGAATGTTCAGGCAATTTCTTGGGGAGCACATCCAGCCATCTAGAGCTCCTGACCACTGCTTGTTCTTGTCAAGATTTAAAACCTGCTTTTTTGTTTGAACCTGCTACATCAGAGTAATCAGTAAAATGCAAGAAGTGATGTGTCGACTAGCCTGCCCCGTCGTCCAGATGTGGCAACGGCAGCATACAGTTACACATCTTCACGTCAGGGTCTTGGTTGATGCAGATATGGTTGATGCAGATACCAATCTAGCAGGCACTTCCCCTCTGCAAGCAGAAGCATAGTCTTGAGCGAGGTGCGGCGCTGCTTCCTTGTGAGGGTGTATGAACATCTCTACGAATAGCTTGTCGCTCCCCATGATAATTGAATTGTAGCTCCACTTGCGATGTAGCAATCCATTTTCCTTAAGAAACTTAACAACGTAGTGCCTGGGTCTGAGCCGGCCTTCCAGGCTTAAATTGATAAGTATTGGATGGCGAGCAATGTACGTTGTTTCCAGACCCAACTCGGAGATGAGGAAATCAAATCTGCTCAGCAGTTTACCTTTTGATGCTTTGAGCACCATTGGAGCCTTACAGACGGCAATGCCCACCTGAGCATCCGACCACCTGAACATGTTCTTCAAGTACTCCACTTTGGTGGCGATCTTCTCCTCGTTTTGGAATGCAACAGCCTGAAGCGCTTGTCTGAACATCCCAGAGCCTCGGGGCACACCGAGACCTTCGGCGCACGCCACCATCGCCTGGACACGCTCCGGGTTGGTGCTCAGCATCCTTTTTTGACTGATGCACAGCTTGACAATATCACAATCACTTAGCCCGCACTCCTGCAGGAGCACGACATTGGGATTGACCACCTTGTCAAGGCTGGAAGTGAGAAGATAGGCACTGTACATGAGAGCCCGGAAGAGGTTCTCGGGGGAGCCAAATAGAGGAAGGTAGTACTGCAGCTTTGAGACGATGGATCGGCGGAAGCAGCCTGGGGCGAGCGAGGAGAGGCGCGCGATGTCTGGACGCGACAGGCCGAGGCCGGTGAGCTCCGCGACTACAGGGGCAAGGGTTTTCTCTACGCCGGCGCAGAGTAACTTGGGGTCCATGACGATGGCGGCGGCAACATCGGTGCTGGAGAGGCCGAGGCCAGCGAGGAAGGCGAGGACAACATCGGGCTTGGAGGGGGACTTGAGGTGGGCGAGCTTCGGGGAGGTCCTGAGGGCCTGGGCTCGGGTGAGGCCGCAGGTGTCGACGAGGTAGTCCTCGACGGCGAAGCTAGGGTTTGAGGAAATGCGGGGCGCGGCGGTGGTGGAGAGGAGGCGGTGGAAAGAGACGATGTTGGAGACGGCAATGGAAGAAGAGGAGAGGACCTGGTTGAGTATGGATCTGCGGAGACGGAGCATGGCTGGCGCAGGCGGCGGCGTGGCAGCGCCGCCGGCAGCGGGAAGATTTCTGGTGGGTGGTCGGGGTCGAGGGAATTGGTTCGAGTCAGTTGCAACTGGCAATGAAGCATCACTAGTCAGCCTCCACACCGCCTTCCCATGTCACTACCTGATACAGCGAGAAGTCACCCATTAAAACACATTTACCAGTTGGTATAAAAGCAAGCATGGCTGGTGATGACCCATAAGTATAGGGGATCGCAACAGTCTTCGAGGGAAGTATTACCCAAATTTATTGATTCGACACAAGGGGAGCCAAAGAATATATGCAAGCCTTAACAGATGAGTTGTCAATTCAGCTGTCCCTGGAAACAGTCTTACTCGCAGCGGTTTATCAGTAGCAACAGTTTTATAGCAGTGACAGTAGGAAAATAGTAACAGCAGTAGTAAAATAGCAGCAGTAGAAGTAACGGTTGTAAACAGTAGGAACAAATACTGTAGGCATAGGGATGGATAACGGGCGTTGCATGGATAAGATAATTCATGAAATCAATGAGATACGGGCATTGCAGATAAATAATGATAAAGTATCCTAGTACAAACAATCATAGGCATGTGTTCCGTATATAGTCGTACGTGCTCACAAGGAGAAACTTGCACGACATCTTTTGTCCTACCAGCCTATTGCAGCAGGGCCTCAAGGGAAACTACTGGTAATTAAGGTACTCCTTTTAATAAAGTACCGGAGCAAAGCATTAGCACTCGGTGAACACATGTGATCCTCACATCATAGCCATCCTCTCCGGTTATCCCAATTTCTGTCACTTTGGGGCCTCGGGTTCCGGTCAACAATATGTGTATACAACTTGTAGGTAAGACCATAAACAACAAGTATCATCATAGAAATAATAACATGTTCAGATCTGAAATCATGGCACTCGGGCCCAAAGTGACAAGCATTAAGCACAACAAGTTGCAACAATGTCATAGGCACTAAATAAAGATACTAGGCACTATGCCCTATCAATCTCATATCAAATTACATGAACAATCTCATCCAATCCCTACCATCCCCTCACCTACAGCGGGGGAATTACTCACACATGGATGGGGGAGTCATGGATGGTCGATGGAAGAGCGTTGGTGGTGATGGTGATGAAGATCTCCTCTGAATCCCCGTCCCGGCAGGGTGCCAGAACGGAGTTTCTGGTTCCGAATCGCGGTTTCTGATGGCGGCGGCGCAGCGGAAGTCTATCTGGGAAAAACGTCGTCTGCCCGATCTTAAGTCGTCAGGGGGTATATATACGTGAGACGGGAGGTCGAGAGGGGGCCTGGGGCCTCCTCACATAGGGGTGGCGCGGCCAAGGCTGGGCCGCGCCACCACCTTGTGACGGCTCCTCGAGCCACTTCTTCCTCCGGTCTTCTGGCTCCGTGGGTCTTCTGGTGAAATATGATTTTTCATGATTTTTCCCGAATTTTTACTGGAAGTTGAATTTCTGCACAAAAACGAGACACCAGAGTAATTCTGCTGAAAACAGCGTCAGTCCGTGTTAGTTGTATTCAAAACATACAAATTAGAGGAGAAACAATAGCAAAAGTGTTCGGGAAAGTAGATACGTTTTGGACGTATCAACTCCCCCCAAGCTTAGTTATTTGCTTGTCCTCAAGCAATTCAGTTAACAACTGAGAGCGATAAAAGAAACTTTCACGAACACATTTGCTCATATGATGTATATATACTAATCATATGATCAAGTACTCAGGTAATTCATAATAAGAAATATGCAACTAATGTCACCTCATAGTCAAGCAATCTATGAAAGAGTGTCAATGCACTAATAACAAGTAACATGTACATGAGAAGCTACAAGATTGTAATATGCATGAATGATATGAAAGAGTGGTATCCCGCTTGCCTTTATTTGTAGAGCAAAATATAAATGCTGAGGCACCTCTGAAGTCCAAGGGAAGACTAGAAGTAGAAATATCAGAGATACAAGCATCAAGGTTATACCACAATTAACCGTGTTCTGGGACAAGCACATTACACTAAGAATAACAGCTATGCTCTCAAGAAGTGCTTAAAGTTAGAAGATGGTGACTCAACATAAAAGTAAACGAATGGCCCTACGCAGAGGGAAGCAGGGATTTAACATGTGCTAGAGCTTTTCATTTGTAAAACAGAGATAAAAGTTCTTTTGAGAGGTGGTTGTTCTATGTCAACGACTAGCAATGGGGACTTACTATCTTCCATAATAAACAAGTGAGAGCGGTTCCGAGTTCTTTGAAATTTGGCACATTGGTGCTCTTTTTATAAAGCTTTGGCACTCCTCCCCACCTTTTTCCTTTCTCATACCATGGCTAACCGATTCCATCGGGTGCCCACCAACTTTCACATTCCTTTGGAGGAGTGCCTTTTTTTTCTTTCTTTAGAATTAAGATTATAATGGTCTGACCAGCTCCCTTGCAAAATTAATGACGAGCAGATGAAGCTGCCTAGTCGAGGGGTACTCAATTTAATATGGAAGATAGCAATTCCGACCACTACGTCCCCATGAGCTAAAAACAGTTGCACAAAATGAGAAGTAGTTGAAAGTTTTGAAAGGTAGCACATGAAAATTTACTTGGAATGGCTTACAAATACCATGCATAGGAATTTATAGTGGACTCTTTGGAAGACTTGGTTTTTGGTAATTGGATGCACGAGTAGAGCTCATACTCAGTACAAGTGAAGGCTAGCAAAAGACTGGGAAGCGACAATCGAGAGAGCAATAACTATCATAATCATGCTTGCGACAAAACAAAATTAATATAGGCATAAAAATGATATAAGAACTCTGAGGCAAATTAGATCATCGAGGCTTAATTGACTTTTTGTTTAGTCATATGCATGCTTGAGCATGTGCCAAGTCGATTCAATTGAAGCTTTCAGAGGTGGATACCACAATATCATACCATACTATGAATAAAACAATGCATGCAAGCGTCTACAAGACATGCTACAGGCTAATAGTATATTGAAACCAATCATAAGAAAGCAAGAACTACAAAGCATCCACTAGATAACATATACCTTACATGAACCGACTAAGCATGTCCACATAGATGAATATATGTACAAAAATGAAAACAAATAGAATTCATACCAGCCTCTTACCACATCTCGGATTGTCATATGTCGTCATCATTGCTCTTCACTTGTGTGGCTTGAATAATATAAGTGAATAACAAGCTCCAATGGAGTAACGGGAGACTGAACTCTGCAACAAACTTTACAAAACCGAAGAAGAACAACAAATATTTTTGGGGTTTTTGATTTTTGAAACAGAAGCGGAAGGAAATAGCAACAAAGCAAAATATTTTTGGTCTTTTCAAGTAGCAAATTGAAATAACAAGTAAAGCAAACCAAAGGTAGAAAACTAAAGAACCAAATAGAGAGAAACAACGGAAATATTTTTGGTCTTTTTGTGTTTTGGAAAGCAGAAGTAAGAACTAGAACAATAAAGAAAGCGAAACATGAATATACAAAGGTCCGACAGAATATGATATGTAGATGAGTGAATCGTCGGCGTACCTCCCCCCAAGCTTAGGCTTTTGGCCTAAGTGGAGATCAATCCCAACTCGGCCAGTTCTGCCATGAGGTGGCGCCTCCATAGTGTGATGAAGAAGCACCATCGTCCTGATATGAGTTTGAGGACTCCCCGGAGTGGTACGTGGTGAAGTGATAGGGCGGCTCCTCCTCTTCCTCCTGGACCACTACGCCGTGTTGGATGTTGAAACCAAGCAGCCTAAGCTGATCGTCCAACTCCACCTTCGTGCACGACCATGGCTTCACGTGAATGTTGAACAAGTTAGGCTGAGGGAAGGGAATTTCCCTTTCCTCTCCATCAGTGAATAACATCCTGTAAACTAATTTCCCTGCACAAGAGTTAGCAGTAACAAAATGATGGAGTTTCATAGCAGCAAGATCAAGCCTCTGTGGAGCCAACAATACATCATTAGGAGCAATAGAAAGTCCTAGTTCAGCAACAATGCGCGCGGCAATAATACCTCCATAAATAGGTCCCCTAGCAGCTAGGCGACGAGCAATAACAGCACCAAGGTTATACTTCCTTCCAACATCAAGAGCAGTAGCTAGAAAAGCTAAATGATAGTTGGAGATATTGCTAGTGTTTTCTCTACCAAGTACACTAGTTGCAAGATAGTAAGTAAAATATCTAATAGCTGGGAGCTAAATATTTCTTATCTTGCCACGCTGCGCGTTGCGGTCGTCATCATTGGTCACCCCACGGTAAAGCTCCACTAAATCAGCGGGGTGATTTTGTATCTTCTGGGCCGTTCCAAACGTGGGAATACCTAAAATAGAGCAAAACCTCCCCAAAGACATGGTGACAGACTTATCATAAATCTTAAATGCAACGGAAGGGTTGTAATGAGAGTTAATAAATTTAAAACTTTCAACGAAAGTCTTTGTAAGCAAAGCATATTGGTTTCTTTCATCCGCCACATAATCTGTCAACCCAACCCTGTTAATAAGGAGCAAGAAATCATCAAGAATCCCTGCATCACTCAAGAAGTTAAAACAAGGGAAGGCGGATGGATGAGCATCTCCATCATCCCCTTCTGGGTTCGGTGACATGAGACCCTCATTATAGGATACCCTATATTGGGCAGTGGATCTTGAGGGCTTTGATGCCCTTGGTGCATCACTTTCAAACACTTCTCCATATGTGAAGTTGGCCATCTCCTTCTCTGAAATTTTTCAACAAACTCATAAAAAGTGATTTAAAGACAAGCAAATGTAGGAAACTACTATAGTGAGTCACTAGAGAGCTATCATGCATCAAAATAATCTTTCTAAACAATAGAACAAGCATGCATACTCATTTATACTATCACCTACAATGCTAAAATACTCAAGAAATACTTTACCAAAAGAAAATCTACTTGGACAAGTGGAGGAGTCACATACCGGAGAGCAAATGATCCAAGTTTCAGCAAAAATGTTGGGCTGAACAAGGAGATCGAAAATCTGGGTGAAGAACAGCAAGAACTCGAGCTTGAGCAAATGGGGCGGTGTTTTTCGGGAGAGAGAAAGAGCAGGGGAAGAAGAGATGAGTGAGGGGCCTGGTGGGGCCCCCTCACACATGGGTGGCGCGGCCAGGGCTAGGCCGCGCCACCTATGTGTGAGGTGGCGTGGCTGCCCCACCTGGTGCCTCCCAGGTGTCTCTCTGCCCCATTTTTGACATAAAAATTTATAAAGAATTTTTTGGAATTTTTCGAGAAACTTTATTTTCGAGGATTTTTCAGAAATTGGCATATCGATAAAACTCAGGAAAACGAGGATGAAAAGATTTCAAGCAAATCAAAACTAAGCATGCAGCAGCTCTGAGATACTCTTAATCATACAACTAAACTGAAAGAATAAATTTTTGATGAAAGTAAATGCAAGTGAGGTGGAGTGGATGCGGTGAAAACGAAGTTTCATTCATATAAAATCACTTTGTTAACAAGGTTGATCAAGTCTTGTTACCAAACTAACTTTTTATGAGGAGAAACTTTGCATATCACTTAATGCTTATGTTACCTCAACTTTGATAGGTATAGTCCCAACCATAACAATTTGACATTCTTCCTTGGGCTTTCGCTCTGAACAAATAATTTGACCAACTTTGATGGTCTCAACATGCTTGATTGAATTTAGAGCATTCCTCCTATCAATCTTCTTGGGAAAATAAACAGTGTATTCTTTGTCATTAACATTAAAAGTGACTTTTCCTTGATTGCAATTAATAACAACACCTGCAGTGTTTAGAAAAGGTCTCCCAAGAATAATAGACATATTATCATCTTCAGGCATTTCTAACACAACAAAATCAGTTAATATTAAACAGCTGTTAGCAACTTGAACAGGAACATTCTCACATATACCGATAGGAATAGTAGTAGACTTATCAGCCATCTGCAAGGATATATCAGTTGAAACCAATTTTTCTAAATCAAGTCTCTTATAAAGAGAAAAAGGCATGACACTAACTCCAGCTCCCAAATCACATAAGGCAGTTCTAACATAGTTATTTTTAATGGAGCACGGAATAGTTGGTATACCTGGATCTCCAAGCTTCTCTGGAACTTTACCATCAAAAGAATAGTTAGCAAGTAGTGTGGAAATTTCCTCACTAGGAATTTTCCTTTTGTTAGTGACAATATCTTTCATGTACTTTGCATAAGGAGGCATTCTAATAGCATCAGTCAAAGGAATTTGCAAAAATAAAGGTCTCATCCATTCACAAAACCTGTTGTAGTGTTCTTCTTCCTTGGACTTGTGTTTCTTACTAGGAAAAGGCATTGGCTTCTGTACCCAAGGTTCCCTCTCCTTACCATGCTTGTTGGCAATGAAGTCTTCTTTGGTGTACTTTACATTTTTATCACTCTTTTCCGGTTCTTCTTCAGCTTCTTCTTTATCTTCTTCTTTATCATTTCCTGGTTCTGTTTCAGCATCAGAAATAGAAACACTGTTAGGATCTTTACCTGCATCAGAGGATTCTGCAGTTGTTTTATGCTTCTTCTTCTTCTTGGGAGGAATATCATCACTTGAAGTGCGTTGAGAATCTTGCTCAACCCTCTTAGGATGTCCTTCAGGATATAATGGGTCTTGAGTAGCAGCACCACTTCTTGTGCGTATTTCACATGCTTGCTTCTCTCTTGCAGCATTAACCAGCAGGTCTTGCTGCACCTTGGTAAGCTGATCAATTTGTGTTTGAATCATTTGAAAATGTTTAGCAAGTATCTTCACATCATTGGCGATTCTCTCCACAATATCCTGCATCTTGTTAATAACTCTAGAATTCTCCAACAGATGATTATGCACCATTCTATTAAAATTTTCTTGCTTAACAATAAAATTATCAAACTCATCTAAGCATTGTTCAGGAGGTTTAGTGTAAGGAATATCTCTTTCATCAAAGCGTTGGAGAGAGTGTACCTCAATAGTAGATGAGTGAGGGATTGGCTTACATAATTCTTCAATAGGAGGTAAATTCTTCACATCTTCGGCCTTAATACCTTTCTCCTTAAGAGATTTCTTAGCTTCCTTCATATCTTCATCATTTAATTCAATCATCCCTCTCTTCTTCGACGTAGGCTCCATAGATGGCGCAGGGGTTGGTGCTGGTGTTGGCTCAACTAAAGTCCAATCATCATGATTCCGGTTTATTTTAGCCATTAGTTCTTCGGCTTCAGCCGGAGTTCTTTCCCTGAAAACACAACCAGCACAACTATCCAAATATGATTTAGATTCATCCGTTAGTCCATTATAAAATATATCAAGGAGTTCATTTTTAGGCAATGGTTCTTTAGGCAAAGCTCTAATTAAAGAGCAAAACCTTGTCCAAGATTCAGGCAATTTCTCTCCTTTTCCCTGTTCAAAATCAAAGATTTTCTGCACAGCAGCATGTTGAGCACTAGCGGGAAAATATTTCTGAAAGAAAACATTAACCAAAGCAATAGGACTAGTAAGAGATCCAGGAGACAAGCTATTAAACCAAGTTTTAGCAGCATCTTTCAACGAGAAAGGAAAAATCTTAGCAACAAAGTAAGTGCGGAGCTTAATATCATCAGAAAACAAATTACTCAAAGTAGAAAGCTCATTCATGTGCTCCATAGCACTCTCATCTTTAGTACCACAAAAAGGAGTTTTCTCAACAATAGATATGTAAGATAAATCTAAAGAGAAATCATAATCCTTGTCTCTAATATTGATAGGAGAAGCAGCAAACTTAGGATCAGGAGACAAATTATATCTAACAGAACGTCTAGCAAGAAGTTCCTTAACCTTACCAGCATCTCGAGCGGCACGTGCTTCTACAATAAAATCATCATTAAGCTCAATATAAGCATCATCATCATAATCGTCACTAGGACACTCCCTAGACTCAGGTGAACTAACAGGTGTAACAGTGGTGTTTCCCAACTTAGCTCTAGCAATAGTAGCCTCTAAAAAGGAACCTAGTGAACCTCTCTCATCAAGCACAGCAGAAGCATCATCTAAATTATCAGTGGCATTTTCAATCTCAGCAGAGGTAGTAGCAGTAGCGTGTGGGTGTGGTGGTGTAAGCAACTTACTCATAACAGATGGTGAATCAAGAGCAATAGAGGTGTTGAGAGTCGTACCTCTTCTTGTAGTGGATGGTAATATAGGAACTTTTCCATCACGAGGTTTACCCATGATGAAAGGATGGCAGCGAACAATATGAATACCAAGTGAACTTACAGATAAAGCTATGCTCCCCGGCAATGGCGCCAGAAAATAGTCTTGATGACCCACAAGTATAGGGGATCGCAACAGTCTTCGAGGGAAGTATTACCCAAATTTATTGATTCGACACAAGGGGAGCCAAAGAATATATGCAAGCCTTAACAGATGAGTTGTCAATTCAGCTGCACCTGGAAACAGTCTTACTCGCAGCGGTTTATCAGTAGCAACAGTTTTATAGCAGTGATAGTAGGAAAATAGTAACAGCAGTAGTAAAATAGCAGCAGTAGAAGTAACGGTTGTAAACAGTAGGAACAAATACTATAGGCATAGGGATGAATAACGGGCGTTGCATGGATAAGATAATTCATGAAATCAATGAGATACGGGCATTGCAGATAAATAATGATAAAGTATCCTAGTACAAACAATCATAGGCATGTGTTCCGTATATAGTCGTACGTGCTCACAAGGAGAAACTTGCACGACATCTTTTGTCCTACCAGCCTGTTGCAGCAGGGCCTCAAGGGAAACTACTGTTAATTAAGGTACTCCTTTTAATAAAGTACCGGAGCAAAGCATTAGCACTCGGTGAACACATGTGATCCTCACATCATAGCCATCCCCTCCGGTTATCCCAATTTCTGTCACTTTGGGGCCTCGGGTTCCGGTCAACAATATGTGTATACAACTTGTAGGTAAGACCATAAACAACAAGTATCATCATAGAAATAATAACATGTTCAGATCTGAAATCATGGCACTCGGGCCCAAAGTGACAAGCATTAAGCACAACAAGTTGCAACAATGTCATAGGCACTAAATAAAGATACTAGGCACTATGCCCTATCAATCTCATATCAAATGACATGAACAATCTCATCCAATCCCTACCATCCCCTCACCTACAGCGGGGGAATTACTCACACATGGATGGGGGAGTCATGGATGGTCGATGGAAGAGCGTTGGTGGTGATGGTGATGAAGATCTCCTCTGAATCCCCGTCCCGGCAGGGTGCCAGAACGGAGTTTCTGGTTCCGAATCGCGGTTTCTGATGGCGGCGGCGCAGCGGAAGTCTATCTGGGAAAAACGCCGTCTGCCCGATCTTAAGTCGTCAGGGGGTATATATACGTGAGATGGGAGGTCGAGAGGGGGCCTGGGGCCTCCTCACATAGGGGTGGCGCGGCCAGGGCTGGGCCGCGCCACCAGCTTGTGACGGCTCCTCGAGCCACTTCTTCCTCCGGTCTTCTGGCTCCGTGGGTCTTCTGGTGAAATAGGATTTTTCATGATTTTTCCCGAATTTTTACTGGAAGTTGAATTTCTGCACAAAAACGAGACACTAGAGTAATTCTGCTGAAAACAGCGTCAGTCCGTGTTAGTTGTATTCAAAACATACAAATTAGAGGAGAAACAATAGCAAAAGTGTTCGGGAAAGTAGATACGTTTTGGACGTATCAACTCCCCCCAAGCTTAGTTATTTGCTTGTCCTCAAGCAATTCAGTTAACAACTGAGAGCGATAAAAGAAACTTTCACGAACACATTTGCTCATGTGATGTATATATACTAATCATATGATCAAGTACTCAGGTAATTGCGATAAAAGAAACTTTCACGAACACGTTTTGGACGTATCAGCTGGTTGTCAACATGAAAAAATGATTAGAAAACTTGAGAATTGAACACCTAATAACGTTGTCAACTCTTTTTGACATGCGAGGACAGGTCGCGGCTCAGGACAGTGAGAAATGAGATCACACAACATCGTTGAAAGAGCATTTGCCCCTATGTGTGATTTTGGTAATTAATGACAATCCCTATGGACTAATGTTTGCATCGAGTTATATTTGTAGGACTTGTCCGTAGATAACGCTTGAGCCATATGTTGGTTTCAAGGTTGTAAGAAGATGCAAATAAAGAATTATGTGATGATCAAGGGAGTTGAGCCTATAGAAGACATCAACATTATGAAGGAAGAAGATGAAGTCCAATGTTGATCAAGTCGAAGCGCAAGTTCAAGATAGGCATATAGAAGATATCATTTGCTTAAAGCTCGGTGTCCATTTGGTGTTAATGGACATGTGAATATATTTCTACTAGTGTCTCTCCTATAGTGAAGTATGGGGGAGCAATCCGCAAGACTTCACCGAGCAAGCGCAATCAAGAAAGGTAGTCCAACTTGAGAAGATCAAGATCGTCACTATCTAGCTCAAGTGGAAGACGCAAGGCAAAGATATGATCTTGATAGGGTTTCTTTCTTACTGGTCTCACAGTGTTTGGGAGATGGGTTTTAGGATCGTTAGCCGTACTATCAAGAGGGGCTCTCGAGTGAGTAACTTATTCGTATTGTTTGGAGAGAGCTCAAACCTTTGCATACTTGGCATTATCTTTCTTGGTTCTTATTTGGCTTTTATCCATGTGAGGTTCTAGAGCTTGTGGTTATTTCCATGACAAGCTCTAGCTCATCAAAAACGGATTTCGTATGGAACTCTAATTGCGTTTTTAGTGTTTGGAGGTTTTACCGGTTCATCTTTATAGCTAAGTCAAACCTTTTATCATTTGGTTTCATCCTCCTTTGTTGGACTATGATGTTTCTATGGATGATGTTGTAGAGCTCATTGTGGTGATTCCAACGAGCCCAAGATCATCGAAAATGGAGTCCGGATGCAAAAGTTATCGCTGTTTTCGTGTTGCTCACTTTTCCTGAGCGGAATATCCGGCCCAGTTTTGGAAATATCTGGCCGAAATATCCGGCCTCAAATCTGAGTGACGCTCGCCTCGCCTTTTTCTGGTCCTTAGCCATTTTTAGGGGTGGCCGGAATATCCGGCCTAGTTTTGGAAATATCCGGCCGAAATATCCGGCCCCAAATCTGAACGACGCGCGCGAAGTCCTTAGCAGTTTTTTGAGGGGGCAGAATATCTGGTCTGCAACGGCTACAATCCCGGGAGGGGTATAAATACCCCTCCCCTTCTTCAAGCTTGGGTTAGCTCATTTTTCCCCTCTCTCTCCCTCCATTGTTGACCTTGGAAAGCTTGCCCATCTCTCAATTCCTCCCATGATTCTTGCATATCTTTGAGGAAAAAGAGAGAGGAGATCTAGATCTATATTTCCACCAATCACTTCCTCCTCTTTGTGAGGGAAACCCATTGGATCTAGATCTTGGAGTTCTTTGTGGATTTCTTCCTTTGTTCTTCCTCTCATATCCCTCCATAGCATTTGTTGCTTTGGTAGGATTTGGGAGAGAAGGATTTGAGCACTTCGTTTGTTCTTGCCATTGCATTTGGTGCATCGGTTTGAGTTCTCCTCGGAGATTCGGTAGTGAAAGTTCGTTGAGCTTTTTACTCTTGGGTTCTTGGAACCCTAGACGGCTTAGTGGCTTAGTGGTTACTTGGGGACCTCCAATTGAGTTATGGAGATCTTCCCAAGCTTTATGGTGCCTCTGTGGCAATTATTTGGGGACCTCCAATTAAGTTGTGGAGATCTTCCCAAGCTTTGTGGTGCCTCCGTGGCAATTACTTGGGGACCTCCAATTAAGTTGTGGAGATCTTCCCAAGCTTTGTGGTGCCTCAGTGGCGATTTTTGGGAGCCTCTAATTGAGTTGTGGAGATTGCCCCAAGCTTGTACGGGTTCGGTGACCGCCCTCAAGTGTCCCATAGTGGTCGGGTCTTCCATCTTGGTGGGAGGGCTCGAGGAGATTACGGTGAGCCTCCGTGGCGTTTGGGGAGCCTTGTGCCTCCACACCGCTCCAACGGAGATTAGCACTCGCAAGGGTGTGAACTTCAGGATACATCATTTTCTCCGCGTCCCTCGGTTATTTCTATACCCGAGCTCCTTTACTTATGCAATTTACTTTGTGATAGCCTTCATGCTTGAAGTTATATATATCTTGCTATCTCATAGTTGCTTATCTTGTCTAGCATAAGTTGTTGGTGCACATAGGTGAACCTAGTTTGTTTAGGTTTTGTATGCTTGGCAAATTAAACGTTAGTTTTATTCCGCATTTGTCAAGCCACTTGTAAAAGTTTTAAATCGCCTATTCACCCCCCCTCTAGGCGACATCCTTGTACTTTTATTTGGTATCAGAGCAAGGTCTCTCATTTTATGGCTTCACCGCCTTGAGAGCAAAGATGTCGGCTAGGGGATTAGTGCACAATGACACCTTTATATTTGATGGCACTAATTATGATATATGGAAAATTTGCATGCTTAATCATTTTCGTGATATGGACCCAAATATAGAGAGAATTCTAGATATGGGTTTCTCTCCTCCTAAGGATTCCCAAAGTCTATCTTTAGAGGAGAAGAGAAACTCTTATCTTAATTCTCAAGCTACTAATGTGCTTGTTGATTTTGTGAGCAATGCAGTTATTCTTGCAATCATGCCTTTCCGTAGCGCTCACGAGTTTTGGACAAAGATTCAAGATAAATATGACATGTCCAACAAGATTGAGGATGATTGTATTCCCTCCACTTCCCGTCGTGATGAACTCTCTTCCACTTCACCAAAGTGTAGCAAGACACAAGGTAACTCTATGATGAATGGTGATGGAAATTGCAATGTTGATAGTAAGCTTACTTGTGATGATCATTCATCTCTATCTCATTGCCATGCTTCATCTTTGGACTTAAACACTTCTAGCACCATAAATGCTTTACATGCTTGTGTTGATAGTCCTTGCATATCATGTGTATGCTCCTTGAACACATCTCATAATGATATGCTTACTTCTATTGGCCAAGACATGATCTCGCTTGGTGCTTCAAATATTTATTCATCATCATCAATTTCTTCCCACATTTGCCTGATGGCTAGGGCTTCAAAGGTAACTCCTTCTTTGGAACCCAATATATCTAGTGATGATGAGAATGAGGATAATGAAGAAGAATATGATGATCTTGCTTCTTTATTTGAGAAGAGTGAAATGTTTTTTCATGCTATTCGTAAGAATAAAATTGCTTGCTCTTACTTCTATAAGATTTTGGCTATTGCCACCGAGAGCAATAAAATTATTGAGGAGCATGAGAATACCATTTTTAAAATGCAAGGTCATGCTTGTGATTACGCGGATGAGATTGCGGATCTAAAAGAAGCTCTAGAAGAAGAACAAACCACCAAGGAATCTCTTGAGGAGACCTTTACTTTAGAATTATCTAAAATAAAGAAATCCTATGATAGAACTCTTGTGGTGGCAAATGATTTTGAAACTAAATATGAAGAGCTTGTAGTTACTTATGCTAAACTCCTTGAGAATGTTGTGCTTCTTAAAAATGACTCTAGGGTCATTTCGTGTGAGCCCATCATTCTCACCGAGTCGCATGAGCAACTTAAAGCTTCAAATTCAAATGAGCTTACTAAATTGTCTTCTCCGCTTTCCATTAGTGATGATGCTTGTGCTACTAACTCTACTTCATGTGAAGCATCCATCTTGAAGGAGAATGTTGAGCTAAGGGCTCAACTTGATTTGCTAACTAGCAAATATGGAAAATTGGAAGAAAATCATGGAAAGCTCTCTAGCTCCCATGAGGATCTTCTAACTTCCCATGATAGGCTAAAATTAGCTCATGAGGCTATTATGTCAAAGGTAACATCTAGTGAGCCTCATGTGGACATTTGCACTACTTCTCAAAATGCCATATTGCCTTGTGCTAGTCCTAGTAATCCATCCACTCATAACATTGCTACATCTTGTTATGAATTACTTTCCTTTCCTTGTTGCTCTAACAATGAAGCTTCTACTTCCTCTAGTACTTGTGTTGTTACTAACCATGTAGAGGAAATCGAAGAGCTCAAGGCCCAAGTCTCTTCTTTGAAGAAAGACTTGGTAAAGAGTCATGAAGGGAAATCCAAACTCGACAATATGTTGAGTGTGCAAAAATCCCCCAATGACAAGAGTGGACTTGGGTTTATCTCCAACAACAACAAGAAATCCACGGTTCACAAGAAGAAGAAGGGCCAAGGACAAGTCAAAGATCCGGCCAAGATTGTTTGCTTCAAGTGCAAAATTGAAGGGCACCATGTTAGATCTTGCCCTTTGAAGAAGAAGGCATTAGTTGAGAAGCAACAAGGGAAGCGGCCTCAAGTTCAAGGGCACGCTCAACCTTGAGTTGAAGAAATGCCACTTCCCAAGAAGAATCAAGCTAATGCTCCCATTGCGGAGAAATCAAGTGAGAAGAAGGTGAAGAAAAGAACTTGCTACATATACCGTGAGAAGGGTCACCTTTCTTCTTCATGCACTATGGGTAACTCATCCAACCCTATCATAATTGATGATGCTTATTCCCTTTGCAAGGATAAGGTTGGCAATGTGTTTGCCAAATTTGTTGGTACTCCATGTGGTGTCAAGAAAAGAACCATTTGGGTGGCCAAGCCTATTGTGACTAACCTCTTAGGACCCAACTTAGTTGGAGACCATCACACCAAAACTTGATCAATAGGTGTTTGTTGGAGGGCATTGGAGACTTGGCTATATCATGAAGAATTAAGGAATCTTCATCAATATATTGTCTCAAGTCAAGTCAATTGGATTATCTTATTTATATCATATATCCAATGTTCCTCTTTGCGGTAACATGTACTCAACTTATCTACATTGAAAGTTACTCGCCCCTTTTGCATGTGTTGGTTGTGTTCCATTACATGTGTTGGTATATGTTGTGCTACCTACTTGTTTTATTTTGATTAATCAAGTATGTACTTGTGGGTTTGCATACCATATATGTGTGTTTGTGTTTGAGCCTTATTGCATCTTCGTTTATATTATTTGGCCTTTTTTAGAGACTAATGGACTATCCATTTTGGGGGAGTGGTATGCTTTGGCACTTCACAATCCTAAATATGTGTGCACATGAGGAATACCACTTAGTGTTTATATTTTAAATTATCTAGTCTCTATGTGGTATGTCATGCTCATGAGAAATTCAAATTCTATAATGTCCATTAATCATCTCATGTTGGATTTTATTTGCCTCTTGTGAAAATAAATGCTTTATCACATTATGGGGGAGAAATATGCTTTGTGCATACTACAAACCAATAAAATGTGTATATTTGAGGTTGTGTCACATAGTGTTGATATTGCAAATTATCTTTCTTCTATGTGACATGTTTGCTCAAACAAGTTTCAATTTGCCAAATTGTTTTATTGCTCTTGTTTTGGATCTTGTTTGTGAGATACATTCTTGGTAGGGTTTTCCTAAAATGTGGAATTCTATATCAAAGTTGGAAAACCATTTGCTTCAAGTTATCCTAATCATTGCTTTGCGTGATTGTTTAACTATTTGAGTCTATCAAGAATATCTTCTTTAGCATGGTGTTTAATTCTTATCCTTTTCATATGCTTCTTGTTGTGAAGATGATCTTGGATTTATGTGTAAAATACCACCGGGAAATTAATAACTCCAAATACCTCTTGTCCTTGGACAATTGGTACTCTATCATGTGGTATATATATATTGATCATCTTTTTATTGGCTATTGCTTTTAATTACCTTATCTCTTGCCAAGGAATGTATTTGTTTTAAATTCCCATTGTCTTTCTTAACTCTTGTGATTCCATTTAATTTTGTTGAACTTGTTTTGTGTTATTCTTAATGTAGGTTGAGATGATGATCCCATTTGTGTGCATTTTGTATTTAAATGCAAAATCATAAATAATACACTAATCTTGGGGGAGCTCTCCTATATTTTCTATAACATACTCTTGCGGCTTATTTCAATTGGTATTGGTTATTGTTGGAAGACAAATCTTTTTGTTTTTGGTACTTAGTGTGCCATCATAAAAGAGTGGAGAGTTTGGTTTGTTTGTTAGAACCTTGCTCTCTTTGGGAGAATGGTTATCTCTTTTCTTGATTTTGCCCTATATTCTTAAAATGAGATAAGTCATTAGGCATGTGTGTTTTAGTGATCCTTTATGCTCATTGGCGTTTGCTTTGTTCACTTGGTGGACTTTGGAGTCAATCTTATGTTGAGTTGATTCTTTGATATAATTTGGATAACCTTTAGTTCTTCACACCTTTGTGTGACTTCTTGGTCTTATTGGTGTTTTTTTTCCAAATTGTATCTCTTTTGGCTCTTGAATGTCTTGTGCATGCATATTTACTAAATGTATACTCTATGGCATGTTTTGCTTTCTTTGATCCAATATATAGGGTAAACTCCAATAAATCCTAAATCGGCTAAGAAGTGCATGAAATTCAAGTTCATATCTATATGCACATATTTATGTGGAGCTTGTCCTATATATTGTAGTGTCTCTAACTACTTCGGACCCAATGAGTTTGGGGACCATATTGTACTTGAATTTATTTTAGGTACATGGGAGATATATTGGTGCTTGTCTCAATAATAAGCATGAAGCGGTGACTAGTTGATAATTTGTGGCAAACTAGGATTATTGAAGAACTCCTATCTACTACATCCTTCCAATGGTATCTCGGTAACAAGTATCTTATTCATGCATACTTTTCTAGCATCTAACCTTGTGTGGGTCATTTCATGGCATGAAAATCTTTATTTACAAAGATCTTAATGAAACCTCTCTATTGAAAATATGAGTAATTTGAGATGAGTGCATATTTTGGGGAATATATAAAATCATGCTCATGATTCACCCTTCCCAAATATGTCTATCTAGCAATTTTATTGCATATCAATTCCTCAAGTTCCTCACATGTGCAATATTGATGAAAGTGCAAATTTAGTTCTTTCTTTTGGTATACTTATTCGTGATACTTGTTGCTTTTCTCAAAACATCCCAACTATCTTCTTTCCCTTGTTGATATTTGTGATGTCTTTGACATGTTTGTGGTTGAAGTTCTTCAATATGCAATAAGATAAATTGAACCTTTGGCCATACTTTAAAAGTAAAAATCTCATTGGTATATTGCATGAACTTGTTTGGATATCATGTTCTATTCTTTGTATCTATTTTATGTGTACATGTTTCTTTGTGATAATTATCTTTGTGATGTTGTCTACTTAGAAACTTATACACATGAGAGATGATATCTCCTTATTGATATCTTTTTAAACCTTGTGTGTTGAGATGGAATGCTACACAATATCATTCATTGAGGACTATGTGGATGCTCTATGTACATATTTGTACTAGTCTTATAATATGCTTTGTCATTCCTATCACACATTCCTTTGGTTGAGCCGTTTAATATGTTGGTTCCTTATTTGTTGCTCAACCATTTTCTTGATGCAAGTGTTAAGCTTAATTTCTTTTCTATGGTCTCTTGCTAATGGTTCCTTTTAAATGGTATTGAGGGAGTGAGGATTCCATATTGTGCAAATTATATTCAAATGCAAACATTCTATCTTGTGCATGTACCTTGGGGAGCTTCCTCATTTCATTTTAAAGCACCATTTTGTGGTTATCATAGTACTTGATGTCACTTGGTATCATTATGTTTTGAATAATATCGAGGGAGTGATGATTCCATGTTTGTGCACCTTATACTTTAGGGATTTCTATTTTCGTGCCCCTGGTTCGTTAGTTGTACTCAGTTTTCCTCAGCCACTTAACTTTTCCGCAGTTTTCCCCTCGCTCTAGTTTGAAACCCGTCACAGACGCTCAGACGGGAGTGTTGCGGTCTGGTCAGAGGCCTTAGACCGTTACCGGTGATGGCTAGGGAGCCGCGGTGGTTGTGAGTGGACCATTGCTTTTGAATTGTGTTGACTGTTGACCCAATGAGACACGTCGGACTGGCGGTCTGTCACTCACCCCAAAGCTTTCCCCTCACACACCGCCGAGACTGGAAGAGCTCACACACCGCCCCTCCGCCGCCACGCCGTCCTGCCCTCCTACCTTATGGCGTCGTCCGCCACCGAGCCGGCCCCGCCCCCACCACCACCCCCGGGAGGCGGAGAGGGCTCCGCCTCCACTAGATCTAGATCTACCCCTATGGTGGTAGAGTTTGTACATCCGTCTAATGTGCCGATTATGCCCCTCAACAGCGGAGAAGATTGGGAATCGGAGGGATCTAACGCATGGATTCCATCTGGGTAAGCATCGTCTGCCTATGTGAATTAAGAGTACGCAGTTTTTGAGCGCGAATCATTGTTGCTCAACTAACTGTGTTGCTTTTCGAATAGGATTGATCCAGCGTTGGCTTTTTGGCTGGTGGTTAGGCTGGATACTAGCTTTTTGCGTGATTCCGAATGCAATGTGACCGGATTTTACATCCCAGCGGTGGTTGCAACTACCATCTCGTTGAGGGATTTAAAAGATAACATCTGCGCTCTGTACCCCTGGGGCGCTGGCGATTCAGTTGATTTCCAATATTTCAACAGCACGGAGGGAAGATTTGTTCCACTAATTTCTGACGACGATCTGGGAATTCTTTTTGCTTTAAATGATTCTTGCCGTGTCGGTAAAATTCGAATCCATGTGGACAGGTTCCAGGCATCATCTGGTGTTGGGGCATCATCAGGTGGTCAGGCATCATGTCTCTCTAGTGTTGCTGCCTCTGCTAATCGCGTGCGCCGCCCCGCTCCTTGTAGGTCCATAGCAGCACCATCTGTCCCCAGTGCTAGTGGTAGCCAGATTGTTCCTGCGGTCGATGTGGAGGACAATGCAGAGATTGAGGATCCATCTCCTCAAGATGATGAGGATGAGTTGATGTTTCCTGAATTGGTAGATCGATGCAGTAAGCAGGCAATGGAGGATCAATACATGGAAGATATTGCACAAGGTGCCAGATTTGATGACACTGATGATGAAGAGAAGGATGAGAACAATGACAGCCTTGTTTTAGCCGATTACGAAGATGATGACTTGCCAACAATTGAGTGGAACAGGGAGGATCCTCAGCTTGCAGAAGGCACCGTATTTCAAACGATGATGGACTGCCGTAATGCAATTACTACATATTGCATTCTCACCAAGAATGATTATGAGGTTATTAAAGGTGAGCCAGGTAGGTTCACAGTTAAGTGCCCATACAAGAGGTGTAGGTGGAGGCTGCATGCATCCACAATGCTCAGAAGCACCGTGGTTCAGGTACTACGCCAACCAGTTGTGTATTTTAGATCACGGTGTAAAATTTGTTAACTGTTACTGCCATCCCTTATAATTATGTTTCAGATAAAGAAGAACTCGATCGACCATACTTGTCCACCTCGAGCGGGAGCGCCAGAGGAGAAATCAAAGCTAGCGAAGACTAGGTGGTTGGCAGATGCAATCATAGATTGGCTGAGAGAAACTCCAACACTTGGTCCAACAGCACTCATAAAATTGATATCTGATAAGTTTACTATAAACATACCTTACATGAGGATGTTCTATGCAAAGGAAATGGCTCTTGACAGGATCAATGGTCCATGGAATGAAAGCTTTCAGTTGCTTTACACTTTCAAAGCTGGAGTGGAGATGGCTAGTCCAGGCAGTGTTGTAGTGATAGACAAGCATACAGTTCCCTACAAATTGAAAAGCGAGAGGATAATGCAGAAGGAATGTTTTAGAAGGGCTTTTGTTTGTTTCAAAGCTTGCTGGAAAGGCTCTCTGGACGGTTGCAGGCCTTATTTGGCCGTGGATGCAACAGCGCTTCATGGCAGGTTTAAAGGACAGCTAGTTGCTGCTACTGCAATTGATGGACACAATTGGATGTTCCCTGTTGCTTATGGAGTTTTGGAGGTTGAGTCAGAGGAAAGTTGGACTTGGTTTCTGCAGAATTTGCGCAACCTTATAGGTCATCCACCAGGACTTACTATCCACACAGACACTTGCAAAGGTTTGGAGAGTGCAGTAGAAGCAGTATTCCCTGGAGTGGAGCATAGAGAATGTATGCGACACTTGGTACAGAATTTTACAAAGAAATTCAAGGGTAAAGTTTATACTGACAACCTATGGCCAGCTGCATACACATGCAGCAGTAGGAAGCATCTGTTTCATTTGGAAGTGTTGTATAAACAAAAACCTGGGGTGAAGGAGTACTTGGATGAACATCATGGTAGGGTGTGGTCAAGAAGCCAATTCAATGAAATTTGCAAGGTAGACTATGTAACAAGTAACCTTGCAGAGAGTTTCAATGCAAAGGTCAAGTCATTGAAAGGGCTTATGCTATGGCAAATATTTGATAAGATTAGGCAGATGATCATGATAAAAATCGATCTGCGTCAAAGAATTGCAGCCACAAAATATGTTGGCCATCTCATGCTCTCATCTTTGATTAAGTCTTTGCATGCCAGGGCAAAACAATTGAAGATGAAATGCATCAGAAAAGGAATGGAGGCTGAGGTAACCTACACTGACAGTAAAAACAGGCAGTGGAGGTATCCAGTAAGTTTGGTTGATAGGACATGCCATTGTAGGCGATGGCAGATCCGTGGGATACCCTGCATACACGCATTGTTTTTCATGAGTGTTATAGCGGGTGCACAAGGTGAAGTTGATCAGTATGTGTCAGAGTATTTCTCTATTGCCAAATTTAGGGTTGCATATGCTATGAATGTTCCTACCTTGTTGGGAAAAGACCAATGGATGAAAGTCGATCCAGGCTTCAAACTGTACTCTCCAGTTTTGACTAGACCGGCAGGTAGGCCGAGGAAGAATAGGATCAGAGCTAGTGTAGAGGGTGGTCCACCGATTCGACGACGTAAGTGCAAACGTTGTGGAATCCCTGGACACATTGCTAGGCTTTGTAAAAATCCAGTTGACCCAGCTTTTGGAATGGAAGATCAGGCGGGAGCAGCAAATGCAGAGGAGAATGAAGAAGCAATTCAACATGAGGAGATTGAAGCAATGGATCATGAGGAGATTGAAGCAATGGATCATGAGCTGCTTGAACCGATGGATCCAGAGCAGATTGAACCGATGGATCAAGAGCTGCTTGAACCGATGGATCGAGAGCAGAGGGAATAGATGGATCGAGAGCTACTTGAACCAATGGATCGAGAGCAGAGGGAACAGATGGATCGAGAGGCCTTTGAAGCAATGGATCGATAGCTGCTTGAAGCATTTGAAGAAAATGCATTAGAAGAAAGAGCACAAGCTTCGTATGATATGGTTGTCTCGGTCTTGGCACAACCCGAAGAGAAGAAGAAGAAGAACAAGAAAGATGGCAAAAGGAAGGTAGACACCGGTAATATCCCTGGTAGGGTTACCCGGAGTAAGGTGGTGGACCCAGCGAGTCACACCAGGAGCAAGAGAAAGATTTTATTTTGAACAATTAATTTGAATTTGTATGAACAATTTGTATTGGGGATCCCTTTGTATTGAATTCGAACTAGTGTGACGTTCCCAAGTTTGTATGTTGAATAATCACAATAATGTAGGGAATATATGTGTTATTTGCTTGAATAAGTTCCTAGTCCATGAGCTACTAGCTATAGTTCATCGCTTGAGGTTTCCTCACTTTTCCCCCTCTTAGTGACTAAACTCAAAAAATATAGTTTTGGGTTTATTTTAATTCATAATAATTCAAAACATGGTGGAACCTTCCCATGGAGTCTTGTTATGTTACCTACAACCTAGAGAAATAATAATGGAAAAGGATATATAGAGATATGAAGTTTCCCTTTCCCAAAACCACTTCCTAGTCCATGAGCTACTAGCTATGAAGATGCAGGGCTTTCTACTCAACACACCTCCCAAATGCCCACAATGCTTACAAACTTTGTCCAAATGAGTCCAAATTCGTCACACTTGTGTATCTTTGAATTGCAAACAATATCACGTCAGCCAAAATGTACTATATTGTTCAAATAACACAATCTAACAATTTTTATGCCAAAAGCTTCAATTTCCCTTACTCCCTTTATTATTTGGGTGCCCCTATTTTACTTAGTTTTACTCAGTTTTTCCCCTCCGGGTCCACTTGTTTTATTCAGTCCTACTCAGTTTTGCCCTTCCGATAAACATTTCATCACTTTTCTCCCTCTTAGTTCTACTCAGTTTTCCTCCCTTGTACTCACTGGCTGATCTCTGATTGGTCGAGATGTATCTCACACGAATCTTGGTTGGTTGATAGCTCAACGCACGCTTGCACCGTTGGATCATTTATGATCGGACGGCCTGTCAACCCTGGCGGTCGCGGCGGCGCGGATCTGCAGAGCACATGCCTACCAACCCTAGCAGTCGCATATTCCAGTCGCATCTTCCTCTCTTACTCTGGCGGTCGCGGCGCCGCGGATCTGCAGCGTGCGTGCGGCGGCGCGGATCTAACCGTGCGTGCGGCGGCGTGGATCTAACCATGCGGCGGCGTGGATCTAAGAGTGCCGGTGAGGATCTAACCCTCAGAAATAGTTGAAATGTCTCTCTCTGTCTCACTTTCGTTTATCTTCTCAGATCTGTTGATGATGAAGAACACCAAGACGGTGGCCGTGTCGACAGTGCTCAGCGATCGTCTTGAAGCCATCGCCAACAACATCGCTGCGACCTACAACATCGCTGTGACGGCGCAGATCCAGCCTTCAATGTCGGAGCCTGCCGATGTCTCACTTCCGTTACCCTCGTCAGATCTGTTGCTGATTGACGAGGGTTAACTCGACAAATGTCCTAGATGAAGGACTTAGGATTGGGGAGATAGGGCGTCGGATGAACTCGAAGGTAAAGTTAGTCGAAATAGATGTGTATCGAAAGTAAACTTGGGTGTTTGACCTGGCTTGCTTTCAATCTGCCCCACTCCGTCCCCTCCTGGCCCCTATATATAGGTGGCCAGGTCTCGAGGATCGGGTAGGGTCCGACACAGATTACAAATATCGACATACGGTAACAACTCGTATTCGACTATCATTACAGTTGGGCCTAGCATAACAGGCCTCAGGGGTACTCAACTAACGGGCTCTATTAACTATACCCTTGTCAGTAGCCCCTGAGATTCTACCAGAATTGTAGATTCAGGTTGAATCTCTAATCTTCAAATCTTCGACTTGGTCAATTCTTCATCTTCTTCAAATCTTCGACTTGGTCTTTCGACTTATATTTCATGATAATAATCTGCTTGCAAGGGGTTTTGATGATCAAGCCTGACGACTCTGACGGATCAAGAGGTCAGTTAACTGCCGGAACAGATACTTGTCACCTACTTCAAATTCAATCCCCTTGGACTTGAATTCGGGATACCGGTCAAACTCACTCTTTTGCCTCATTTAGGACTTACAAAAAATGAATCCCAGTGGTTCTCAGGGTACCCAGTGCGTCCACCAGGATTTTCTTCGCGTCGTAGACACGGATACATACCAGCAGAGCGCATCCATGTGCGTATACCAGGCCACACAGGACGGATCCCGGGGTCTTACCTTCGCGACAAGTCACGGCATTCGAGTTTCGTTGCGATAACGCAACTCGAGAATCTTATGTTGCAGTCAAATTTTGACTGAAAATATTCGGGTTTCTACAACCAAAAAACTCACTCCCGATGGGAGTAACACTTCTCCAATCTCCAATACTTTACCAATGAATATCGTCGGGTGCGCGCTCAGCGCTCCCGATGGGAGTAGCCCCCGAGGCTATGTTTGGCGACTTGTAGTCAAGCATAGGCTCAAAGTTCAGCTCTTCATTCTTCTCTGGATGTCTTACTATTTGGCGAGCCCCCGAGCCCAAGTCGAGGTTTCCATATCGTGCGATCATAGTCTCCTGTTCTTGTTTTTCTTCGTTGATATTATCGTCTGCTGTACGCAGAATTTAACTCCTACTGTAAAATATGTTTGTGGGCTGTGCTGTAGCACGGGGGCCCAATAATACGCGCTTATAAATAAAGCACCATCTGGTAAAGGTAAAAAACCCTAATCAGATTCTTCCTCCGCCGCATCGTCTTCTTTCCTCCATCTAGGGTTTTTCCGAGGTTTTTCTCTTGTGCTCATGGCAGATGCTGCAGGTTCCCGTCTGAACCTTGGCTCCCCGACAGCGCCACGAGGTCGGGGTCGTCCTCGCGGCAGCAAGAACAGGAACACCGCGCCGGCCGCCGCAGGAACTTCTTCGGATGCTCCGGCTAAGCGTCGTCCCGGCCGCCCACCTGGTAGCAAGAACAAACCCAAAGGGACTCACGTCGCTCCAGGTCCAATCGCTCCTCCTCCTGCTGCTTCAGCTGCCCCTGCTGCACCTCCCCGGATCTTTTCTTTCCTTTGCATTGCCATGGCGCAGTGCCGTGAGATTCAGCGCCTGCCGCTGAATTTTACGAAGTTTATGGATGGCCACGAACTGCGAGAGGCGGTTCTCCGGGAACAGTCTGGCGGTGGCATCCCCTACGAGGTGGAGGTGTGGTATGATGGCGACGGCGAGCAGTACTTCCGAGGTGGCTGGTCGCAGTTTGCTGAGGACCACGACATCCATCAAGGCTTCTTCATGGCCTTCGACTTCCATATCGGTACGTCGAAGTTTGACGTGAAGATCTACGATGGCACTCTTTGCCAGAAGGAGTATGAAGCTTGAAGCCCGCTTTTATTAGGATCTGCTATCCATGTAATTTCGTTTGATAATGTCTTTCCTGCAATGATATTTGTAATAAATATTCGTACTTTGTGTCGATATCTTTTGCTAGTATCATGAGAACAAGTCATGCTCTGAGGTATGCTTTCCATATATCGGGTTCTTTGCGAACCAATAAATGTAAGGATAATATCGGGTTCTTTTTGTGAACCAAGTTTTCTCAGTATTTTTCGGGTTGTGTAAACAACCTTATAGTGAAAGAAAACCTCCAACTTGCCATAATAATTCCTTTCGTACGACCCAGGGGGTTGAAGCCCCCGAGTGGAGAAGTAAAAAATAATTCTACAATTTTGTCGAGTTCAACCCAAAGAACCCGACCTGTGGCCTCATGTTCTGGGTTCAGAAGGCTAACTCGAATTTAGTGATACTATATTTAGTCTACGCGTAAAAACGTCGTAGCTGTTCTGCATTCCACGGGTTTCTCTCGTCCTTCCCAGTCTTCTTGTCTTGTAGTCGATATGCTCCTCCTGGTATTACTTCGGTGACGATGTAAGGTCCCACCCAAGGGGACTCCAATTTGCCGTGGCTGTCTTGCCTGAGTTGCAAAACAAGGTCCCCCACCACGAAGGATCGTGGACGAACTCGACTACTATGGTAGTTTCGTAGGCTTTGTTGATATTGCGTAGCCCTTTCTAATGCTTTATCTCTTGCTTCATCCAATGCATCGACATCATCTTGCAATGCTTTTGTTGACGTTGTCTCATCATATGCTGTCACTCTTGGAGCCTCGTGTGTCACTTCGACTGGAAGCACGGCTTCGGCGCCATGGACCAGGAAGAAAGGAGTTTCTTGAGTTGCTGCGTTAGGAGTAGTTCTTAGACTCCAAAGAACGGAGGGCAATTCTTCTACCCAAGCGCTCTTGGCTTTCTCAAGAGGTGCTAAGAGCCTCTTTTTTATTCCACTACATATTAGGCCATTGGCTTTTTCGACTTGCCCGTTTGTCTTCGGGTGTGCCACAGATGCGAATTTGAGCTTGATTCCCAACCCTTCGCAGTAACTCTTGAATTCCTTTGAAGTGAAATTTGTCCCGTTGTCTGTGATGATGTTGTATGGTACACCAAAACGGAAAACTATTGACTTGATGAAGCTGATTGCTGCTGTAGAATCTTGAGTTGTTACTGGGGCCGCTTCTACCCATTTGGTGAATTTATCGACTGCCACTAGCATGTAGACATGCCCTCCTGGCCAAGATTTGTGCAACTTGCCCACCATATCGAGGCCCCATTGTGCGAAGGGCCAAGATAATGGTATTGTTTGTAGCTCCGCTGCTGGTGCATGCGGCCTAGATGCAAATCTTTGACATGCTTCACACTTTCGAACTATATCTTTTGCGTCCTCGATGACTGTTAGCCAATAGAATCCTGCTCGGAAAGCTTTTGCCACTATTGCTCTGCTGCTAGCATGATGGCCACATACTCCGCCGTGTATGTCTTTCAATATTGCTTGCCCTTCCTGGGGCATTACACAACGCTGTAAAACGCCGGTAATACTTCTCTTGTATAATTTCCCTTCCAACACGACAAATGCTTTCGATCTTCGAGTTATCCTCTTGGCCTCCACTGCATCTTCTGGTAGTTTTTTATTTATCATGTGCGCAAGATATGGTTGCATCCATGTTTCTTCTATCATCATGATCTCCTCTGGTTCTGACGTAGCCCCCGAGCTTGCTGTAGTAGCCGAACTTTTTCCACTTTTTATTGATATTTCCACTATTTCCTCCCAAAATACTCCGGACGGCACAGGTAAACACTGTGACCCGATATTTGCTAAAGTGTCGGCTTCTTCATTGCTGTTCCTGCTTATGTGCGAGACTTCGCATCCATCGAACGTCCCTTCTAGATAATGGTACAAATTTTTGTAGGCCATCATGTTGTCATTGATTGTGTCGCATCTGTTCATAACTTGCTGAACAACAAGGTTGGAATCTCCAAATATTTTTAGGCGAGTTGCTCCACATGCTTTAGCCATCTTCATTCCGTGCAACAAAGCCTCGTACTCCGCTTCGTTGTTAGAAGCCTGCGGGAAGCTCATCCTTAAGACGTACTTTAATTTGTCTCCATGAGGTGATATCAACACTACTCCTGCGCCTGCGCCTTGGACTCTCTTAGAACCGTCGAAGTACATTGTCCAGGTACTCGATAAATCTGGTGGTCCCGTGCTTTGCAACTCGAGCCACTCTGCTGTAAAGTCTGGCAAGACTTGCGACTTGATCGCCTTCCTTTTTTCATATGTGATGTCCATGGGAGATAACTCGATTCCCCACAAAGAGACACGTCCTGTTGCTAGAGGGTTGTTCAATATATTCGACAGTGGCGCTTCATTGACCACTATCATTGGGTGCACCGCAAAATACTGTCGTAGTTTACGTGCAGTTGTGAAGACACTGTATGCCAACTTCTGATAGTGCGGGTACCTCTGCTTGGTTGGAGATAGCACTTCATTGATGAAATATACCGGCCTCTGGACGCCATGAGCTTTTCCTTCTTCGCTTCTTTCGACTACTAGAACTGTACTCACCACCTGATGGGTTGCGGCGATGTACAATAGCAGCGGCTCTTTTTCTTTTGGTGCGACCAGCACTGGTGGCGTGGAAAGCACTTTTTTCAACTGTGCAAACGCTGCATCTGCTTCTTCTGTCCACTCAAATTTATTATCTGACTTTTTCATAAGTGCATAAAAAGGAAGCGCCTTCTCCCCTAGTCGAGCAACAAAGCGACTTAATGCCGCGACACGTCCTGCCAACTTCTGTACGTCGTGAAGTTTCGTGGGTTTCCCCATTGTTAGAATTGCCTGAATCTTCTCTGGATTTGCCTCTATTCCTCGTGCTGATACCAAGAACCCCAACAGTTGCCCTGCTGACACTCCGAAGGAACACTTTATCGGGTTCAGCTTAAGCTTGTACTTGTTCAGGTTGTCGAAGGTTTCTGCCAAGTCGCCGATTAAGGATTTCTCTTCTCTTGTTGTGATGACTACATCATCAATGTAGACTTGGATATTGCGTCCTATTTGGCTCCCGAGGCAGTTTTGCATCATCCGTTGATAAGTTGCTCCTGCATTTTTTAGGCCGAACGGCATTACCTGGTAGCAAAATACTCCGTATGGTGTGATGAAGGCCGTTTTTTCTTCGTCCTCTTTCTTCAATTTGATCTGATTGTAACCAGAATATGCGTCCAAAAATGAAAGCCTTGCACATCCCGCTGTGGAATCGATTATCTGGTCGATGCGGGGTAGAGGGAAGGGATCCTTTGGACAATGCTTATTGAGAGATGTGTAGTCGACACATACTCTTTGTACGTCTGTATTCTTCTTGGGTACTATGACTGGGTTCGACACCCAACTCGAAGTTTTGATTTCTCTGATAAATCCGGCATTTTCTAGCATGTGTAATTCTGACGCTATCGCCTTCCTCTTAGGTTCATCAAATCGCCTCAATGGTTGCTTGACTGGTTTTGCCTTGGGATCTATATTAAGTGCATGCTCGACGAGTTCCCTGGGAACCCCTGGCATGTCCGATGGACACCAGGCGAAAATTTCCCAGCGCTCACGGAGGAACTCGACGAGCGCGCCTTCCTATGCGGGATCCAAGTTCACCGCAATTGATGTCATCTTGTTTGGATCTGTAGGGTGGACCTGAATTTTCTTCGAGTCCTGTGTTGTGTCGAAAGCCTTATCTGGTAGGGATCGCCCAACGTCGGGTAGCACATTATGATCCGTTTCTCCTTTCAACCTCTCATATTCTGCTGTCATGCCGAAAGTTTGCGCCATCCTGTTGAATTCTCTGTCTCATGTGTTGGCTACTTCAAAGCTCCCTTGTACCGTAATTGTTCCTTTGGGCCCTGGAATTTTTAACGTGAGATACGCGTAATGTGGTACTGCCATGAATTTTGCAAATGCTGGGCGCCCCAGGATTGCATGATATTGCGATGGCCAGTCCATGACTTCGAACTCTAGCTTCTCTCTTCTATAATTTTCGCTGCTGCCGAAGCAGACATCGAGTTCTATCCTTCCCAGAGGGTAGTTTGCTGCTCCTGGTACTATTCCGTGGAAAGAGCAATCTATTGGCTTCAGACTCGTTAGTGAGATGCACATTGCCTTTAGTGTTCTAGCATATATTAAGTTTATGCCGCTCCCTGCATCCATGAACACTCTTCCGATGTCATACCCTCCTATTTGCGCCTTTAGAACCATAGGCGAGTGGCCCGGCCTGGGAACTTTCCTTGGGTGGTCTACTCTGCTGAACTTGACTGGTTGCTCTGACCACCGTAGGTACTCTGTGGTAGCTGGTGGCGATGATATTGCTAGGTTTACTTGCCTAGATATGCTCTTTCGCTCTTTCTTTGACTTGGGCACCGGTTGAATCATGGCTGATATGTATACTTTTGACTCTAGGTGCTTTGCTAGTCTTTGCATTTGATATCCTTGATTTTTACGTCTTTCTCCTTGCCTTCCTTCTTGGCTTGAGCCCATGGCGCCTTGCAACCTTAAGAATGTTCTCCAATCCTTCATCTGGTGATTTGAGACCCTTTTCCCGTCGAGATACGCGTAGTGGATTCGACAAGGTCCATAGAGCATATCCTCGGCCGAAGGACCAGAGTATCTTGATTTCTCTTCTCCTTTTGCCTGAAATCTCCTACTTTCGTACCCTTCCTCTTCTTCTAGTATATAACCCGCGGCTACTTGATTTCGCCTTCCTTGGTTACCCCCGCTGCGGTGTCGCCTCCTCTGTTGACTTATTCTGTCGACTTCTGGCGAACGTCCTCTTTTGTTGTTATACGCGTCCTCTCCATCAGCGAATTTGTTGGCTTGTTCCATTAGCTCAGCTACTGTCGTAGGTCTTGTTCTTCCTATTTCTTCCACAAGATCTGAGCGACGAAGTCCTTCCGAAAAGGCGTCTATTGCTCGTTCGTCGGAGACGTCCTCTGCTGAGTTTTT